>JAZKJV010005209.1:0-583664 GCA_037367405.1 Ottelia alismoides | reverse complement strand
TAAAAATATTTTTATTTTATTTTTATGATGTTATTTGTAGACTTAAATAAACAAGTATGTGTATTAGGTAGGTCTATTTATAGGTATTTTACTTATGTTTTATGTCTACTATTTTATTTTAATGTATTTTATTGAGATTTATTTTAGTTTTATATTTTTAATAGAATATGTATATTATTTACAATATTATAAAAATATGAATGAATAAAGAATCAAATAATATATTTTCCCTTTTTTACATACATATATAACATAAGCATTTCATCTATGTTTTGACATAGTTTTATTTTATTTTCCATTTTTTTGTATTTATTCTAATTTTAATATATAAATTTGTTGTGAATAATATTTACAAAATTATAAAAATATGAATTTGCAAAAATAATGAATATTGAATAAATTGAATATTTTAATCGTTATCATGTACAATAGGGGCCTGAAATCTAACGTTTACATAATAACTACAAAAATTATAAAACAACCACCATTAAATATATTATGAAAAGATATATACAATTAGAGGTGATTTTGCTATGTTTTGAGTTTTTATTGAAAATATATGGGTCTGTGAAGTTTGCTTTCTGGATTTTTATTCTGTGTATAGAATGTACATTGTGCATTATTTTTGTGCAAACTCAATTTTGTTTTTTTTATTTACATTATTATATACAACTTTCATGGTGCAAAGTTTCTTCATTTGATAAATAAATAATAAATAATCAAATAGGTGTAAAAAATGCATAATTAATGAATAAATAAATGAAGTATTTATTGTATTTTTGGCCCTTATCTCCCCCTACTTCATTCCTTGTCGACCAATTCCATTCGGGACTTGATCTCGGGGTTAGGGTCATAAAATATTTTCAATATTTATTCCTCTTCCTTTCTTCTCTTTATTATATAATTTTGGTATTAAAAACCTTATTTTATATACAAATAATACAGTAAATGATTAACGCTATTATGCACAAATTGATGTTATTTACATGCTTTGGATATGGTTTTTAAGGCCAAAATGATAGAATAAAGGTGATGAAATTGAGATTCATCACTTCTCCATACCACCCACAGTCCAATGGCTTGGTCGATTGTTCAAACAGGGAGATTAAGACTATTCTTCAGAAGCTCATACGATTTGATAGGAAGAACTGATCACAATTGCTTGACTTGGTTCTTTGGGCTTATCGCATCACATACAAGTCTCCTTTGGGAATGTCTCCCTATCGCCTAGTCTATGGTAAACCGTGCCATTTGCCCATGGAATTAATTCACAAATCTTTATTGGCAATCAATGTATGTTACTTGGATTTCAAAAAGGTTGGAAAAAAATAGAGAGATTGATCTGAATCGATTATTTGAATTCAAAGACTATGCCTATGATAATAGCCTGATGTACAAGGAGAAAGTCAAGAAGTGGCACACCAAGCATAACCGCAGGAAGACTTTCGAGCCTGGTAAGAAGGATTGGTTGTTTGATGCAAAGTTAAAATTTTTTCCAGGAAAGTCAAAATGCAAATGAACAGGGCCGTTCGTAGTGAAACATGTACGTGACAATGGTAGTATCATGATATCTGATTTGTCACCTGATGCACGACTTTTTTGATCAATAGACAGTTGTTGAAGTCATACTTAAAGCATGATATATTCTTGTCCATTGTTGATTTAATACAGGTGGTATTTCAAGACGAGCTCAAAGCTACAAAATAAACAGAATCAGATGAGGCTCCCAGAAACATCTTTGACTAATTAATCTTTTCTTCTTTTCAATGTTCATTCTTTCATTCTTCTGATTATTTCACTCATTCCATTTACCATTGCTATACTTAGGATATGCTTCATCCTAAGTATAGGAGGGGTGAGTGTATATGCGTGCTTATTCTTTGATCCCTTGCTCGTCTCCTCAACTCTTGATATTCTGTCTATACCGAGGGATACTTTACCCTAAGTATCAGGGGAGACATGTTGAGCCGAGATGATTTGTTCATTCCCACTCTCGACCCTCCCTGCTTTTTACACAATCTTCTATACTTAGGATTAATTGATCCTATGTAGAGGGGAGATGGTCGACTTCTCATTCTTTATTATTTAGTCATTGTAGTATATACTTTCCTACACTTAGCACGAGTTATGTCTTCCTTTTTCTCTCTGATGTGTGAGGACATAACTCAAGCTAAGTATAGGAGGGTCGAATATACATCTTATATACTTTAGCTATAACTCGTACTTTCACATTTTCAATCATATGACTAAGTAATAAAATTTAAACACACATCAAATCTTTATAATTATAAATTGGTCAAAATATTTTGTAAAATATTTAAATGGTTGAAAAAATATCTTGAAAAATCTTTTGAATCATTTGGAAAATATTTTATAAAATATTTAAATGGTTGAAAAATTATCTTGAAATTTTTTAATCATTTAGAAAATATTTTGTAATATATTTTCAAATCGTTGTAAATTGTATTTGTAAACATTACTTTTATTTATTTAAGTTAAACGTTTTGAAAATCTCTTCGTAAATAGTTTGAAAAATGGTTGTAAAAACACTTTGAAAAATATATACATATTATTTGAAAAAGCTTTGCAAAATGATTTTCAAAATTTTGTAAATGATTGTAAAAATGTTTTTTAAATTGCAAAAATAAGTTTTCAAAAGGTTTGTGAAAATGTTTTCATATGTTTTGAGAACCTTGTGTAAATAACAACTCAAATAAAATTTGTATAAAGCCCGTATATAGGACTTGTAAATAACCACTAACTTGTAAATGCCCATTGTAAATTCTTAGAACAATTCTTGTAAATATATGTACATACTTCTTTCACCAACCATTGT
Organism: Ottelia alismoides; assembly: GCA_037367405.1. Classification (NCBI taxonomy): domain Eukaryota; kingdom Viridiplantae; phylum Streptophyta; class Magnoliopsida; order Alismatales; family Hydrocharitaceae; genus Ottelia; species Ottelia alismoides. The sequence continues at coordinate 580,828 of JAZKJV010005209.1, read as the reverse complement.
TAAAAATATCTAAAAATTTCAAAAATTTTTAAATTATAAAATTTTGAAAAATATTTTTAAAAAACTGCATTTTTTTCAAAACTTAACTTTTTCCAAAATCAATAAAAAGTTCAAAAATAAGAAAAACTCTTCACAAAAATATTTCTCTTTCATTGTATGTAGTATTTGTATTTTTTGGAATGATCGAGACAACTAACAAGTCTAAAATATAGTCTGAAGATTGGAGCTTGATCTAGACCTTAATACACTTAATTTCAGAGGAACCCATTAAGGACTGGAATTGAGATACTTCAGGTCACCTTGACTTAATTCTTTAGGTTCCACGAGATTGTGTTCATGAGTCGATTCAATGTGTCTAACTAGAACCATTCATGTCATCCGTATGACTCTTGAGACAATGACTTGACTAGAAACGTTGCACTTAACTCTTAGCTCAACCCAGATGGATTGTGGAAAAATCTTGAAGTCTAATTCGGGAATATGCTAGGCCGCTTCATGAAGGGTGGCTCAGGAACCATTCTTGACGATTGCCGAAATTGGTAATCTAACCCACATCTTCTGGTAGACAGGATATCCAACGACTGGAGATTGGATTGAAAGAATGCTTCAGAAGAAGAATGGTCGTCTAGCACAACTTTTTCCAAGACCCCAAAATATGGATGGACCAACAGATTCTATATCCATTAGGGCACAAATCAGAATACATAGTAATTCCGTATAAAGAAAAATCCAAAAATAATCCTACACCAAAAATTACATAAAAATACTAAGCTTTCGGAAAAATCATGCTTCTTGGTGAAGACTCGGTTACACTGACTGAGCTTCACAAGGGAATGCAACTACACTGGTCCCTTCCCACATTTTTTCCCATTCTTCTAGTTTCTCCCTTTCTTAGTTGTGAAACTGACAACACCTAACCTTAGAAGGAAATATCTGTTTCCACGAGGATGAGTTACCATATGAGCAAACTCCATGATAGTTTAGTAATTTATCTAGGAAGAGTTGAAAAATTCACACACACGATTATATTATTTCAAGGTGGCAAGAGTATGCGACTGAGAGGATGGTTCTGACCAGACTATGAGTTGAATCAGGTAATAGGAATATGGAACCTAAGCGTTGTTGCATCACACTTCCTAACCTTAATGCAGTTCCGAACACACCAAGAATCTAAATGTCTTAAATGAGCTCCAAACTTTGATTTTATCAAGATAAGTTCAAAAGTCAAAGATTATTTCAAGTTCTTTTCTTTTCTTTTCTTTATTTGCACTTATTAGCAATAAGTGTTTGCTAGGGATTAGCAAAGGCAAGTTAGTTGGGTGATGAGTCTCCATTTCATCACCTTTATTCTTTCATTTTGGCATTAAATCCCTAGCTAAATACATGCATATAACATTAATGTATAAACTAACAATAAATCACATAAAATATTGTATAAAACCTTGTATAAAATACTATATTTAATCCTAAAATAAAAGAAAAAAGAAAAGAAAACAATGAAGTATCAAAGATACTTAGTGACCCTAAACCTCGAGACCTAGTCATCATGATGACTTGGTCGACAAGGAATAAAGTAGGGGGATAGGGTAGAGAAACTATATAGAAAATAGCTGAAAACCCTAATTTTTAGCTCATCAATAATAGGTTTTTAGGACCTATTTTATTTTCTCATTTTCATACTCAAATCAACAAACCCTCAATATGAAATTGCACATAAAAATATAAATAAAAATACAAAATTGGTTTCACTAAAAAATAATGCATAGTTTGCTCGGGACACACTGAATAAAAAGCTGCAAAGAAAACTTTCTAGATTTGCATCTTCTCCATATTGACTCACAATTAACTGAACTCACCTTTATTATTCATAAATTAAATTATCTATTTAGTGAATGTGATTTCATTCGATTTGGAGTTAAGATGCAGAAGTCGACTTTTGGGCCCTCATTGTACAATATAGATGTATATAATATTCAATTTATTTATTCTTTATATTTTAGATTTCTTATATTTTTATAAATTAGTAAATATTATTCTAAATACGTATACATAAAAAATTAGATTAGAATCATGAAAATTGCATTAAAATAAATAAAATTGTAGTATAATAGGTAAAAAATATTATAAGACACATATGTAATACATGTATATAATTAATTAAGTATATAAATAAAATCAGAAAAATAAACTTAAAATATCTAAATATGTAATTAAATAAGTTATAAATATATAAATTATATATATCTAATAAAATATTTATTATAAAATACAATTAAAATATACCAAATATAAGTATTTATACATGTGCACATACATGTAAATATTAACCCATAATAAATAATCTTGTAAAAATAATAAAAATTAGAATAAAATACTAAAAAAAGTACATATATTTTTTAGATTTTAATCAAAAATTAAATAATTCATTTATTATTTTATATCTATTTTATAAATGATTATAGGAGTCTGTTTTCTTGTTTAGTCCACGTGGCAATCGGGGCTCAAGAAAAGTTAACTTAGGTCAACTGTACCCTTCAACCCCATGCCCTTGTCAAACCCCACGTGCAGCCTCTCTTTTCCAATTTTTTGGAGAAGATACATGTCTCGAATAGCCTCGATTCCTTCACCCAAAATGGTCATCACATTGCCCTACACCTCACCATGCTTTTCGATCTCTTATACAAACATGAAATCAGTATCAATCTCGTGATCCATCACACCTACCACCTTGTTTATAAAACTCCACCTTTCACCATTTTGTCGATCTCGATCCCTCTCTCGATACTCTTGCCCCTCAAGTCGTGCATATGGAGTGTGCTTGGAGATAGTATGCATTCTCCACCGTTCTGTAGTGAGGAGGAGGAGGCACATAGGAGTAGATCTGACCGTCAACGGAAGCCCCTTACTACGGTTCTGCCTTATGGTGCTTTAGACCCGGTTGAGGCCCAATTTCATTGTCTTTAGGTTAAATTTAGTCGTAGTTTTAGTTTTTGCATTTTAATTTTAGCAATAAGAAGTTAATTAAGGATAAAATCAAATTACCTCTTTTGATCAGGAGCTTGAGCAATAAGCCAAATTCATCTTGTTTTCGCTAGTAATCCACTCCGAATCCAACCCAATTTTGATCCTTCTCATCTTCCTCATCTTTCACCTCACAAAATCAACCTAGACCCGGCTTGAATCTGGAGAATCAAGATCCACCTTCCACCCTCCACCGGGATCTCTCCGCCTTCCTCAATTCCACTCACAAACATCTTCATCACCGCCCGAGAGTCTTCCTCTTGAGCTCACGACTCATCTGCTGCAAGTATAAGGAGTAAAGGCATACCTGGGGACTAAGAATCAATGACGAACTAACACTCCAGGTCAAGAACGAAGGATAGAATCCAAGTCTCGATCACTGGGACTTGAAAGCATTTTATGCCCACCTGCAGATGCAGAGGCTCTCCAACAAGTTGTTGGTGACATCGGAGGGGAGAACAGAGATCAGAGCTGCAAGGAATCAACAATTGAAGGAGGCCATATTCAGTGTTTCTGGATGTTCTTCGTGAACACCCAAGGACCATAGAATCTTTGTCGACTTCCAAAATCTTTCATAGCCGTCCAATTTGGAGAGAAATGACGTGTGCCACAACTGCTGGATCAACTTAAGTGAGCCGACGTGGCACTTTCTCCGCCGTCCAATAGAGCACACATTTTGGGGTAATTGCATTGAAACCCCTTTGCTTTTTATAATTATAAAAACATCCTATAAATAGTAAATTAAGGCCGAACTTTTGTGGAAAAATTGCAAGTGGACCCTTGAGATTTTTGTATATCACATCTAGATCCACGTTAGGTCAGCTTACGTGGTCCCCCACGTGAGTTGGCCAAATTACACCAAGCCCCCTCAAGGTTTGTTTATTTCAGTTTAGTATTTAAAAGTTGTATTAAAATATAAAACTTTTTGGTTAATTGTATCAAACCCTCTATTTATATTTTTATTGAAATTATACCCCAACTAGATCTTATATTATTTATTTGCATTTTCATTTTGTTTAAATACCCCTGTTCTCTGAAAATTATGGAAAAATAGATAAAGGTGATCAATATTATTCTTGTTCTTTTTTCCTTTTTATTTTAGTATTTTCATGCATTTTTTCATTTGTAAAAAAATTATTTAGATGCTATTTGTTCCCTGTTTAACTTTAAAAATACAAAAAATAGAAAAATATATTCAAAAATTCTAAAAAATACATATTATGTACTACTACATTTTATCACTCCAGACCAAAAGATATAAAAATATAAAAGGAAAACCTTAAAATAGAAAATTCCTCATAACCTTTAAAATTTAGCAAAAATTTTAAAAAAATCCAAAAATAGTCGTCTTATGTATATTTTTCTATATATCATATAATGGTAAAATGAGACTGCCCCCTAGGGGGAGCTAACTTGGCCTCCTACATCATTTCGTCTATTTTTTTATTTTTTGAACATTTCTTCCGTGGATTTTCATCAATATATCCCTATATTATGTCAATCAAATTTTGGGAGAAACAGAGATTCCTACAGCCTCCATCCAGAAGGGTCATTTTTAGCAATTTTGTTACCGTTAAAAATGACTGTCTGGATGGAGGCCGTAGGAGTCTCTGTTTCGCACGAAATTTGAATAACATAATATAAGGATATAGTGATGAATATTCACGGAAGAAATTTTCAAAAATAAAAATAAAAAACATGCGAAATTGCGCGGGGAGCCAAGTTAGCTCCCCCAGAGGGCAACCCCGTTTACCTCATCATATAATACAAATATTAAGATCAGTTTTAGGGACTTTTGAACTCATTATCTATTTTTAAGCCCTAAAACAATCCATCCCATTTATTAACCCCTTGTTTTGAAGTATTTCAAACTTAAATACCTAAAAAATAGAAAAAAAACACCAAAAAATTCACAAAAAGAGAGGAAAATTATAAAAACACAAAACATTTTATTTTACAATTTTTAATTATATAATGATATATTTATAAATAGAATATCCTTTATATACTATATCTACATATATATACTTATATACTTATTAATATTGATATTATTAATATAAAACCAGAAATATATTTTAATACCTTTAAAAAATAAAAGGGGCTATACTTATTTGTATTTTATGAATTTTATATATTTATTATATATACTATATTATTTACATTATATATACTTGTATATCTACTTATTATATGTTCTAAAAAGAAAAAGAAAAATTAAAAATCAAAAAATTTAAAAAAACAAAAATTATAAAGTTAAAAAAATAAAAAAATTAAAAATACATAAAATTTAAAGATTAAAAAAATCCTAAAAAACACAAAGAAAATAGTAGCAATGTCTACATTTATCTATTAATTAGAAGTAATTAATAGCCTACACCTGTGTGTTCCCTATGTTCAACACCTAGACATTGATGAATCCTCATTTCATCACCTTTATTATTTCATATTGGACTTAAATTCCTAGTTAAATGCATGTATATCTCATTAATTTATAAAAAAACACTCTATAAATAATAAAATATATTGTACAAAGTTTTGTATAAATACTGCATTTAATTCCAAAATAAAGAATAAAGAAAAAAAGAAATGGAAAAAGAAATCGAGTATTGAAAATACTGAATGACCCTAGACCTCGAGACCAAGTCAATCTTGACTTGGTCAAATGACTGCACAAAGATACACACAAATATACTCAGATTTCAAATAATTTTGAATATTTTTATACAACTCTGATTCAAATTATTTCGTATGCATTAATTCAATAAAAAATGTATAGAAAACTATAAAAATATTACAAAAATACCGTCGTGATATTTGACAAATGGAATCGCTTCCCTTTTTCCCATATGTCAGCAATCCGGATTTTATAACTGGAGCATATGAACTCCAATTACCCTAACTCACTTTTAAAGGTCATCATTTTTAAAATATTTATATTCTAAAAATAGTTTGAAAGTGGCCGGGGCTTTTTTTGTGAAAATTCGGTTCTGGAACCCATTTATACAATTATGGCTTTTTCTTTCTTTTGTGTAGATTTCATTTGAATTCCTTTTCTTTTGATTTCAAATTTATTTTGTTTGTTGTATATTATACTTTCTATTAAAAATAAAATCAAGTATAAAATACAAAATCAAATAGGCACAAAAATATGTCTTCTCTATACAAGTTAATTAGATTTGTATTTTATATTTAGTACTTTTTTCATAAAATTAAAACTAACAAAAATATTTACAAGTATCTTATTTTATATACTATTATTATAAAATATAATGTAGTTGTATTATTCACAGGAAAACAAAATAAAAAATAAAAAAAAATACGAAATGTGTATTTTATACCTTCAAAAAATAGGGTTTTAATTACATCTTTTGGAAAAATTCTTCTGCATTATTTTAGATAACATTATTTTAAGAAAGTTTTGTACCTTAAGTTTTTATTTTGAGGTTTCTTGTTATTTATTTCAAGCATATTTTCATTGGGAAAACCTCTCTTTTTTGTGATTGGTACACATGAACATGATGGCAACCACTGGTGTCCAAAAATATCTGAAATAGCCCACTCCCATTAGTTGATACTCCTTCTTCTCATCTCTCCTTTCTTTTAGAATAATGAACATGGGCCAACCTTTTCCACTTCCATCTTCTCTTTTCTTATTCCATGCAAGAACCCAACAACTCTCTTCCACCTTCTTCCACCTCGATTAAACCACCTCCAATAGCCATCCTCTCCTCCATTCTTCCACTAAATAAAAAGAGCCTCAACTCCTATTGTTTGAATCCATCCACCATAGTTGCAAGTATTCTCTAGTTCTCCATTTCCTTTGTGATAGAGAGGTTGTGGGTGTGAGCCACGACGGCTCTCCTTCCATTGGTGTGGTCCCTTGGTATTCTTGATCTATTGTACCATGGAGTTTGTCTCCATCATGCCTCTTCCCTATCGGAATCGAGGACAAGACCAACTATGCTCATCGGAATGTGTGTCTTCCCAAGCGACTCCATCCGCTTGCTGCATTTTTCTTGTTCTAGTGTAGAGGTAATTTAGTTTTGATTAGTTCTTACTTCTAATATTTTTAGTGTACGACTTACCATCACTGTTTACACCATCCACCTTTATCGCGGCTAACCACCTCACCATCGCCTTCATCCACTTCTTCGTGGGACCTCATTTTGGGTATATTTTAGGGGCTTTTCGAGCTCCCTTCTGAACTAAATTTCCATTTCATTTGTACCCCTGCACCTAAATGCTCATTACTCACTCATATAAACTCTGTTTTTTATTTGTTTACTTCCAAAGATGCTTTAATGATCTACAATGCTTCCAAATTTCACAGTAGTCTGATTTAAGAATTATTAATGGTGATTTTTTGAATTTAGGATATTATGAATACTTGATATCACTTGTTCATTTTTTGATATGTTGTAGGAATTCGTTACCAAACTTATTTCCAAGTTTCATCTCAATCAAATTTCATTTGTGGACTTGATGACATGTGTTTCCTGAGGGTATACATAATATCCTTACTGAGAAATGAAGATAAAATGTCACTAAGGTGACCACTCCAAAATTACTTGGTCAATAAACAACTATCCCACAAAAAAATTAATCACTCAATCAAGGGGTCAAAATATATTATACCCTACAATGAAACTTATAGTGGAGAAATACTGTACGAGTCGAACTCAAGGAACAACAGAGGGTAGGCAATCAAAATAGACTAAAGGAAGACAATAAGTGATTTTAGGTTTTTAGGGATTTTTGAATTTTTACGGGCTTCTAACTATTTAAAATTTTTGAATTTTTTGCTTTAATAATTTTTTGTTTTTAATTTTATAATTTTTATTTATTTTTATACTTTCTGATTTCTTTAATTTTTATAATATTTAATAACGATAATACAAGTGAAAGGTCCAAGTTGAACGCAAAGATGAAGCAATGCATTTTCTTAGGATATGACCAAGATGGGTTTGGTTATAGGTTGTATCATCCAGTTGATAAGACACTGGTGGGGAGCAGGGATGTGATCTTCTCTGAAGATAAAACCATTGAGGACATCCAGAAGGCTCCGAAGGACTCTCCTTCGAGCAGCTATCATTTAGATGATGTGAACTCAATCCCTCTGCAGAGGGCTCCACATGTGGTACCAAATGATGTATATAAGCAGGTGCCACATGCAAGACATGAGGAGGATATGCCACAGATCTCCACTCCTGATGATGATGATACATATGATAGTGGTGATGATGGTGGGCAGGATGACGAGAGATCTTCTTCTTCTTCTTCTTCTTCTGAGGCTCTCCCACCATAGAGACCAGTGAGGGAAAGGCGACCCTCCACCAGATATTCTGCACATGAGTACATTTTATTGACAGACAATGAGGAGCCTGAATGCTATGAAGAAGCCTTGTAAGATGAAAATAAGGAGAAATGAGTAGAAACTATGAAAGAGGAAATGGAGTCCCTTCATGACAATCATACTTTTGAGCTTATTAAATTGTCCAAAGGAAAGCAAGCATTGAGAAACAAGTGGGTTTATAGAGTGAAACATGCTCTACAAACCTAAGGTACAAAGCTAGGTTGGATGTGAAAGATTTTAACCAAAGGAAGGGAGTTGACTTTGAGGAGATCTTTTCTCCTATGGTGAAGATGTCTTCTATCAGGGTGGTTCTCTGCTTGGCAGCTAGTCTTGATTTGGAGATTGAATAGAGGGATGTGAAGACAACTTTCCTCCATGGTGACCTTGAGGAGGAAATCTACATGCTGCAACTTGAGGGCTTTACAGTCAAAGAAAAGGAAGACTATGTTTGTAAACTGAAGAACAATATATATGGCTTGAAGTAGGCACCCATACAGTGGTACAAGAAGTTTGACTCATTCATGGGCAAGCATGGTTATTCCAAGACCACTTCGGACCATTGCTCATGAAGAAATTCTTAGGTGATGATTTCATATTTTGTTGCTTTATGTTGATGATGTGTTGATTGTAGGAAACAATGGAGAGAGAATTTCTGGCTTGAAGAAGGAGCTGAGCAAGTCATTTTCTGTGAAGGTCTTGGAGCATGGGCATGAAGATCGCTCGAGATAGGGGAGTAAGGAAACTTCAGCTTTTACAAGAGAAGTACATTGAGAAGGTACTTCAAAGATTGCATATTAAGAAGGCGAAGCTAGCTAGCATCCCTCTTGGAGCACATTTCAAGTTAAGTTCCAAAGATAGCCTACAGAACAATGCAGAGAAGAAAGATATAAAAAGAGGTCCTTATGCATCGGCCACAAGTAGTCTCATGTATGCCATGGTTTGTACGAGGCCATATATAGCTCATGTAATTGGAGTTGTTAGTAGGTTCCAACAAAAACAACATTGGGAAGCAGTTAAATGGATCTTAAGATATCTTTGAGGTACTAGCAGTTACTCTCTTTCCTTTGGAGCTGAGAAGCCTATTCTTCTTGGATACACTGATTTAGACTTAACATGTGACATTGATGAGAGATGCCGCTTCCTCATAGGCTTGGGGCAGTTCCTACATTGTCGGTGAGGGGGAGATTCGTTGGATGGGTTCCCCTCTTTGTAGGAACCTAGTCCATATATATAGGACATTGGTGGTCATATTTGGAAAAGGAAAGATCAATTACCTTTTAGGATTAGAAGTCATCTTTTTCTAATCCCATTGGAAGTAGGAATTCATATTTCCTTATTTTCTCATCTCCATGGAGTATAAATGGAGGGTGTGAGGTGCATACCGAGATCATACCAACACAAGCTCTCCTTGCACAAGAAAGAAATAAGAAAGAGAGAGAGAGAGAGGAAGAAGAAAGAAGGTTCGTGGTTGCCGTAGTGTTTGGAGGGAGTAACCTTTGGAGCAGTTGTTCTTTAGCATTCTTCCCTACAGTTAGGTGATAGATTTAGCACTGGGTGATATTTCTCCTCTCTACTATTCTCCATTGTTTGGTGATTTGTAGCACCACATTAAGGGATGAACTTTTGTAAGATCGTCACGGGTGACTACTTCGATTATAGTACTTGGTTTTGGGTTGTGATCAACCTCATGGTATTTCCCCTCACACTGAGAGTTTTCCACGTTAAAAAATTCTCCATGCATATATGGTTGATTTTTTTCTGTGGTTGAGATATTTTACTTGTACTTATAATGATATATCATGCATGATCCGCTTATCAACTTTGATAATTTTCTGTAATTCGATTTATACGAGGAATCTGTTCCCAACATTGATATCAGAGTAAGGTTCAATGACAGAATACAAGATGGAGTTTAGTTCGAGCAGTATGATTAGTCTAATGAGACTAATAACAATTTGGTGAAGAACAAGATAAAGGATCGTTTATATATGAAGGCTATGCACCTTCCCGTGTTCTCCACGTAGAAGCCCGAAGCCAAAACCAATGAGGAATGTGAGATTGAATACGAGCATGTTTGTGACTTCATAAGACAGTTTGTTGATGAGAATGTCTATAACCATATCCAAAATGAAAGTCACGCTAGAAGCTTGTGGTTGAAGTTGGAAAATCTTTACGCCTCCAAGACAGAAAGTAACAAACTGTTTCTTCTCAAGAAACTATTGAGCTTGAGGTTCAAAGAAGCAAGCCCTATACTATATTTTCTGAATGAATTCTAAGGAGATACTAGCCAGTTGACGAACATGGGGATAAAATTTTAAGATGAGATGTTGGGACTGTTACTGCTTACTACTCTACCAGATTCATGGGACACTTTCAGAGTTTCACTTACGAATTCTGCAGTTATTGAAGTCGTTTCTTTGGAGACAGTAAAGTCTGGCATTCTCAATGTGAAGATGCGAAGAAAAACCCAAAGAAGCTCTTCACATTCAGAGGTTGTTATCTGATGACCGAAAAAGTCTCAATCACTATTGGGCTAAGGTAAAAATCAATCTAAGGTCGTTGTGACCCGAATAGTGAGAATCGATCAACAGGAAAAACAAACCACCAAAATGAATAATCAGTCAAAAAGCCGAATAGCGGTCTCGCTATTTATTTAACCTCGTATAGCGACCAGGGTCGAACTCAAGGAGCACGGATTGGCCAAGTGGCCTACGGAGTAGTCAGAAAATGGAATAAAAAGATAAAAGATTTTTGGTGGATTTTTATGAATTTTTAATTTTTTCTGTATTTTTAATTATGAAGAAAATAAGAAAAAAGTCAAAAAGCTTGCAATGAACAATTTATTAAGCACTCAAAAACAACTCAGAAAATTAAAATAAAATTATTTTTGTGTTTTATAAGTTTTTAAGTATTTTTGGTAATTTTCTCAGAATTTTGTGATTTCTAGTTGATGTTATAAAAATAGAAAAGGCAAAGACAAGGAACTAATGTGCAGCCAGATTTGAAAGGCTAATTAAAAATATATAATTAGACTCTAAAAATCTGGAGATAATTTTTATGAAAACTAGAAATGAAAATTAAGCTACAGTCTCATCTTCTCATCTTGCGTGAGGTATGTTTGCCGGAATGAAGGAGGATGAGGTCGGAGGGTGGATATGGATCTGGCAGTCGCGAGCGCATGAGAATGGCTAAATTCTCCAACGCGGGAGATGAGAGTCTCATACACCCCTTTTCCAATCGTCTCTGACAAGAAATTCAGGCAAGGCGAGTGAGTGAGGCGATAACAGAGCGAGTTAAAGAGCGGAAAAGCCAACAACATTAGCATTTCACTGGTTAGAGAAGGCTCTTGCAGTAGCAAGATAGCTCCGACACTGTGGCTGCAAACTGTCGGACCCAGGATCAAGAAAGGTCCAGGCTTAGATACAGAGAGGCCCCTGAGAATAGTTTGCCTCGGCTTGAGCTTCCAAGGATAAGTAGTTCTTCAGGATCCAGTTCTGTGTTTAAGGTTTGCTTGCTCCTCACGGCAGCTCCTTCCCTTGTGGGCCATAAGTCGTCTTTCGAGTGCTTTTGAACTAGATTAAAGCCATACTAGCCTGCTTTTCTTACCCTCGTTGAAGTCTCAGCCCTCATGCCCACCTTGTCTTAGGGGATTCCCCTGGTCAAGCCTACCTACTCCTGTCCTAATACAAGGGGAGGCATTTGCTAGTTGTTTAAAAGGCAGAGGTGCTGAAGGTTCCGCGAACCCTGGTTCGAGTCCCGGGCAACCCATAACCCATATTGACTTATTTCCATTTTTTTGACTTTCTTGATTTCTGTTCTGATGAACTATTACCCCTGGATATCGGTTGACATTGACATACATGCCATGTTATACTGTTAAATAACAAGCCTTCCATTAGCTGTTAATACTTATAGCTAATATGTGTGCTTGGGAGTCCGGAATAAACCAAGATTTGAGCATGACTGCAATTGAAGAGAGACACGAAAGCACAAGCCTATGGGGTCGCTTCTGCAATTGGATAACTAGCACTGAAAACCGTCTTGACATTGGGTGGTTTGGTGTTTTGACGATCCCTACCTTATTGACCGCAACTTCAAACAATCCTTAATTTTTTAGAATTTTTAGAGGGTTTTTAATATCTTTAGTTGATTTTATATTTCAAACAGTAGCAAAAATAGATGTTTTTGATTTTTTAAAATAGCAAACAGTCATAAAAATATCCCAAAAAATTAGTGAAATTTTTACACAGGGGACACATGTCCAAATTTAACCAATTATTCAACCAATAAAAAGGGCACAACATATAGGGACCAAAGTGCAAGGAAAGTAAATTCCAGGGCCAATTGATAACACGTGTAAAAACCACAGGGCCAAAGTTGCAAAAAGTCCAGAAACGCACGAGACACACATGTGATTCACATTCACAAGGACTAAATTGTAAATCCTATTTATAAAATGTAAACAATAACAGCTCAAAACTATAGTATGAACAATACAAAAGTTCCATAAATCACGTATCGATGCACATGCTCCACATACACATGGACTAAATTGCAAATAAAGTAAACACAAGGTCCTACATGCAATTTACCCAAAATAAAAACAACTAGATAAAGTATTTATAGGGCTACGCCATAATCGCAAAATAAAGAGGGGCCTAAGTGATATTATTCCATTATTATGATCCACGGCTGAAGTGAGTCCACGTGTGAGATCCGACGGATGAGATGCGCTGATACCCCTTCGCGATGGACGCTCTAGATGAGATCCTCAGATGATCGGCCGGCTAATAACTCTCCAAAGACGAACGACTGTGATAGAACTGGTGCAAGGTGCTAAATCGAACGGCTCAGGAAGATCCTCGAAGAACAAGTCGCATGCAACTTTCGCCGGGCCAATGTACGTGCCAGGATCCTTCTCCAGTGCTGCGGAGGTGGGCAAATCGAAGAGGAAGCTCGTCCTCAACGATGGGTGTGCTCAGATGGGTCCGGGAGGACCTGGAGGGTCCCCGACGACGAAGAATGGTCGGAGCTGCTGTGCTTCTCTATGTGGACCTCCAAATGAGGTCCTCAGACCTTCCAAACCTGCACAGAAAGAAGAGGGGTTAAGGGTGAACTGCCTTGACCCATTAGCGGGCGAAGGGAGTGTGTAGGTGAGGCGGAGCATGGGTCTTCGGCGAGGCGACGACGGAGGAGACCTAAGTCCTGGTTCCGGGGCGAACCGGGATGATCGGAGGGACGTAGAAGATGCGGAGAGGTCTAGTGGAGATGATACGATGGTCGGATGGGAGGATAGATGAATGGATGATCGGGAAACGACTGGGCTGGAGGTGGGTGACCTCCTGGGATCCTCGCCTCAATGGAGCGACGCCTCCAGAGGCTCGAGCTCGCCGATGGTGGAGCGCGGCGGTAAAGACCACCGGACCTGGGGCTAGGGCGCGTCAATCCTCACTGCGACACCTCCCAGAGCTTGCTGTCACTCAAGGCAAGAAGGTGGAATTCCAGGGAGTCGAAGACGGTGGCCGAAGGTGCATGAAAATGCGGCGGAGGCTCAGACTATATAGTGGTAGGGACCCGAGAAGATGGGAGTCGGGCGCGCGATTCGATGCTTGGACCCCTAAGGAGAAGATCGGGCAAAGATCGCGGATGTGTCCTCTGCAATCGGAGCTAGGGGTTTGGCCAAATGGATGTCAGGCCAAATCGAGATTCAGAGAAGTCGGGCACTCGAACAAGATCCGCGAAGAAGAGGTCCGCGGGGGAGAGTTGACCGGGGGTCAACATCCTCCGTGGACCAATGAGAATTCAACTTTTATTAATTATTTGTAAATTAAATAAAAAAATATTAAATGATTTTATTTCAAAATATTTTCAACATGAAAAATGTTTATTATTTTTCAAAGTATTATTTTTAGATTTTTATTTATTTTTTTGAAAAATAAATTAATGTATATACATAGTATTATATTATATACAGGTATATGTACCTATGTACTTTTAATTTTTATTTTTACTTGTTTATTTTTGTACAATTATCCCTGTTTTCTATTTTATTTATTTACAACATAAAATATAGGATTCAAAATAATTTTTATTTAATTTTTATTATATATTTACAAGGGTAAAATAAATATGTATAGGTACATATGTACATGGTATATACAAGGGGAAGAGAGAGAATTTATTTTTGTTTTATTTTTATTTTTCTTATTTTTTTTATTTTTATAAATATATACACGTTATGAGGAACACATAATTATTTCTATTTTATGAAGATAAAATATATACATAAGGAGGAAATATATGTATGATGGAGAATGTCCCTACCTCTCTCTACTTGTTTTATTTTGCTGTCAGGCCAATGATTGGCCATCCCTTGGGTTTGGGCCACTCAATATTTATTCTAAATATTTCCCTCTTTTTCTTTATTCCTTTATTCCTTTATTTTTGTGCTAAAACATGCTAATTATAGTTATTTACATGAAGCATGCATTTTGACAATTTATTGTATTTGCAAATAATTACATGGTATTTTGCCAAGATTTCTAGCTAAAATAAAGGAATAAAGAGTGATGAAAGGGGATTCATCACCCCCTATACTTTACTTTTGCTAGTCCCTTAGCAAACAATTATTTGAAAAAAAGAAGTGAAAAAGGAAAAGAAAAAGAAAAAGAAAAAGAGAGGAAATCAAGGTTGATTATTAAACTTTCCTTCATTAAATTGAAATATGGAGCTCAGTCAGACCTTTGGATTATTGATTTATCGGAACCTTATTTGGACTTAAGCTTAAAACTTAACAACCTCTAAGTTCCACCAATATATGGTCAAGAGTCCTCAATAAACCAGATCAGAACAAGTCTACATATACAAACTCTAATGACCATGAATCTTTCCTTGTACGGTGTAAGTGATATGTAGCTCCCCACCTCAGAAATGACAAAGAAACAACCTCCCTCAACCTGGTAACTCTAATGCCTCGGTCTAGCAACTCTTTCCTCGAGGATCGGGGTATTCCCTTCTAAGTTCAAGTACAAACGGCTCAAGAAGAGGGAGAAGAAGAGAATGGACCATGACCAATGTAGATATGTATCCTTGGGAGCTCTAACCAGTGTAGTTGAGTCTCCCGCTGCAAGCTTCATGAGATGGTCATGTGTAACATAAGCTTTGCTTTATTTGACTATATACACTCCGGTGGGATTATTAAATTTTCAATTCGACCCACCACTTTTTTGGAGTTTTTCTTTCTTTGCACATTTTTTGATGTGCATATGTACAACATATCTACATGGTGCAGCATATATACATAAGGAGTTTTTCCTCTTGAGCCGGTAGACTATCCCTCTTTTGAAGCTTTATTGCAACCCACAACTCCTGTCTTTAGACTTCATAACCACCAGACCAAGTTGCACTATAAGAAGAAGAGAGGTTCTGCCTAGAAGTACTACCTTCATATGCTACCCCAAGCCAAAGGAAACTGCCTCCTCACCATCTCATCCGTGGAGAACTAAGTGTAAAGTGCTGGTGCAAGTAATGCCATTGTCTCTGAGAGTCATGTGTGTGTTGTTAAGTGCTCCACTTAGGCTCATCAAGATGACATATGATCATAGCCTAGTGGACTCAAAGAATTAAGTCCCAATGGACCTGAAAAGTCTTAATCCTAAGCCCTATAAGGTTCCTCTTATAATTAGGTGGATTAAAGTCTTAACCAAGCTCCATTTGTCAATTTAATTCCAGACCAGTTTAAATGTCAACTATGATTTGGAAAAACTGTACATATATTTACAAATATGCAAAATTTTACAAGATCTTTACAAATGTGCAAAATTTTGGAAAATATTTGAAAACATGGATGTATGCATGAATGCAAAGTTTTGCAAAATATTTACAAAAATTTACACAAGGTTTTTGCAAACCTTTTGTTTTCTAAATATTTTACAAAAATTTTGTACTATATACATAGTTTTGATATGAAAATATTTACAAACTATTTACACAAATCATTTTGACAATCATTTTTACAAAAATAATTTTTATAAATAGATAGGTATGTGCAAGAAGAATTTTATGTACAAGGGAAAGTTTTTAAATTTTTATGGATTTTAGCCATTCTATTTATTAACACACTCACACAAAGTACGAGTTATGGCTAAAGTATATATGAAATATATACGACATCCCCTATACTTAGCTCGAACGATGTCCTCAGAGTGATCAAGAGCGATGAAGAAGACATAACTCCTGCTTAGTATAGGGAAGTGAAAAGGACAGGTATGGACAAAGATGAATGAAAGAATAGAAATGCACGAAGAAACTCGGGGTTTCCCCCTATATATGAGGCTGTACTCAAAGGGAAATCCGAGTGGAGAATGTACAGGGTCTACCTCCCCTATACTTAGGGTAAAATATCCCTAAGTATAGGCAGCAAATAGAGGTAGAAAGAGACGAAGAAGACAAATATATACAAGATGAGAGGGCATCACTCCAACTATACTTAAGGTGAAGAATCCTTAAGTATAGACAACGACATGAGTAATGAAACAGAATGATATGAACAATTCGATGTTTCCACCACCCTATACTTAGGATGAGGTCATCCTAAGTATAGCAAAGATAATCCTATACGAGACCTGGAGTGAAAACAAACACAGAAGAAAGAACGATCAAACCAAGACAAAACACGTATATACAATAGGGTACAATATTCTCTCAATTAGCGCTAGATTTTACGCCCCTAGCTGGGTGCAAAGGCTAGGATAAGGTTGTATTAAGGTTCAGGACGGCATCTGTAAGGCAAATGTCGTACTTTCATCGCAGTCTCGGTATAAGCACAATGACGAAATCAACAATGTAAGAAATGACACCCAAGTAGGCACTCAGGCGGGTGTCTGCTACCGGCTAAGGATATGGGAATATGTGATCGGGATCCGGTAGCACAAAGGAAATCATGGGCTCAGGATCAGACTGGAGTGGAAGTGTAGAGCCGAAGAAATCAAACGTGGAGAAGGATGGATCAGACATGGAATCCTCCACGTCAACCAGTGTCTTAAAAAGGTGTGGAAAATCAAGATCATGAGACTCCCTACGAAAACTGATATGCGATGCATATAATGGAGCAAAATTAGACAGATCATCGAATATCTCAAAGACCGGCTCATCCTCGTGAGGGTCGTCGAGGTGAGGCAACTCAGAGTCAGAAAGATCGGAAGACTCGGTTTCGTGATCCGCCAGATCGGATACACTCTCAGAAAATGAAATCGAGTACACATCGTGTATGGCATTCTCCCGCAGATAACCCTCGAGGAGGAATGCAAGATCTTCGGTGAGAAATAGAGGATCATGATCTATCAAGGCATATGCGCTGCTGTCAAGCACCCACTCTGTGCACCAGGATGCATCATCATCTGAAGTCTGTGTCTGGTCAATCTGGAAGCAGGAGAAGGTATTGGTCAACACCGCGAAGGCTGGCAATGTGGCTGCAATTGATCCTCGCTCTACGGCAGTGCTGGCTATCATCTGGTCCTCATAGTATGGATCTATCTCATCAAAGTGGAGGACAAAAGGCTCGAATACGGGAGTATCTATATATGTGTCATCCCAAAGTGGTATCCCATATCGAGCTGTGGCTGCTGGAATAAGTCCTGGTATCTGTCTGAATCCGAGAAGTATCTCTGCAAAATGGAAGCTGAGTCATCTGGGACTGGACACTGAAATGGATGGATCGATGGCTGTAGTAGCGGGGGCTTCTCCATTTCCTGGAATATCAGAAGATCTGATATCCACGACTCGTCGACTGAAAACTCTGGGGCTGACTCGAACTCTAGCTGGAAGACCAACAGGATCTCGAGTAGACTCTAAGTCAGAACCTCCACTGTGGTAGTCATCTCCTCCATCATCTGCGTTGCTGCAGAGTCCATGTCCTCGATCGGGTGTATAGAAGTTGTATCCTCATGTATGGCGGCACACCCAACTGGTACTGCAACATCCTCATGTGTTGTCCCGACTGCGGCATCTCGTGAAGATGGGCTCTGTGAAAGTGATCTCGAGATGCATCAAGAAACTCAATATCGGAACTGCAGTGTGAACCGCGACACGAGGTCACAACCAGTGCTATCTGATCGACGGTCATCCCCCTCATGGAGATCTCGATGAGGTTTGTCGGTGAAAGTCCGTGATCGGGGAATCTCCTTAAGAGGTCAAGAAACCTCAGTCATGCACCATGCACTGGCTCCTGGGGGTCTATTGAATAATCCATGATCAAATACCACATCATATCTGCTCTACGCTAGGGGTAATATCTGTGTAGAAACTCTCAGCGTATCTCTCCCTACGTAGCGAATCCCCTTCCCAATCGTCTGTGCCATCTCATGGCTCTAGTCTGGAGTGTAAATGGGAAGGTCTTCAGCATCACCTCCTCCGCAGTGGTATTTGAATATATCTGTCTCTCGCAAAACTCCTCGAATGTGGTCAGATGAAGATAAGGCTTCTCGTGCACCTCCCCTGAAAATGTCGGCAGTCTCTGAACAAACTCCACACCCAGAATGAATGGACCTAATGTAGAAGCTGACTCAACTCCCTGCTCTATCTGCTCATCCATCATACTGGCATAGGGGGCATCTGATACTCGCATATGCTCTCTACGATTGCATACAGAATGCACTCTCAATCCAATAATGGCATCATCCGGGTCTCGCATCTGCTCAATCTGATCTCCGCGGACGTCTAGCGCAACATGCCCAGAAGAATGAAAGGGAGAGGGAGGGGGAAAAGGGAATTTGGTCGGAGATCCGACCTCCCTCGAAGGTGGACTGGACTGATGGTCAGAAGATGGGGAAGCCGTAAGAGTCGGCAAGAAGTGAGGGGGGTCCATCATCCAGGGGTAAAGAAGAGGAAGAAGTAGAAGACTGAAGGGAGGGTGGGAGGGAGAAAGATAAATGACTGGAGGAGAAGATGGGAAGGCGGAAGGGTAAGAGATAGATGACTAGAAAGAGAAGAAAGCGGATGGGACCTAGAAAAGCAAACAAGATCGATCAAGCAAAACCCTAAATTCACCTACGCACCCAGAGCTGATGACCGTAAGAGATCGGTCTTTTATCTTGTCAATTTTATTTAGGTGATAAATTCAGTCTTTCAAAGCGATTGAGCGAGTTGATAGGGATCCAATACTCCTAACAGACTGTCCCGAATAAAAAACCGGTAGTCTGTCAAGACATCGGATATGGCTCTAGCCTAGGATGCGGGTCACTCTCTCGCTCATCCAAACCAGACAATGAGGGGATTACTCTCCCAAGACAAATTATTAGGTCAATGTCTTTTAAGATCAAGTTTGGTTAGTAGTCCCAATCTTATAATTTTTCTTTTTTAAGTATTTTTCAATACAAGCAACGCCTAAAGAATTTTTCGGTTCTCCTGATTATTTTAGTCCGAAAACAGAGGGGAGAAGACGTAAAAGCCGATGCGTGATGAAATCAATGATGCATGCAGAGTAAGAGATGCGTACCTGACTCCAATAGTCTACATGCAAAGTGATCCGCGCATAAAAGTAAAGGCAGAAAATAAACTACCTATATGATGCACGAGAAAACCGGCCTTAGACAGAGCAATTTCTACACAATAAGAACAGTAGCCGGGTACTCAAACCTAAGTCCGGAGTCCTATCTTGGGAGCCACTCGGTGTCCGCCACAACGGATCCTGCACGTGCCGTATGTGACTCCTCAAGGCACGTGGACTAGAGTCTAATTAATCTGACTTTTTCTTGTGAATTAATTAATTAGGTCCAATTACGATCTAATAGGAACAAACAAATAATTAGGGATTAGATCCTAATCAATTACGTCACAATCAGAAGAAAATCCTAGGCTAAGGCCAAAACCGCGTAAATCAGACAGGCAGTTAATAAAATAAATCCGATAAAATGAAAAACGACGAAAAACACGTGAGGTCCCCCGAGCACACAGGTGCTCGACGAAACAGACCCCGGTAGTCACCGATAAAGTCCAAGTCCAAGTCCCTGTATTATTACAAATAAGGTTCTATTGAAAACAAAACTAAACTATCCTATGGCTATTCTACGGTTATTTACAGCTATTCTGTGGCTCCTGTACTCCTGCTCGGCTCCTCGCATAGCTCTACGCAGAAAAGAGCCACCTCCGACTCCCGCGGTTGCTTCGACTTTCGAAAAAGCTGCCTCGGTCCTCGGGCCCTCGCAAGAAAACAAGCAAGAATGTATCATACACAATTATTATATAAATATGCAAAGAAAATCAGAGAAAAATATCTGTACAACTATGAACAAAAAGCTACGAAAAAGAAAGTCGTGAAAAATAAAAAACGACTACTAAGCCGTGCTCCCCGACAACAGCGCCATTCTGATGACCGAAAAAGTCTCAATCACTATCGGGTTAAGGTAAAAATTAATCTAAGGTCGTTGTGACCCGAATAGTGAGAATAGATCAACAAGAAAAATAGACAACCAAAATGAATAATCAGTCAAAAAGCCGAATAACGGTCTCGCTATTTATTTAACCTGGTATAGCGAGCAGGGTCGAACTCAAGGAGCACGGATTGACCAAGTGGCCTACGGAGTAGTCAGAAAATGAAATAAAAAGATAAAAGATTTTGGTGGGTTTTCATGAATTTTTAATTTTTTTGTTTTTTTAATTATGAAGAAAATAAGGAAAAGTCAAAAATCTCGCAATCAACAATTTAATAAGCACTCAAAAACAACTCAAAAAATTAAAATAAATATATTTTTGTGTTTTATAAGTTTTTAAGTATTTTCTGTAATTTTCTCAGAATTTTGTAATTTTTAGTAGATTTTATAAAAATAGAAAAAGGCAAAGACATGGAACTAATGAGTAGCCAGATTTGAAAGGCTAATTAAAAATATATAATTAGCCTCTAAAAATCTAGAGATAATTTTTATGAAAACTAGAAATGAAAACTAAGCTACAGGAGAAGAAATTGGATTTTTTAAATTTTTTAGAATTTTTAATGATTTTATAAGGATTTTAGGATTTTTCAATTTTTAAGGGTTTTATATATCCAAATGAAGTAAAAATTAGTCTGAAGCAAGAAAATACTAAAAAAAACAGTCCTTAATTTTTTTAGAATTGTTAGAGGTTTTTAATATTTTTAGTTGATTTTATATTTCAAACAGTAGCAAAAATAGATGTTTTTGATTTTTAAAAAATAGAAAACAATAATAAAAATATCCCAAAAAATTAGTGAAATTTCTACACAGTGGCAGGGGCCACGTGTCTAAATTTCACTAAATTTAGAGTTGATTTGATATTTTATTCAATCAATAAAAAAGGCACAACATATAGGGATCAAAGTGCAAGGAAAGTAAATTCCTGGGCCAATTGATAACATGTGTAAAAACTACAGGGCCAAAGTTGCAAAAAGTCCAGAAACGCACGAGACACGCACGTGATTCACATTCACATGGACTAAATTGTAAATCTTATTTATAAAAATGTAAACAACAACAACTCAAAACTATAGGATGAACAATACAAAAGTTCCACAAATCACGTCGATGCACGTGCTCCACATACACAGGGACTAAATTGCAAATAAAGTAAACACAAGGTCCTACATGTAGTTTACCCAAAATAAAAACAACTAGATAAAGTATTTACATGGCTACGTCATAAATGCAAAAAGAAGAGGGGCCTAAGTGATATTACCCCATTATTATGATCCACGGCTGAAGTGAGTCCACGTGTGAGATCCGACGGGTGAGACGCGCTGATACCCCTTCGCGATGGATGCTCTAGATGAGCTCCTCAGATGATCGGCCGGCTGATAACTCTCCAAAGATGAATGACTGTGATAGACCTGGAGCGAGGTGCTCAATCGAACGGCTCAGGAAGATCCTCGAAGAACAAGTCGTCGGCGACTTTCACCGGGCCAATGTATGTGCTAGGATCCTTCTCCAGTGCTGTGGAGGTGGGTGAATCGAAGAGGAAGTTCGTCCGCAGCGATGGGTGTGCTCAGATGGGACCGGGAGGACCTGGAGGGTCCCCGACGACGAAGAATAGTCGAAGCTGCTGTGCTTCTATATGAGGACCTCCAGATGAGGTCCTTAGACCTTCCAAACCTGCACATAAAGAAGAGGGGTCGAGGGCAAACTGCCTTGACCCATTAGCGGGCGAAGGGAGTGTGTGGGTGAGGCGGAGCGTGGGTCTCCGGCGAGGCGACGACGGAGGAGACCTAAGTCCTGGTTCTGGAGCGAACCGGGATGATCGGAGGGGCATAGAAGATGAGGAGAGGTCTAGTGGAGGTGATGCGACAGTCGGATGGGAGTATAGATGAATGGATGATCGGGAAACAGCCGGCGGTGGCCGGCGACGCAAAACCTAAATATCGAGATTAAAGCTAATCTAAGGGCTATCAAGGTCACCTGATGATCGAAATCATCTAGGCTGGAGGTGGGTGACCTCCTGGGATCCTCTCCTCAATGGAGCAACGCCTCCAGAGGTTCGAGCTCGCCGATGGCGGAGCGCGGCGGTGAAGACCACCGGACCTGGGGCTAGGGCGCCTCAATCCTCATTGTGACACCTCCTAGAGCTTGCTGTCACTCAAGGCAGGAAGGTGGAGGTCCTGGGAGTCGAAGACGGTGGCCAAAGGTGCGTGAAAATGTGGCGGAGGCTCAGACTATATAGTGGTAGGGGTCCGCGAAGATGGGAGTCGGGCGCATGATTCGAGGCTCAGACCCCTAAGGAGAAGATCCGGTGAAGATCGCGGATGTGCCCTCTACAATCGGAGCTATGGGTTTGGCCAAATGGATGTCGGGTCAAATCGGGAAAATTCAGAGAAATCGAGCACTCGAACAAGATCCGCGAAGAAGAGGTCCGCGGTGGAGAGTTGACCAGGGGACAACATCCTCCGTGGACCAATGAGAATTTAGCTTTTATTAATTATTTGTAAATTAAATAAAAAATAGTAAATGATTTTATTTCAAAATATTTTCAACATGAAAAATGTTTATTATTTTTACAAAGTATTTTTTTGTGATATTTATTTATTTTTTGAACAATAATTAATGTATATACATAGTATTATATTATATACATCTATATGTAACTATGTATTTTTTTATTTTTATTTTTACTTGTTTATTTTTGTACAATTATTCCTATTTTATATTTTATTTATTTACAACATAAAATATAGGATTCAAAATAATTTTTATTTAATTTTTATTACGTATTTACAAGGGTAAAATAAATATGTATAGGTACATATATACATGGTCTATACAAGGGGAAGAGAGAGCATTTATTTTTGTTTTATTTTTATTTTTCTTATTTTATTTTATTTTTATAAATATATACACGTTATGAGGAACACATAATTATTTCTATTTTATGAAGATAAAATATATACATAAGGAGGAAATATATGTATGATGGAGAATGGCCCTACCTCTCTCTACTTGTTTTATTTTGCTGTCAGGCCAATGATTGGCCATCCCTTGGGTTTGGGTCACTCAATATTTATTCTAAATATTTCCCTCTTTTTCTTTATTCCTTTATTTCTTTATTTTTGTGCAAAAACATGCTAATTATAGTTATTTACATGAAGCATGCATTTTGACAATTTATTGTATTTACAAATAATTACATGGTATTTTACCAATATTTCTAGATAAAATAAAGGAATAAAGAGCGATGAATGGGGATTCATCATCATCATAGAGAACAGGGGGAGGAGCCCGACCAATACTGATATAGGTAGAGATAATGGCAAAAGTAAGTTCAGATCCATATATTAGAACATCGAGTACCACTATTGCAAGAAGAAAGGGCACATCAAGAAGTATTGCTTCCAATTCAAGAGAGATAACAATAATGGCGGCGATAAGTAAGAGAAAAAGAATGAACAAGTTGCTACAGCTGTACAACATGAGCTCCTCATTGTCTGTAATGTGGAGATGGTAAATGTCATACAAGATGGTACTTCTTGGCTTATTGCTAGCGGATCTGCTCTATATGTCACATCTCAAAGAGAGTTTTCTCTTCATATACAGCTGGTGATTTTGGCACGTTAAATATGGGGAATGGTTCTTTGTCCCATGTTGTTGGCATTGACAACATTGCATTAAAGAATGCCAATGGAGCGGTGATGACGCTCAAAGATGTGAGGCATACGCCAGAAATTAAATCTCATTTCTGCATGCAAGCTTGATGATGAAGGATATCTCAACACTTTTACTGGCGGGCAATGGAAGCTTACCCAAGGATCCTTGATTGTTGCTCGTAGCAAGAAGTATAGCAACAATCTTTAAATCATGAATGCATCCATTTCCCATAATGTTGCGTATGTGACTGGAGATGCAAAATCCATTGAGTTGTGGCATCGACGATTGGGACACATGAGCGAGAAGGGGTTGAATTGTTTGGTGAGGAAGAATATGCTGACAGATGCCAAGAAAGAGAAGTTGGAGAGATGCACACACTGCTTGACTGGGAAGTAGATGAGAGTCTCCTTCAAGAGCCATCCACCTTCTAGGAAGATGCAACCATTGGAACTTGTTCTTACAGATGTTTGTGGTCCATTGAAAGTAAGTTCTCTTGATGGTGCACTTTACTTTGTTACATTCACTAATGATTTTTCGAGGAAAATTTGGGTCTATGCCTTGAAAAGGAAGGAACAAGTTCTTGGAGTTTTCAAGGATTTTCATGCGCTAGTGGAGCGACAATATGGAAAGAAGCTGAAGTGCATCCGCAATTATAATGGTGGTGATTATATTGGACCATTTGATAAATATTGCAGGTTTCATGGTATCAGACACCAGAAGACTCCACCCAAGATGCCACAGTTGAATGGCGTTGCAGAGAAAGAATGAACATGACCCTAACAGAGAGAGCCAGATGTCTCCTTTCTGAGGTTAAGTTGCCTAACTCCTTTTGGTACAAAGTACTTTTTACTGCAATTTATGTTATTAGTCTCTCTCCACATGTACCCTTGGATGGTGATGTTCTTTACAGGGTTTGACATGGAAAGAATGTCTCATACAACCATTTGTGGGTCTTTGGATGCCATGCATTTGTGCATGTTTCCAAGGATGAAAGGTCCAAGTTGGACGCAAAGACAAAGTAGTGTATCTTCTTGGGATATGAATAAGATGAGCTTGACTACAGGTTGTATGATCTAGTTGATTAGAAGCTCGTGAGGAGCTGGGATGTGATCTTCTCTGAAGATCAAACCATTGAGGACATCCAAAAGGCTGCGAAGGACTCTCCTTCGAGCAGCTATCGACTAGAAGATATGGAGCCAGTCCCTTTGCAGAGGGCTCACATGTGGTGCCATATGATGCATATGAACATGTACCAGATACATGACATGAGGAGGATGTACCATAGATCACCACTCATGATGATGATGCAAGTGACAATGGTGAGCAGGATGATGAGAGATGTTCTTCTTACGAGACTCTCCTACCATAGAGACCCGTGAGGCAGAGGCGACCCTCCACCATATATTC
Organism: Ottelia alismoides; assembly: GCA_037367405.1. Taxonomy (NCBI): domain Eukaryota; kingdom Viridiplantae; phylum Streptophyta; class Magnoliopsida; order Alismatales; family Hydrocharitaceae; genus Ottelia; species Ottelia alismoides. The sequence goes on along the minus strand of JAZKJV010005209.1, from coordinate 554,962 downwards.
TGCACATGAGTATATTTTATTGACAGATAATGGCAAGACTGAATGCTATGAAGAAGCTTTGCAATATGCAAACAAGGAGAAATGGGTAGAAGCTATGAAAGAGGAAATGAAGTCCCTTCATGACAATCATACTTTTGAGCTTGTCAAGTTGTCCAAAGGCAAGCATGCATTGAGAAACAAATGGATTTATAGAGTGAAACATGATGAAAACTCTACAAATCTAAGGTACAAAGTTAGGTTGGTTGTGAAAGATTTTAACCAAAGGAAGGGAGTTGACTTTGATGAGATCTTTTCTCCTGTGGTGAAGATGTCTTCTATCAGGGTGGTTCTCAGCTTGACAACTAGTCTTGATCTAGAGGTTAAACAAATGGATGTGAAGACAACTTTCCTCCATGGTGATCTTGAGGAGGAAATTTACATGTTGCAACCAAAGGGCTTTAAAGTCAAAGGTAAGGAAAACTATGTTTGCAAATTGAAGAAGAGTCTATATGGCTTGAAGCTAGCACCCATGAAGTGGTACACGAAGTTTGACTCGTTTATGAGGGAGCATGGTTATTCCAAGACCACTTCGAACCATTACATGTTTATGAAGAAATTCTCAGGTGATAATTTTCATCATTTTGTTGCTTCATGTTGATGACATGTTGATTGTAGGTAACAATGGAGAGAGAATTTTAGGCTTGAAGAAGGAGCTGAGCAAGTCCTTTTCTATGAAAGACTTGGGACATGCAAGTCAGATTCTGGGCATGAAGATCACTCGAGACAGGGGAGAAATGAAATTTTCAACTTTCACAAAAGAAGTACATTGAGAAGATACTTCAAAAATTTCATATGGAGAAGGCAAAGCCAACTATCACCCCTCTTGGAGCGCATTTCAAGTTAAGTTCTAAAGAGAGCCCACAGAATAATACAGAGAAGAAAGATATGGAAAGAGTCCCTATACATGAGCTACATGTAGTCTCATGTATGCCATAGTTTGTAATAGGCCATATATTGCTCATGCAATTGGAGTTGTTAGTAGGTTCATCTGAAATCCAGGAAAATAATATTGGGATGCAATTAAATGGATCTTGAGATATCTTTGAAGTACTAACAGTTACTGTCTTTGCTTTGGAGTAGAGAAGCCTATTTTTCTTGGATACACAGATTCATACATGACAGGTGACATTGTTAGGAGTAGATCCATATCAGGTTACATGATGTCCTTTGCAGGTGGTGCAACTTCTTGGCAATCTCGTCTCCAGAAGTGTGTAGCTTTATCCACTATAGAGGATAGGTTCGTTGCAGTTATAGTGGTGTGGAAGGAGTTGCTGTAGATGAAGAAAGTCATGCAGGAACTTGATTTTCACAGAACAAGTACGTGCTTTACTGTGACAGTCAGAGTGCTATTCATATTGGCAAGAACTCTACATTCCATGCAAGATCGAAGCACATCGATGCCAGATATTTTTGGATACGTGACATGTTAGAATCGAAGCAGCTTGTACTTGATAAGATACACATAGATGACAACGGTGTCGATATGATGACAAAGACTTAGCCGCTTGAAAGTTTGAAATATGTTGCTTCCTCGCAGGCTTGGAGTAGTTCCAACATCGTTGGTGAGAGGGAGATTGTTGGATGGGTTCCCCTCCTTGTGGGAACCTAGTTCATATATATAGGACGTTGGTAGTCCTATTTGGAAAAGGAAAGATCACTTACCTTTTAGGATTAGAAGTCATCTTTTTCTAATCCTATTGGAAGTAGGAATTCATGTTTCCTTATTTGCTCATCTCCATGGAGTGTAAATAGGAAGTATGAGGTGCATACCGAGATCATCCCAACACAAGCTCTCCTAGCACAAGAAAGAAATAAGAGATAGAGGAAGAAGAAAGAAGGTGTGCGGTTGCCGCGGAATTTGTAAGGAGTAACCTTTGGAGCAGTTCTTCTCCAGCATTCTTCCCTACAATTTGACGGCAGATTTACCATTGGATGATATTTCTCCTCTCTACTATTCTACATTGTTTGGTGATTTGTAGCACCGTATTGAGGACCGACATTTTGTAAACCCCTTACAGGAGATTACTTCGATTATAGTGCTTGGTTTTGGGTTGTGATCAACCCCGTGATTTTTCGCTCACATTGAAAGTTTCCACGTTAAAAATTCTCTGTGCATTTGTTGTTGATTTTTTCTATAGGTGAGATATTTTGCTCGTACTTTTCATAATATATCGTGCAGGACCCACTTATCAACTTTGATAATTTTCCACAATTCGATATATACGGAGAATCTGTTCCCAACAATATTACCCTCATAACTATGTTTATACAACTTTACAATCTTCTTTCAAATCAAGAGACCTTGAATAAAATATAAAAATCAAGGCAAATTCAAAAAAAAGTACGATATAAATACACATTACACTTGTATAACATAAGACACTAGATCCCTATTGAATCGACCCGTATATATTACAAACTTTATCTTAAAATACTTCAGCGAGTATGATTATGTATAAAGAATTATATTTCCGGTGTTTGGGATCGAAAGAAAAAAAATCTGAAAATCAGTGTGTTAAAATCCATGTTTTAGCGAAGTGTTTGTCTCATTATTCTCCTGAAGCTCTCACCAAGGTAAGACCCATGCACTTCCTCCTCCCAGATAGTATCCTCTGGTGTAATTCATTTTACAACAAAGTTATTGTAATCTCCTTTTTTTTAAGAAATTGATTCCAAAAATCAATCACATAGATTGGATCTTTGATTAATGCTTTACATATATACTTATCAAATTTCTTTCAAATACGATGACATTTGCTACTTTATCTTAACAGTCAAAAGTCCGATCATTTTTTAAATGAGATTTAAGTTGCTTAAATATTGATATTTCTATGTTGACCGTTAAGATAAAAATATCAAATAACATCGAATAACAGTTGCAATGAAGTTAAAAATAGGCAATCAAGCCCGACGGGAAATCATTTGCAGACCAAGATCAAATGACAGACGGGAATTCAAAACCTTCATATATTCAATGAGGCAATGCTTTTCAAATATTGACATAAAATTTTTCTCCTCTCCATCCTAATAACCGGTCGATATCATAGAGGTTGCCCTATCCCACTACTCGAAGCAACCAACCGTAGAGACTCTCCTTGCTAGCGGTCAATTAAAATCAGCTCACGATCAGAACTACGGGTTTGGGGTCTAACACTTTCCAATGGAACAATAGCATAAATGGTTTACCCCTCTTACCTACCTTCCTTCCTACACTTTGGACGTCAGCCCGTAATAAAAGTTGCATCTTGGAAAAAGCCATTTCCACCCTCATCCAAAGAAAATTAGCTCGAGGCACTAAACAAAGATGCAACACACCTGATGATGCTCCTGGATAATCTTGTTCCTATCAAACCTTGCCCCTTGTCCTTCAACACAGGACTCTGTCTTCATCCCCGGTGGAACCTCTTGCTCCCGACTAAAAAACGACATTAATTTACAACTTTGCTGTACGTGGCGTCTTAGGGCCCAAACTAAACCACACATTTTGGCAGAAACCCTCCCATCCTCAAGTTTCACTTTCCTATGGTCCAGCGGTGGACCCAGGATTAGAGATTAAGGGGGGCACATTCACAAACGTACGATAATGGATATAGATATAGGTGTCATTTTGATATCTGCAAACATTCGTATCATTATCTTTTTATCTATTTTTATATACATATTTAGTTGTAGAATTATTTTAAACCGTATATAACATAAGTTTATACATGTTTCACCATATTTAATATATTTTTTATGATCTTAAGTATATTTAGTATATTTATATAACATGCTTTCTATTCATTTCACGTATATTTAAATCAATCTGTAAAGTATTTATAACATTACATGTATGCGATTAATATCCATTTTATATATGTATCATTTTTTAAGGATATGGTTACATGATTTAATATCTGTAAATATCTATATCTGCATCAATATTCATATTTAAAACGAATAAGGACATGATAATACCTTTTCAGTATATGTATCCATCCGTTTGCATCCCTAATAATGACGCACGACACACCTATGCATATATACGTAATGTCGATGTGCAAGGGAGTTGGGGATACTGCTGAGCGAGGAGCTGGCACCGTGGGGAAGTGATGGATATTGTGAATCCTCAAGCGCATCACGGAAGCGTGTCGATCGCATCGTATGCAATCGGAGCAACTAGTCGTACTAGATGCTAGATGCAGCGGAAATTAAAAAATTTTAACTTTAAAGATGAAACCACATGATCACGAGAACACTTCTCGGATCGTTTCATCAAACCACAAAGTACAAGGAATACCTCTTGAAGCGTGGTTGTGATCGCGAGATCCCAAAGTAGAGATCCTCCTATCTTAAGTCTGATCCACGAAGAACGTACTTGCGGGCGCGATGATGAGTCACGTTCCTTCCCGCAATCCTCGATGAAGATCCAAGCGATGGCTCCCCCGATTTCGTCAAACGAAATCCGTCGTCTTCCTTTAGAGTAAGAAACTCCAAAGAAGATGGAGATCCACGAGTCGTCGAAGAAGAAGCCGAGAGTCTCTCCTTTCTCAACACAAAGTGGACGGCCACTTAATGGAGAAGAGAAAGAGAGGGCGAGAATGAGAAAGAGAGAGAGAGAGAGTTGTCACCTTGTACAACTCTTAATGATGTACCATGGAAGGCTACCCTAGCCCTCCTTTTATATTAGTTTAGGATCCAATGGATCTCAATCCATGGGACACATGGATCCAAGGGCTATGCTTGGTCCATGCTAAATCAATGGCTATGATTGTTGTTGGTTAAAACCAACAACATTTATTTAAATTAAAATATGTTGCAATATTATCAACATAGTTTAATTTAACTATTTAAGAGATAATGTGACAACAAAAAGGGAGTCAACTAACCTCCCTAAATCATAGGGGGCGTCACCTATGAATGAGTCATAGGTGGCGCCACCTCTTATTTAGGTGGTTAATTTGTCTCCTTTTTATCTATCTTATTATTTCTTAATTAATTTTGCAATAACTATTATTGCAATAATATCCACCAAATTAATTCCAAATTGATTTGTCAATATTTCAATCATGCCATTGAATATTATGTGAATCATATTCGCAACCCAAACTAATTAGTAAATTGCATTTCTAATTAATTAATAAATGTGAATCCAATCCACATTATTAATTAACAAATGCTATTTACATAAATTCTCTCTCTTATATATGTATATTATAAATCATATTTATAACACACATATATCATGGATAGTGTTATCTACATTCTCTTAATCCTTGATAATTAAATCTCATTTAATTATCTTGGATAATAATATGAATCATATTCATATTATGCTTGATAATTAAATCTCATCAAGTCCTTGCTTGGATATACATTTCATCAAATGAATTATTCTTGAACCCTTTCAAGAATAATGTGCTTTCTCCGCAGATACTTGGAGATAAGGACAGGGCGATTGTATTATTCCACGTATAGTGACTTGGATGTTGAGATCTTATCTCAAATCCAGATCTTACGAACCTCCCACAGATGCTTGATTAAATCAAGACCGCAAATCCAATCTTCTCATTGAATCTGAATCTCATTCAGATCAATGTCCAACACTTGGACTAAGATCGGATTGCTTCTCTATTGAAAGGAGTCACTAAAATCCAGACCTGTTTCATCACTCCCTCGGAATAGAAGCGTCATGGATATACAATCGTTTATGATCACATCACCCTCAGGTATTCCCAATACCTGTACATCCTGCATACTGGAAGACCCATGGTCAACCCGAAGATCAAGATCTATTTTACACTGTCTTCTTCAGGGTTTGATCACCAAGTTTCTCATTTGATCATTGGGATTTGGTATTGATCATATACTTCCAAAAGCATATATCATACCTAGGTCTTGATCATATACTTTCCAAAAGTATATATATCAAACCTACAAATTCAGTCAAGCTTCCAAAGCGAGACGACCGTGCACGGAATTTGATTCTTCCCAATATCTCATGAGTGAGCTCATGTCTTCCGGTTCAGTAGTGAACCTGTATGATCCCTTTGAGAGATCGTATTACTCATATGCCCTTATATGCACACCAATGCGCCGGTGTATAGACCTTGGTTAGGTCATCAACCTATTGGTCTGTCAAATGTACATACTCAGACATATAGCAATACATCTGTCTCCGGTCAGAGGATGCGTGCCTATGTTGTGACAGCATTCAACATAGGACTTAGGTTATCTCGATCTCGTTAAGTCAACTCTTTGACCTAACTAATCTGACACCTCCGAATCTCTATTCCTATGCAGAGGACCTGCATCAAGAGGTCGGTCAGATATCAGCCTATGTGAGAAAGGATTGCCATCTCCTACTCAGGCTGGAGATCACATCTTAATAATCATTTGACGGTGCTTGACGAGTCCTCAATCTAACCCTTTAGATATTCATCCAAACACCAGCCTCTATGATTCAATAATTGAATCAACAACTGTATGATCATTAAGACAGCCATGGTACATAACCCTAATTGTACAGAGGGACCTATTATGCAAATTATTTATTCTTCATTTCAGATCAGAGAATGATATTCGCAATAACATTTATTACATAATGGCTCGCCGTGGGCTCACATGTCCAACAATCTCCCACTAGCCCAAAGAGCCATTAATGGGCTAATCATTTAAACTCACACTCATGTGACAATCATAGGCTATTTAGAAATAGCTAGGTAAGCTGATTAGTCACTCTGTTCCCAAAAGACTATGTCAAGTCCTTTTACGGCACTTGCATATCCCTAGGTAACAGTGCTCGCATCCAATGCGAATGTTGCATCTAATGCAACCAATACTCAATCTAGTCAAAGCAGTTATAGTGTCCTTGACACTATTGCTTAATAACTATTATAACCAGTATTTTCATAATCCTTATCAGAATACCCTTATTCCGGGAGATCACTATCTCTCAAGGTATCCACAGTTAAGACCTTTTAGATCTCTATCTATAAAGTCTTAAGCTCTTGAAGATAAGACTTAGAGATCACTATCTCTAAAGCCTTGTCCTCTTTGAAGATATTGTTATTACTGCAATCAAGTGTTCTTTCTCCATAGTAGGATTAGTAACAGTTTACTACTCCCACTGCATGGCAGATATCTGGCTTTTGTACACATCAAGCATACACTTAGCTTCTCGTAACTGATGCACAAGTGCAAGCAGTTTTAGCATTCACTTCCTCAACTCATTGAGGTGTTATCCCTTTTGATAGGTCAGTACCAAATCTCAAGGGAAGGAAGCCTTTCTTGGAATTTCCAAGAATGGAATATGTCCAAGGTGTACTACAAATGTGACAGTCCCAATACCCTCTTTTCTTTGATTCTGAACAACTTCAGAACTAAGATCTAAGAGGTATTCTTGAGATCATATCTCAAGGTATGGAATAGCCAGTCTATAAAACACTTATTCTCATCCGTATATCATTCCAAATGATTAGGATATTATTTACATTTAGCACGATGAACACAATGGCACTCCCACTAAGCTTCACATGGTACATCAAGATTCTATTTGAAATCATAACATTTATAATTTCATCAAATCTTATGTTCCAACTTCAAGAAGCTTATTTGAGTCCACAGATGGATTTCTTTAGCTTTCACACCTTACTTTCCTCAACCATGAAGCCCTGGGGCTACTTCATGTGAATATCCTCAGAGAGGTATTCTTAGAGGAATGCAATCTTGACATACATCTTGAAGATGCAATAGTCAAGTTGTGTAGCTAAGGTTAGCAATATTCTGACGAGTTTAAGCACGATTACTGAAGAGAAAGTCACATTGCAAGCAATGTCTTTTCTTACAGTGTGTAGCTCATGGCTACGAACCGAGCTTTGAAGGTCTCTACCTTTTCATCAGGTTCCCTTTCTCTTGAAGATCCATTTACACCTTAATGGGTCTAACCCTTATAGGTGGATCCTCGAGGGTCCATATACAACACTTATATATGAAGTCTACTTTAGACTTTATTGCTAATATCCATCATTCCATGTCATGATCCTTAGGAGCTTCATCACATGAAGTCCGATCATTGTCAGACTTGGCTGACACATGGAATACATCCTCAAACTCATTTGAAGAGGTATTAATGTTTCATCTTTAACTGTCCTTTTAGTTTCCGATTTCAGGAGCCTCATTATCTTCTCAAGATTAAATGAGTTCCTTTACTTCATTTTCATCTTGATTCTCAAGAGTCTCAATCCTCCAAGAATCACATTCTCAGAAATGAGATCTTTTAAGAATCTCAAGGTCATAAAGTAGGTATCCAATACCATCCTTTATTTTCCTAATGAAGTAGCACTCTCAAGTGCTAGATTCCAGCTTACATGCATGGAACCTTATTAAGGATATATATTGTAGTCTCTACTACACATATATACCTGGAAACTAAGGATAATTATGCTAAAATTCATCATTGATCAAATCATGTCACACATGATCCAATTGTATCTCCCTACAACTCTATTGAGTTCAGGTTTATCAGGAGGAGTGAGATAGAAATGATATTCATATCTCCATAAGGTATTCTTTGAATTTTATCTAATAGGTACAAGCTACCTAGGTTAGATCAAATTCATTTCATCTTTCTTCAAACTTTGGTTCTAAACCAAAATTGTGAAATATTTGAACATTTCAAAGGTTTCTCAGGTGAAGAGAAGAAATCTCATATCATACGTAATCATCAATAGATATCACATATCCATAATGTTTACTATGATATAGATGATCTACATACATCAATATGTATGAGATCTTGAATACCTCGACATCTAACACCATTCCCAAAGAAGGGTCTATTGGACATTTTACTTTGAATACAATATTCACAAGTATGTAAGATTTGAAATTTTAGACATTCTAAAGTTTCATATCTTACTAGTCTATTGATCAAATCAATAGATAAATGTCCAACGCTTGATGCCAGATCATTGTCAAATGATCTTCATCCTCCTATTGATCTTATAAGGTTTGATTTTCAGTATTAGAAATCTTAATGAACCATTCATATTCTAATTTTGTGGAGTCCACTAGATGTTAGATTACTATCTGAAATATTTCCATCATAACTCTTTATGATAGTTCTATCTCAGAATTCATGTTTATTTCCAACATTTAGAAATAAACAATGGGGTATTCTAATATCTAGGTCATAGAGACATTCTCTAAGACTAAAGGCTCTCCCACTGAGAATAAGAAGTCTATCTATCCAATAGAGATTGCTGCAACAATTACAGTAATATCCATGTAGATGACTACTAAACCTTAAGATCAAATTTATAATCTTCTAATATATATGCAACCAATTGCAAATTTCATTAGAAGATTGGGATACAATTGTCAGACTTTATCTTATGAAATAATAAAGTCAGAGTCAATGATTATATGTAGATTATTCTGATGCTCTATCTGAGTCCTTTACTAAGGAATTTAGACAGACTTGATAGTCATACTATCAACACATCAACTTATTGCAGTATTGGCATTCATCCAACTCTTTGGATGTCATATGGAAGTCACAGAAGTAGGTCAACTCTTTGACTTTCCTTCTTACTTGGGTCCGACCCATGCTTCCACTGCACTCTCTTAATCTATAGACAACCATTGCTTAAGACTAAGGATCTCTTATGTTAAATTCAAAAGAATTCAATGTAAGAGCATTTCAACATTTATACATGCTTCATTAAATTCATACAATATGAATATCATAAAGCTTCATGAATGACTTGAGTATAGATAGTAGAATGATGACACTCATCATATCTACAGACATCTTAACTCTTAGGGACTTAGGTTCAGGTAGGTATTCAAACATTTTGAATACATCATCTCTTTGGAGCCACCATTCTGCATAATGCAGAGAACCATGTCATTCATGATTAAATGTCTAGAGCATATATGCCAAAATATCTTCTTTTATTTTATAAGGATTATTCGACAATTACGATCACCATCGACATGTCACTTCCAAAGTACACTCGATGAAGGATCAAGACTATAGAGACATACAAACCCTAAAGTGATGTCTTATTGTCTTATTTAATTGTCCTTCCTCATTATGTTGAGGGAACTTGCACACTGCAACCACATACATTATGTGTCCAATTGCAAGTACAATATCTGGATCAAGAGTCAATCCATGATATTTTACTGGTTATTATTGAGTATAACATTGAGTGGGTTTAATGAAGGATTATCTGAAATAAGAAATTTGCATAAGGGTATATATATTATATACATATTTTACTTTGATTTAGGAATTTTTATATCAAAGTTGTCTTGCCTTGTCAACACTGAAAGTTCATTCCCTTAATCACTTTCAATGTAAGAGATATTCTTACCATTATATCTCTAGCAAGATTTGGGATCTCCTTTCCTATCTTTGTTGCATCCCAATAATATGAGAACCTACAACTCGGATAAAAAGAAGCGGGAACACATTCCGCCTTGCAAGTCCAACTTGCATTTCCCAATTCGGTCTTTAACACCCGGGCCCACCACCCCTAAGGCAATGTTGACCCGTCATTAATTGAACCAACCGTCAACAGGCTTAATACTCGCTATACGCAATCCAATATCGCCCCAATAATATGAGGACCCGATATTGGGGTCACTACGTATACGGCCTTACTCTTTCGAGAAGCAAAGAATCCGATCCAATTAAATCATGCACAGGATCTGTCACTTCGGACAGGCGTCTCCCATACACAACAACTGGCGACGGAATCCTTTGCCTTGACAGGAGACCATGGATGTCACTTATGTGATCCTCCACCTCATATTCAAATTGTAATTAATTATCGTGAATCATACTCACATAATTAATTCTTCCAAGGGAAAATACACATCTATTCATAATAGAGTGTTTATTGGATATAATTAATTTAATCACATTAAATTAATCATCAATCCAATCATCAATCAACAAACATGTCTTTTACTTGAATAGTAGGTATATACTCAAAGTACGTATTATTCGAATTTTAATAATTAGAAAAATACACATTGTCTGTCTCCGGTATTATACAGTCCCTACCCGCTGTCATGGCCAGTACCGACGAGAGTGGGACGGACCACATACGTTGCAACCCGCTACCCCAATACTCTCCGACTAGGCACCACATCCGCCTCGGGAAAGGATAATACCAAATAGACCATCATGTACTTTGAGATGTTCATCGGTTTTTCAACCGAAGTTATACCATATAATATAAATCAAAACATTTTTGATTATAAGGAGATTTGCTAGACAAATCCCCAATCCTATTCAAGCAAAAGGGTTTTCATGTAAAAGTTGTCCTACAACAATTGTAGGATAAACTATGGTTTTCATGAAAGCAATGTTTGTTGATGAACCAATGATCAAGATCTAATATCTCATCATTGTGGTTTAGGCAAGTGTCATTCAATGAAATAATTATCTCTTTAAATATTTCACAAATATTTATCACTAATTATTCCAGAAAATTAACAATTAATTTTGATCATGATAATAGAATGACATATCACAAGGTTCAAGATCAAAAATGTTAATTTCCAGCAGTGACCCCCAATCACTAAAATTAACTTATCTTGATCAATTTAAATCCAAAAAATGCAAACTCAGTTTCCAAAGATTGCCTATTTGATTTATTAAAGAACCCAAGTGATAATTCACGCATTTCAAGACGGATTAAAACCGTAATCATCTCATTAATTACGTTCAAATCCGCAGTTCCCGCAACAGTGAATATAGTCATATTCAAAAAGCCATATCTTGAGCAAATAAAGTCCAAATTTAGTAAACTCAAGTCCTATGGTTTCCTTGTTTAATGGGGAACAAAAATCAATTGAAATTTTCGTGTTTAAACATTTTAAACAGTACAGAAAAAATTCAATTAGACAGAGGTGCGAAAATTGAAATGCAGTAAAAATTTCGCAACCCTTTCAAGAACCAAATCGTCTAAGGTGTATGGATCACATCCAAAACCTTATTCAACCTGGCTCTGATACCACTTGATGGATATTGTGAATCCTCAAGCGCATCACGGAAGCGTGTCGATCGCATCGTATGCAATCGGAGCAACTAGTCGTACTAGATGCTAGATGCAGCGGAAATTAAAAAATTTTAACTTTAAAGATGAAACCACATGATCACGAGAACACTTCTCGGATCGTTTCATCAAACCACAAAGTACAAGGAATACCTCCTGAAGCGTGGTTGTGATCGCGAGATCCCAAAGTAGAGATCCTCCTATCTTAAGTCCGATCCACGAAGAACGCACGTGCAGGCGCGATGATGAGTCACGTTCCTTCCTGCAATCCTCGATGAAGATCCAAGCGATGGCTCCCCCGATTTCGTCAAACGAAATCCGTCGTCTTCCTTTAGAGTGAGAAACTCCAAAGAAGATGGAGATCCACGAGTCGTCGAAGAAGAAGCCGAGAGTCTCTCCTTTCTCAACACAAAGTGGACGGCCACTTAATGGAGAAGAGAAAGAGAGGGCGAGAATGAGAAAGAGAGAGAGAGAGAGAGAGTTGTCACCTTGTACAACTCTTAATGATGTACCATGGAAGGCTACCCTAGCCCTCCTTTTATATTAGTTTAGGATCCAATGGATCTCAATCCATGGGACACATGGATCCAAGGGCTATGCTTGGTCCATGCTAAATTAATGGCTATGATTGTTGTTGGTTAAAACCAACAACATTTATTTAAATTAAAATATGTTGCAATATTATCAACATAATTTAATTTAACTATTTAAGAGATAATGTGACAACAAAAAGGGAGTCAACTAACCTCCCTAAATCATAGGGGGCGTCACCTATGAATGAGTCATAGGTGGCGCCACCTCTTATTTAGGTGGTTAATTTGTCTCCTTTTTATCTATCTTATTATTTCTTAATTAATTTTGCAATAACTATTATTGCAATAATATCCACCAAATTAATTCCAAATTGATTTGTGAATATTTCAATCATGTCATTGAATATTATGTGAATCATATTCACAACCCAAACTAATTAGTAAATTGCATTTCCAATTAATTAATAAATGTGAATCCAATCCACATTATTAATTAACAAATGCTATTTACATAAATTCTCTCTCTTATATATGTATATTATAAATCATATTTATAACACACATATATCATGGATAGTGTTATCCACATTCTCTTAATCCTTGATAATTAAATCTCGTTTAATTATCTTGGATAATAATGTGAATCATATTCATATTATGCTTGATAATTAAATCTCATCAAGTCCTTGCTTGGATATACATTTCATCAAATGAATTATTCTTGAACCCTTTCAAGAATAATGTGCTTTCTCCGCAGATACTTGGAGATAAGGACAGGGCGATTGTATTATTCCACGTATAGTGACTTGGATGTTGAGATCTTATCTCAAATCCAGATCTTACGAACCTCCCACAGATGCTTGATTAAATCAAGACCGCAAATCCAATCTTCTCATTGAATCTGAATCTCATTCAGATCAATGTCCAACACTTGGACTAAGATCGGATTGCTTCTCTATTGAAAGGAGTCACTAAAATCCAGACCTGTTTCATCACTCCCTCGGAATAGAAGCGTCATGGATATACAATCGTTTATGATCACATCACCCTCAGGTATTCCCAATACCTGTACATCCTGCATACTGGAAGACCCATGGTCAACCCGAAGATCAAGATCTATTTTACACTGTCTTCTTCAGGGTTTGATCACCAAGTTTCTCATTTGATCATTGGGATTTGGTATTGATCATATACTTCCAAAAGCATATATCATACCTAGGTCTTGATCATATACTTTCCAAAAGTATATATATCAAACCTACAAATTCAGTCAAGCTTCCAAAGCGAGACGACCGTGCACGGAATTTGATTCTTCCCAATATCTCATGAGTGAGCTCATGTCTTCCGGTTCAGTAGTGAACCTGTATGATCCCTTTGAGAGATCGTATTACTCATATGCCCTTATATGCACACCAACGCGCCGGTGTATAGACCTTGGTTAGGTCATCAACCTATTGGTCTGTCAAATGTACATACTCAGACATATAGCAATACATCTGTCTCCGGTCTAGAGGATGCGTGCCTATGCTGTGACAGCATTCAACATAGGACTTAGGTTATCTCGATCTCGTTAAGTCAACTCTTTGACCTAACTAATCTGACACCTCCGAATCTCTATTCCTATGCAGAGGACCTGCATCAAGAGGTCGGTCAGATATCAGCCTATGTGAGAAAGGATTGCCATCTCCTACTCAGGCTGGAGATCACATCTTAATAATCATTTGACGGTGCTTGATGAGTCCTCAATCTAACCCTTTAGATATTCATCCAAACACCAACCTCTATGATTCAATAATTGAATCAACAGCTGTATGATCATTAAGACAGCCATGGTACATAACCCTAATTGTACAGAGGGACCTATTATGCAAATTATTTATTCTTCATTTCAGATCAGGGAATGATATTCGCAATAACATTTATTACATAATGGCTCGCCGTGGGCTCACACGTCCAACAGGAAGGAGGTGCAGCGACTCAGGTTGGACGTCCATAGGAAATGTGAAAGAGAAGGTGTCGATGGATGGATGGTGGGAACAAACTATCGTTGTGCAAGGGAACTGGGGATTGGGGATGTTGTCGGGCAGAGAACCAACACCATGGGGAGGGGAGGCGCACCGGCTCGGATTGGACGTCCATAGAGAATGTGAGGAAGGAGGTGACAAGGTATGGAGGGCACAAGCTCCGCAATTCCAATTGAGTAGGGGGGGGGGGCACCACGGTGTGATTTTGATTTTAATGAGTGGAATACTAATGATGGATGTAATATGTTTTCAAAATTTAGGGAGGGCACGTGCCCCCATGATACATACATGGGTCCGCCCCTGCTATGGTCTCTTAGCCACCATAAACTAAGAACCCAAGACCATTCCCTAAACACCTTCGTTTCAACTTAAATGCCTGCCTGCTCTGTCACGAAGAAACCATCTTACACTTGCTTCTCCATTTCCCTTTTACATTTTCAATTTTTAACTCTTTACATATTTCACCAATAAGAGGAGCTATTAAAGGGTTTTGTGATCAATATAATGCCTCCCCTCACCAATCATCCCATTGACAAATAATTGCCTCTCAAGCATCGATCTGGTGGTTAATTTGAAGGGAGCAATGCTTGAGGATGCACCTCTCAACACCCACGATTATAAACGAGGCCCAATTCATTTTTAAGAATTCAAGCTAATTTCCTAAGCTATCCAAACCGCACCCAAAGCCTTTCACCGCTATATGCTCATTACTTAAATTACTCGCATTCCTCTTTGCAGCCAAGAACTAAGCACCCACACCAGCCCGCGTTCACGCACCAGGTGTAAGCATGCATCGGTGGAAGTAAAATGATCCACACCAAAACCATCCAATAGCCCATCTTTAACTGCTGCCTTTTTATTTTAGTCTTTTATTCTGAACAAACACTGTCCTAGTTTTAGTTTTTGCCACTTAGGGGTACTCAATGGTTGTACTAAATACCAGGACCCCTAGGTCTTTCCTTTTCCCGCGTATTTCCTTTTTGTTTGATACCGGCTAGAAGATATTCTAAATGCTTGTGGGCTGCTCTTTTTATGAATTTAATTCTAACTTTTTATAAAAAAAAGAAATAACATCGGTTTGAGAAAAATTTGATAGACATGTAGAACATTAATCAAAGATTAAAAATATGTGGTTGGATTTTGAAAATCAATTTCGCAAAAAAAGAGAGAAATAATGGCACCTCATGTTCCCACATCTCTCTCTTAGTCTCTCTCTCTCTCAAATCAAACGCATCTACTCTTCCTACCTAATAGTACATGCATGCTTTTCATGTTATCCTCATTCTTATAGTTGGGGATACTTGCATTAAATTAAGTGCTACCTGGTAGATTTTAAACAACCCCACTTTTATTAAAACCCATCCAAATGGCTTTGCCTCAAATTTGCAAATCTTGAGACTATTCGACCATCCACACATGTGGTTTATAAAATGCCAACATGCAAAAAAAAAAACCAGTCATCACCGAACCATCTCCCTCAGAAAGATACAGCTTAGCTTTTCCAATAGCCAATTCCTTTTCCACATCCCAAAGACATGCAAAAACTTCACAAAAATAATAATGCATCAGCTGTTTTGGTAAAACAGAACAATAACAATTCCTGTTTGCATATATCATCATCTTCCCACGCTTCCTGGACATTTTGATTGCTATGCTCATGACGTCTTCTGGCCCTCCAACCATAGTAATTAATACCTCTCATGCATGCCCTACATCATACCTGTCCTTCTGCTTCCACACTACTGTTCAAAGCAGCAGCCCTACCTGAGATTCAGGGCATCAGCTCTTACATCTAATCGAAGAGCATGCTTCAAGAAAGTTTCATGATTTTTGTTTCCATAACTCGGATAATCAGAAGAAACAGAAAACAGGAAAGACGAAAGACCATAATAATCTGGATGTACTGTTTGGTGTCTATGTGTGTGCAAGGGTGCCACTTAGAACAACATGCATATGGCTTCACGTGTTGCAACTTTAATGCGAGAGTCCGAATATATACATAAAGAACTGTTCAAGTAGAAGCTATCGAATCTTCCCAGAATCGTAAAATGGATCGGTATAACATGTGTGAGTTCTTCTCCTCTGTTTCAGACGGATGGCAGTGACACTCCTGACGTTTATCAGAAGCCAATAATTTTGCTCTTATAGTCTTTCACATTATAAATTCAAGTAGAAAACATTCCTCCATTTCCAGTTCCTTAAAAGCAAATATTCGATGCAAATAATCCAGAGCATGCTTAAACTTATTTGAAAATTCTTAACATATCTCAAACGATGACAGGAAAATATAGCTTACATCAATAGTTCTGCCTTAGCAAGCCCGAGATAGAAGAGTGGTATATACCATATACTATAGCTTCTGCAATGGTTCACAATCCTTCATTGGGAAGCTCTTAAGATCTTGTAGCCGACCCGCGATCTTCGTCCCTCAGCCAACCTCGTCTCCGCGATCTCGACCGCGGCGCATATGCTAGGCAAGAACCCGTTCATCGTCCTCGGCTTCTTAACCTTCTTCTTCTTCGTCGTCGTGCAGTCCTGAGGGTGTCCACGGTGACGATACTGGTGGTAGATTTCGAGCTTCATGAAATACTCGATCTCCTGGTTGAGGAGGGACGCGACGGTTCCTCGCGTCCCAACCGCCACGGGCGGTGTTGCCGCCATTCCTCGAGGATTAAGGTATCAAGGTTGTTGGGTGGTCTTAGGGAGTGGCTTTGAGGGGGAATGGGAACAGTGGTTGTTGGGATGGAATGTGTAAGGCTTTATGCTACCGGGGGCCCTTTCAAGCTCTAACCTTTTCGAGAAGATGTTCTTTTCTTTGGGCGAAGTTGACGAAGACATGGTAACTATATTGATATGATGCCCCTCTTTTTAGAATTGGAATTTAGTTATGTCCATATGCTTTCCTTCAGAGTTTCGTGTATCGTGAATATATATCGACTTTTTCATTTAAAAAATGTGTACTAGTTGTTGATAATTTAAGAATGATTAAAGGGAAAAATCAACAAGTGGCCGTTTGCTGTATTATTTGTTGCTAGCAATGTAATAATAAATATGATATTCTTTGCAATATTTCGTAGTCAAACAATGCAATAATATTCGTGGCTATCCATTCAACTTCTGAATATTTGACAATAAATATTAAGTTAATCATTGTTATAGCTCAATTTCCGTTATAATAATCTTCTTGTCCTTGTCTGCACGTGGAGAGAGATGAAAATAGAAGGATATCCTAATGGTTAATGGAATGTAGATTTTTTATAAAAGATCGATATTTCACTCATCAAAAGGGTTTATCACAAGCAAACTACAACAAGTACTAGCAAAATAAAAAAGGCACGGGAAAAAGAAACAGCTAAGGCCATGGTAGTTAGTACAACCGGCAAGTATCCCTAAGTGGTCAAAAAACTATGAGAAAGTCCGTTTGAGATAGAACACAGAAAATAAGAGAAAACAGATAGAGGTGATGCTGCTAGAAGAATGTGGTGCAACACAGGGTCATCATTTCTTGGACTCAGAATACCCAAAAATTGTCGTGGAACGATCGTAAGGCCTCACAAGGCAGACCTTAGTTGCTGAAGTGAACAACGTGACACTCAATGGATAAATTCAATAATCAACCCACAGTCAATAAAATAATCAAGCAATGAAAATTAGATAGATGAGTCCAAAATTTTTATAAATCCTACAATAAAATGTGTATAGTGACAAGCAAAGTAGTGTATTGATGAATCCACGATTGATCATCACCGTTATCATTTTATTTTGGCTAAAATCTTTGATAAAATACATGTAAATATTTACTAATTCTCACTAATTAACATTCTAACCACATATGTAATATTATATATTTAACATTTATTTATCTAAAATAAAATAATAAAGAGAAAAAGAAAAATAAAATAAAAGAAGGATGTATATATAAAATATGTACAGACTGATCCTAATCCTTAGATCAGGTCAATATTGACGTGGTCGACAAAATAAATAAGTAGGAGGAGATACTGATTGTAATTTATAAAAAATGTTAGAAAAACAAGAGCATCAATGTACATATACACATTTTTCACATTGTACAAATTTCACCTATTTTATTTATCACCAAGATCACTTCAAACCAAAATATTTTCTTCACAAAATTTGTTTATGATAATATATATTTATTCATAAAAATATTAGAAAAATTATAAATAAATAATTACAATGATCCGAAAAAGCTATAAAAATCGACTTCCAAGGTTCATAATTATTTATAAAAAACTCCAAATTGACCAAACTCACTTTTAAATTTTGTTTTACAATTAATGTTATTCATTAAAAATATAAAAAATATTAGAATAAAACATGTGAGTTTTGCCATTTGAACCCATTTGTATATATGTACTATATATATAGATCTTCTTTATTATCTAATTAATTATTTCGAACCCCATTTAACTTAATTCTTCTAACGTGTTTATAAAAATCAGTAAAAATATAAAAATATAACTTAAAATAAATGCCAATAAATCTCAAAGCCACGAAGCCGTGACCCTAAACTTCCTGATCACATAACTCGATCATATGGACTCTGAATTGAACGTACTCACTTTTAAAGTTTGTTTTATAGAATTATCTATCAAATGAAAATGATTTCACTAAAATCGGAGTTAATATGCAAAAAGTGGGGTTTGGATCCCTATTGATATAAAATATACAATGTATCTTAATTTTATCTAATGTAGGTCATTTCTTATATTTTTATACTTCATTAATATTTTATTATTAAAATAATTTATTTATTTATTTACTAATTTATTAATTTGTTAGTCTATTTATTTATTTATTATTTAGTTAAGTATTTATTTATTCATTTATTAATTTTACTTAATTATTAATTTAATTTATTTACTAAATTATTAATTATTTATTTTAACTACTTAAATAGCTAACTGACTAATTTTTATTTTATTTCTTTCATTTTCTCTTTCCTTCTTCCACTTTCTTCCACGATGCACGCCCTTTTTCCCCATTCCTTTCCTTCGTCGTCTTTCCTCCTTCCTCCGCCAACTGCTTCAACCGCCGGTCGTTGACTGTTCATCCAAGTGCCCTTCCCCTGCTACCATGCTCCACCGATGACGAGAACAACCGGCATTCTCCCCATGCCATCTCCCCATATATAAGCGCTAAGCCCCCTCTCCGATCGGGCCTTCCACCATTTTGCATCTTCCTTTTCTTCTATGAGCTCCAAAGTGAGAGAGGACAGAGAGTGACACTTACATCGCCGTTTGCTCATTGCAACGAGGAGGAGAGGAGAGGCGTGATCACTACTGGTGTGGAGCCCCACTCTGTTGTTCCAAGCCTCCATACCACCGAGGACGAAGCCACAACCAACAAGAGGTCATTACCGAGCTCCCGCTTCCATAGGCGAACCCCATCCACATTTCGTCCAGGTTAGATCACCTTTCCCCTTCGATTATCTCTCTTCTCCATTCCTCTTCTCTCATGTATATATCATTCCTCTCCTTCATTATTTCTTCAAATTAATATCTAATCCAGTAAAATCCACCTTCAATCCGTAATCACCCTCATATCCTCCTCATATGTTGTTCTAACTTACAGAACCTTTCACCTCCAATCACGTAACATAGTCGGAGATCTGGAGTGAATCCTCCATATTCATCATCTCCTCCGTCCATATTTTCCTTTTTGCATTTAACTTCTGACTAAGGGTCATTCCCTCAAGCCTTAACATAATTACAAGTCTTGAAGCCATCACCTAGAACTTCATCGAGCATCGTTTGGAGCACGAAGATCATATGAGCTTATGAGAAATAGTACCTTTGTCGATTAAAACATTGTATCCTCTATATCTGAGCATAGTCGAATGATCTAGAGCGCACACGAATCCACCTTATTTCGAATAATCCAGCCATTGTTGAGCATAGATCGTTAACATTCGCTGAAGATCGAATCGTTGGCGCTTGGAGTTCTCTAACCTCCAATCTCGATCGGAGTATTGCTATGTACCATCATCGATGTACTTGAGAACCACTGCTGGACACCTGGAATCTCAGCTTTGAACCGTTGCTTATCGATAATCCACCGCTTGTAGCTGCCAACGGAGAACCACGAACCAACCCTGGAGAGAGAGTCCGAGCATCTTCATCGCATGCATTTGATAAAAAGGGGAAAAAGAAGGGATGAATTCTAGACTTTACATTAATCGTACGATAAGCATCTAATCGGATGTCCCTAGAACACACCATGCGTCAGCAAAAGAACACAAAGCATAGCAATCGTTCCATCAATTTCTCCATCGATGATCATAATCAGTGCACCTCACTACGGCACGTGTTGGCCATGCATCATTCCGCCACCCACCGCTTTAACCTTAAGTAGTGCATGTACCACACACGTGCACAATCTGGGTAATTTTCATGTAAGACCCCGAACCTTATGTTATCTCTATCCAGGTCTAGGCCGGTACCCAACACGTGAGCAAGCACGTGGATTCTATGCTTTTCGCACGCACCCCCACCCCCTTGCACTTTTATGATATTAACAACGTGCCCCAATTTTCCTGATAATTGCATATATATACCATAATATAATGTATTAAATAAATCTATATTAAATATGTATAAAATAAAATACAAAATATAAAAATTCAATAAAAACAAATAAAAATACTACTTACTATACTATATATCGTATTAAATCAGTTTTGAAAATAAAAAATATTTTTTTATTCTTAAATCATAAAAATATAAAAATATACATAAACTCGTAAAAATACACCTCAAAATTCTATAAAAAATACTTATAGTATATTTTACTACATAATAAACCAAAAACAAAATAAAAATTGAATATTAAAATCTTAAAAATACAAAATACATCCAAATTTCAAAAACTCATAACTAATTCTATAAAAATAAAAGAATATGCACAATAACTCATTTTGATGGTAATTTCATCTATTTTCTGATAAAAATAAAATAAAAATATTTTTTGCTATCTACTATTTTTAAAATAAATAATAAATCAAAATTTTCAATAAAAACCTTGTTCTCACTTTAAAAACAAACTAAAAATTCCAAAAACATTTTCTAAAATAAAAAATACAAGAAATTAAAACACATAAAAACTTCAAAAAAACCAAATAAAAAAATATAAAACCTATACCTATATTTTTCTATAGGCAGAAAAATTCTCTAAAAATAAATAAAAAATTAGGAAACCAATTACCTTAGATTCACTAGTATTTTACCCTAGTTTTCTATCATTTTCCTCCCTGAGTTTGACAATCTTGTACTATCACTATACACATTTAGTTTAGGAGTATAAATAAGATAAAAATAAAATTTTCTACGAAAATCCACCTGGTCGATACAACGACCATTGTTGTTCTATCTTTTCAGAACATTAGATCTTGTGATTAATTTTTTCAGATGGTGTCGTTGTCGGGGAGGCAACGCTAGGGTAGATATTAGAGCCTTAGGTTTTAGTGTTTCTTTTTCTCTTTTTCATCATCTTATTTTTTGTTGCATTTTTATTTTACGTTTTTTTTGTTTTTGCGTTCTGATACATGACTTGAGAAGCGCAAGACAAAGCCAAGAAGCCGAGTTGTTTTAATTTTATGTATTTTCCTTTTAAAAGAATTTAAGGATGCCTGCTTGTTTTTACACTTTGTAGAAAGAGGCCCCTTAAGGGCATCTCGACTTGTACCTTGCCTTCCTTTCTCTCGGGGTCTGTTTCACTAGGTGTCGTGCACTTGGGGGAACAGGGCACTCACCATGGTTTTCCTGGCATTTTTTTCTTTGTTTTCTGCAGATTTTTGTGGCTAGGTGCTTGGCTTAGGTTTTCTATTTTTGTATGTGCATTCGTAGGTTTCATTAGATCTAAGGTTGCATAACCTAGTTTTCCTTCACTTAGGAAAAAAAGGAAAAGTACAAAATGCATTAAACGTTGTCTTGAAGAAGATAAAAAAAGTGATAACCAAAAAAATTAAAACCACGACTGCTATTTAACTATAAAACTAAATGTAAAGGACTCCACTTGTTTTGGGAGAGCAATCCCCGTGTTGGTTTGGGGGTAATCTCCAGATAGTGAGTGAGGGACGACATTTAAGGTTAGAGCCAGAGCCTGTATTTCTTTTAAGACTAATATTTCTAAAAACGATTAGCTACTTCTCAGTGAGGGCGCACGGGTAGTCGGAAACGATCCGGGTTTCCTTAGTAGACCGAGAGGTTTAAAGAACACTACGTAAGGCTCCGTCCTCAAGTAACAGGTAGCCGAAAATGGTTCGTACTTACACCCATACTGGCTGAAAGTTGGTGCAACTAATCGTACAGACTCGGGATAGTCTTTCAGGAAATTCAGGCACCCAGCAACTCACTCAATCTGTTGATAAAACTGCATTGTCACCGAACTCTAAAACTGAAAAGATTAGTGATAAAGGTTTTCTGGTCTCATCGAGTTGAGTTGGTGAAATTGGGGTTTTCTTTTTGCTTGATTGGATGGCATGAGTTCAATATCTGCTAGTTTCTAGCAGTCACTCGTCGTTTGTGTCTTGTCATGTAGAGTCGGTTTTTTATTCACGATGATGGGTAGGCGATAATCTTAGGCCGACTCTTATGACACTGCTTCCATGCGTACCTACCCTTTCATCTAGATCGGTTCGAAACATCTCGTGTTTCGAACTTGAGTCGAGTCCTTCATCCTTCTCCGAGTGTGACCTCAGAGAATCTTCTCCCTTTCTTTCTCGTGCTTCTTCTTTGTCTCTTTTTATCCCTCTCTCTTCATTTCCATCGAGTCAACCTTCAGTTACAACAATGATAGTTGAGTACATGTATGAGACCCATGAGCCGGTTTCAGATCAGATGAGAGATTCGGGTCCACGAGTTGCCGAGACGAGAGTGCAGATTGAGCTTATTGCATCTTATTCGGGAGTTGAGTCCGTCTCTACATCGAGGTTACCAAAATTTTTTGATTGATTCAAACTTCGTGTTATTACTGTTAAAGGTTCATGGGAAGCTGCATGAGGAGCCGTATGAGTATCTTTTTGAGTTTGAGGAGATTTACGATACTCGATTTTATTCAGATATTACACCTGAGAATGCTATGATGAAGATCTTTCCCTTGACACTCAAGGATGGAGGCGCGAGATGGCTCCAACATTTGGGAGAGGAGAGAGCGAATTAAGGTACGCTTCGAGATGACTTTCTTAGAAGATTTTACCCCATTAGCCGGGCCAATTTTATGCGATCGGTTATCAGAGATTTTTCACATGATCCCCTTGAGTCATTACATGACATGCGACTCCAATTTCAGATTCTTTTAAGGATATTACCAGATCACTGGATCTCTAAAGTTGAGTTAGTTCAGATTTTCTATCAGGGGATGACCACAGAGCAGAGAGCATTGGTTGATGCCTCGCGTGGTGGTTCATACCGCAGTCTTGACGAGGATTCACTTTGAACTCTTTTTGGAGAGATTTCTGACGTTGAGACAACACACAGGAAAATTATGAGACTATCTAGATGTGATCCACCTCATGATGATTTAGGCATCGCATATCAGGAAGTTGATGTGGATACGGATGCAGTACCGTTGACGGACGTTGAGACAGTTGCAGAGAGTTCTTTTTTCAGAGACCGACATTTCTTCCGTTGAGTTTTTAGCTGGAATATGAGTCGGTTCCGTACTTCCAAGTTCATGAGCCTTGGATACTTATTCCTCAAGTATTCCAAGATATCGAGTGAGAGCCTATGATGTTTCACCCATCTTACCAGCTGATTAAATTTCCATATCATGACCAGTGTTATGAGAAGATACCTCAAGAGCATTTCACCTCAGATTCAATTGATCATATCAAGCATCTTCATCAGTCCGAAATGGATGTGGGACATCACTTTGAGAATCTATATATAGATGGTTCCACATTCGGTCATTTTGTCCATTTGATTCATAAGCAGATTACCTTTCGTAGGGAGAGATGGGCACTTTCAGAGATTTTATATCCAGCATTGTCCCAGAGAAGAGATCGGGTTCAGATATTCCTATTTCGCATGAGTTGTTGAGTTCTATTCCTTCCAGTTCCCATGATGTTCAGAGGCAGCATGCAGTTGCTGAGACATTTAGGAGTGAGGATCATATAGTAGACAACCGTACATGTGCACATTCATATTCCGAGTCTCTCCACAGTGAAGGCACAAAATCACAAAAAAATGGTAAAAAGAGAAAATACATAGATAGGAATACAGACAAGACTTCAGACTCCCCTTCTAGATTTCTATCTCTGTTCTTCATAGACTAAGTCCCTATTTAGCAAAAAGGTTTTCTTCTCCTTCTTCATCTTATCCTCCAGGTGTACATATGGCTGAGGAGGATGTACAAGTACTCTATCCAAATGCTCTGAACCTAGAGAAGGGAGTAAAATTAGAAAATCTCAAAAGATCCAAGGGTCGAAATTCACGAAAGGGATGTTGGACAAAATTTAGAACAATCTCACTCTTTCGGAGGCATTGTCACACATTCCTCTTCTACAGAAGTGCTTGAAGCAGCATACCACACCTAGAAGAAAGAAGAGGAGAAATCATTGCTCAGAAAAATAAGTATTGATTATTGCCACATGCTACGCCATCCAGCATACATCTCCTAGAAAGGAAAAGAAAGATACAGGAATACCATTTGTCAACTGTCGGATTTCAGATATGAGTTCGAGCACAACTTGTTATACAACGAATCTTCGGTGATTATATTACCCTTCCATCTTATTGAGACACTTCATTTAGGGCCTCTCAAGCGATCCAGGATGATTCTTCAGTTTCCAGATAGATTGGTCAAGAGGCCGAAGGGTATACTTCGTGATATTGTCGTGATGGTAAAAGGTAAAAAAATCACTGTGGATTTTGTTGTCTTAGATTACGACTCCTCAGTACCATCACAGGATGTTGCCATTATTCTTGATCAGCCTTTTTTGCGTACATCTAGGGCCATTATTGATTATGGGACAGACATTGTCACTTTTCCTCCCAGAAGCATAGTGCTGAGCTCCGAGCCGATAGAGATTCTACCATCAGATGAGTGTGCTACTGGGACATCAGATACAGAAACATGTGGTATTATAGCTGAGATCAGACGTGATCCTATTCCTTCCGATTCTACTGAGATCCAAGATTTTCTCTCCAATGAGGAAATCTTGGAGAGCATTGTCTTTGGTAATCCACGTACACATGTTTGGAAATGTGTTGCTAAGATTCATAATATCTATGTCATTGAAATGAAATCACTGATGGCACATACTTTGAAGGTTGAACCCATTTCAGTTGTAGATACTTTGGTCAAGCCTTCTAGTAGCGAGATTATTGAGCCCTCTTCTCATGCTAATCTAGATAAGGGCTATATTGATGAGGATATTGATCAGATTACAACAGAGTTTGACCTCTTTCTAGTATCTACTTCAGATATGACACCGAAGTCTCTTCAGTCACACAGAGTTGATGATAAAGTGTTAGAGGATGATTTTCGTCTTCTTATCTCAGTGTCGATGATGATAGTGATTCAAAGACTGTGGTTCAACTTACATAGGTTAGTTCTATCCATCTTTTCAGCCATTTGGGTCGTTCCTCACTGATTGACACAGGTTAGGGATCCTCCGATTTATATATGGATATCTTTGTGGATGATCTTGATGTCGACCTTTCTCATGTACATTCCATCGTTCCTCGATCGCACAAGAAGGACACTCTTCGGCTTTCTTGAGCTTGTACAGTTCACCTTTATTTGTTCATTTTTTCACCTTGTACATACGAATTTTTATTTTATCCATTCTTTCATTTTTGTCTTACACCCTAGGTCTCGCTTAGGATTTTTTTTATATACTTAGGATGTACTTTATCCTAAGTATAGGAGGGTTGTAGACATTGTGTTGTTCTTATCATTTTGTTCTATTACCCTTATTGTTGCTTATACTTAGGGTGTGCTTTACCCTAAGTATGGGGGGAGGGGGGTAATGTCGCGCATTTCATTTTTTTTATTGTTTTCATTTTTGTATCATCTGCTCTCTCCCATGTCCCTCAACATTTGATATTCTTCTCTATACTTAGAGATATTTTACCCTAAGTCTGGGGGGGGACAAGCCGAGTCGTTGATTGTGTACATTCTCTTGACCTCGATCATCTTCATTTTTCAGTCTCATATCCTTAAGATTATTTGATCCTAAGTGTAGAGGGTATGATTGACTTCTATTCGTTAATTCGTTATTCTTTAACTCGTTGTAGTATAGTATTCTTTTCACCAATCTATACATAACCCGAGTTATGTCTTCCTTTGTCGCTTCTTTGGTCATTATGAGGACATAGTTCACTCCAAGTATAGGGGGTGTCATACACACACACACACTTTAGAAACCATAACTCATACTTTATTGTATCTTTAATAATATGGTTCTAAAGTATGGGTATGTATTTTGGGTTTTTAAAAACTGATAAAAAACTATAAATATGACTTATAAAAGAATATCTTGAAAATTATATATAAAATGTGCTTTAAAATACTTGGATAAAGTTCTTAATTATAAAAATATATAAATAAAATCCATTTGGTAAATTTTGTATCAAATCTCTATAATCTTATGTATATAAAAATATGTATAAAATTCTTTTTAAAATGTACATAATTTGTGTAAATTTATGTAAATTGATTTAAGTCACTAACCCTTTCAAAAATGTAAAAATAAAAGTTTTAAAATTCAATAAAATTTGCAAAATCCTTTAAAAAATCACATAAAAAGCTTAATCCGAAAAAAACTCACTTCATAAAAAAATTTGCATTCATTAGCATTTTTCAGCACAAGTTTGGTTCTTGAACCGAATGGATCTAAGTCTGAAGGATGAAGATTGGTTTAGGCTTTAATCCATTAGATTCTAAAGGGATTTTATTAGGACTGGAGTTAAAACTTCTTCATGTCTTTGTAACTTAATTCTTTGGGTTGCATGAGATCATGTTCGGAATTCAACTTATACTTGCATAAGTAGGACACCTGGTGTCATCCGTTTATCTCTTCTCTATTTGAAATAATTTTGAACTCATGCACTCTACACTTATCTCAACTTGCAAGGGGTTACGAAGGGCATTCCATTTTATGGTGTGTTTTCATCCTTGTCTAGTGGCGCTGACGTCTAAAGACGGGAGAGTGGGGTTGAAATAAAGCTTCAGATGAGGGAATGATCTGCTAGCACAAATTTTCCAAGACCCCAAAAATGGATGGAAAGAAAAGATGCTATATCCATAGGGACACAAAAAATCAATGCAGTGCAACAATCACTTTCTACCAAAAAGAAGCTAAATACACTAAATACAAACATGACCACAATGGTCCAAGCATCAGAGAGCTTGCATATCTTAGTGGAGACTTGGCTAAACTAGCCAAGCTTCACAGGAGACGTGACTACACTGGTTACACTCTAGTTCTCTTCCCATTCTTCTATTTCTCTATATTCGATTGTGGACACAACACGACCTGACCTGAGAAGGAAATACCCCCCTCCTCGAGGATCGAGTAGCTAGATGATGGCCCATTGGGAGTGTATTACTGGGATGGGCGGTTGCTTCGCTTCTTTAAGCAGAAAGAGCTAACACCTTTCACACACAGTACAAATTTCCTTCAAAGTTGAGTAGTTTGTGTAATGGATGGGTGGATTTGAGCTGGATGTTGAGGTGAACCTGTATGGGGGTTTGCGGAAGTATAGACTTCCAAGCTAGCTGTAGAAACTTAAATCCTAATTCTAATAAGATCCCGACAAAGTATTAATCCAAAGGCCTATTCTAAGTTCTTGATTTTTGGTGAAGTAAAATTTGGTTTAAAGAAATAAACATGTTCTAAGTTGTTTTATTTTCCTTTTTCTTTTTGTTTATACTTATTTATAGAATAAGCGTTTGCTAAGAGACTAGCAAAGGTAAAGTATAGGAGAATGATGAATCCATGATTCATTGCCTTTATTCTTTCATTTTGGCTAAAATACTTGGTAAAATACACGTAGGTATTCACTAATTCTCACTGATTAACATTTTAACCACATTTGTTTATATTATATATTTAACATTTATTTTATCCAAAATAAAATAATAAAGAGAAAAAGAAAAAGAAAAGAAGGATGTATATATAAAATATGTATAGATTGATCCTAACCCCGAGACCATGTCAATATTGACTTTGTCGACAAAATAAATAAGTAGGGTAGATAAGGATCATAATTTATAAAAATGTTAGAAAATAGTGAGCATCAATGTACATATACACATTTTTTACATTGTACAAATTTAACCTATTTTATTTATCACTAAGATGAATTCAAATAAAAATTTTTCTTGACGAAGTTGTTTATAATAATATATATTAAATTATAAAAATATTAGAAAGATTATTTAATGTATAAATAAATAATTACAATGAACTGCAAAAGCTTTAAGAGCTGACTTCCAAGGTTCATAATTATTTGTAGAAAATTTTAAATTTACCAAACTCACTTTTAAACTTCCTTTTATAATTAATACTATTCATTAAAAATATAAAAAAAATTTGAACAAAATTTATTAGTTTTCACTTTTGGATCCCTTTGTATATATATATATATCTTCTTTATTTTATAATTAATTATTCTGAACCTATTTAACTTAATTCTTCTTCTAATGTGTTTAAAACAATCAGTAAAAAATATAAAAATATAACTCAAATTAAATTCTAATGAATATCAAAACCACGAAACCGTGACCCTAAACTTCCGGACCTCATATCTCGACTATATGGACTCTGAATTGGATGTACTCACTTTTAAAGTTTGTTTTATAAAATTATCTATCAAATGGAACTGATTCACTAAAATCGATATTAATATACAAAAAGTGGGTTGGGACCATATTGGTATAAAATGTACACTATATCTTAATTTTATCTAATGTAGGTCATTTCTAATATTTTTATACTTAATTAATAATATTATTAATAAATAAATTAATAATCTACTTAAATATTTATTTAAATATTTATTTATTTATTTAGTTATTTAATTACTTATTTATTTAAATATTAATTATTTATTTAATTAAATATTTATTTATTCATTTGATATTTTTATTAATTATTCATTTAAATTATTTACTTAATTATTAATTATTTATTTTAACTGCTTAATCAATTAATTAACTAATTTTTTATTTTATTTCTTTCATTTTCTCTTTCCTTCTTCGCCTTTCTTCCTTGATGCACACCCTTCTTCCCCGTTCCTTTCCTTCCTCCTCCACTAACTGCTTCAACCGCCTTTATCCCCACGTCATCTCCCTATATATAGGACCTTCAACTGCCATTGACCGTTCGTCCAATCGCCCTTCCCTTGCTACCATGCTCCGTCGGTGACGAGCACTGCTGGCATGATCCCCATGTCATCTCCCTCTATATATGCCCTAACCGCCCTCTTTGATTGGACCATCTACGATTTTGCTTCTTCCTTTTCTTCTGTGAGCTTCGAGTGAGAGAGGACGGAGAGTGACAGTTCCGTCGTAGTTTCCCCATCGCAACGAGGAGGAGAGAAGTGGCTCGGCATGCTCACTACCAGTGTGGAGCCCCACTCCGTTGCTCTAAGCCTCCCTACCGTCGAGGTCGAGGCCACAACCAGCATGAGGTCCTTATTGAGCTCCCGCTTCCATAGGAGAACCTTGTCCATGTTCTGTCCATGTTAGATCACTTTTCCCTTCGATTATCTCTCTTCTCCACTCCTCTTATCTCATGTATCTTTCCTTCCTCTCCTTCATTGTTTCTTCAAATTGATATCTGATCTATACCTTTGATCCGCAATTACCCTCATATCCTCTTCATGTGTTGTTCTAACTCACACAACCTTTCACCTACGATCATGTACCGTAGCTGGAGATCTGGAGTGAATCCTTCATATCCATCAGCTCCTCTGTTCATATTTTCCTTTCTATACCTAACTTCTGGCTGAGGGACATACCTTCAACTCTTAACATAATTACAGGTCTTGAAGCTGTCACCTGGAACTTCACTGAGCATCGTCTCGAGCATGAGGATCATCTAGCTTCTGAGCAATAGCACCTTTGTCGATAAAATCATTATCACCTCTAGATTTGAGCATAGTCGAATGATCTGGAGCGCATACGAATCTGCCTTATTTTGAAGAATCCGGACACCGTTGAGCATAGAACGTCAACCTTCGCTGAAGATCTAATCATTGGTACTTGGAGTTCTCTAACCTCCGATCTAGATTGGAGTACTGATGTACAACATCATCGGTGTACTTAAGAACCACCACTGGACATCTTGCATCTCAGATTTGAACCGTCGCTTCACTGCCGGCCGCACATCGATACTCTGTCGCTTGCAGCCACCAACTGGAGAACAACGAACCACTGCTGGAGAGCGAGTCTGAGCATCTCCATCACCTGCATTTGATAGAATGGGGAAAAAGGGGACGACTTGCAGAATTTACAGTAGCCGTAAGATAAGATCCGATCAGCCGATCCTAGAACACGCCATGCATCGGCATAAGAACACAGAGCATGGCAATCGTTTGATCAATTTCCCAATCGACGATCGTAATCAACGTACCTCACTACGACACGTGTCAACCATGCATTGTTCCACTGCCCACCGCTTTAACGTCAAGCAGTGTACGTGCCATGAACGTGCACTATCTGGGAAATTTATGCGTAAGCCCTTGAAACTTCTTTATCTCTATCTAGGTCCAGGCAACTCATAAAAATCATTCTAACAAGCGATCAATTGTCTAGGGTTAAGTAATATCAAAGGTCATTGTGACCCCAATCATCTAGCCAGACTCAACAAGAAAATCAAGACCACACGAATCAATCAATCAAAGTAAAAAATCAAGGAAATGTCAGCGATCTCCGCTATTTATTTAACCTGATATAGCGATCAGAGTCAAAACAAGGAGCACAGAAATGTACGAAGTAGTCAGAAATTAGATGAATAAAAACATATTTTTGTGGCTTTTAATTTGCAATTCGTTTATATTTTTAAAATTAGAACATAAACAAAATAAATAAAAAGAACAAGGTAAAAACAAGCTTCAAAAAAATTTATTAAGACTAAAAATACCAAAAAAACATGAAATAAAAATATTTTTATGTTTTTCAAATATTCAGATATTTTTGGTGATTTTACGGGATTTTTTCAATATTTCTGATTTTATAAAAATGAAAGAAGGGAAAACGGGGAAAACAGTGCACAGTCAGGACAAAATTACAAGCTAAAAATACTTATAGTGTCCTAATTTCCTGGATGGTAATTTTATGAAAAAAATAAACAAAGTTATCTACCTACAAAAACTGGAATTCATTTTTTTAATTTTTTTAATTATTTTTATAAGATTTTTAGAGTTTTTATCTTTTTAATTTTTTTTATAAGAGATAATGTGACCAAAATGATACTGGAATTAAAACACACCAATACAAGCAGAAATTAATTTTTTTGTGATTTTTATAGCAATTTTTATTTTTTTTTGATATTTTAGAAAACAAACAAGATACATTTGTAGGGTTTTTATTTTTAGAAAATATTACTTAAAATTAAATTAATTCACAAATATTATCATAAATAATAGGTGTTTTTATGGAATTTTTGGAATTGATTTAGTAATTATTTGATTAGAAACAAAGCACTCAACACACAGGACCAAAACGTAATTATTAGAAAGTTTACAGACCAAATGATAACAGTTGTAAAAAGCTCAGGGTTAAACTTGCAATTTGTCCAATTAAATTGCGCGTATGTGAAACGCTCATATGCACAAGGGTATAACTACAAACATACGAAAACCTCTATTCAAATCACAATAGTGAAAAGCACGGGGATACATCGTGCAAATACATTAACCATGCACATGAGATAGGGCGTGAGTACGTTCAAGCAGGAGCAAAGTGCAAATATAGAAAATATAAAGGGTCCATGTGGAAAAGTTCTACACTACAACTTTATTTACAGAATTATCGAGCAAAGCATGAAAAGAGCAGGATGGATAATGCAAAATACCCTTCACACGACGCGTGCGGAACACGTGAGGGCACGTGACAGACTCTGAAGCAGCAAGGGCATACGGTCCTGATCACTAGTGGGCAGATCTGACGGTTCAGGGTATGTCGGGGATGTGCGTAGATTTGACCTGTCGGGTCTGATCCAACAGTCACCACAACCTTCTGTCGGGCGGCTCTAATGACGTCTGGAGCAAGGGCCACAATCCGACGGCTAAGAAGGGTGCTGGAAGAACATCTCCCCGTCAAACTTCGATCGAGCAGCAGAGGAGATCCACTGGTCCAATTGAAGAGAGAGGAGGTTGATGACCCGAGGAATAATCCGAACAACTAAGGGTAGATAAAAATAGAGCTAAGGTCGTTGCGACCTCAGTCGCTCGAGAAATCAATCGGATCAATCAAGAAAATATAAGGATCAGACCACCAAACAGAGATAAAAATCGAATAAAATCAATAGTGGCCCTGGCTATTAGATTAGCCTGGTATAGCGACCAGGGTCGGACTCAGGGAGCACGTAATGGCCTTGCGGCCTACGAAGTAGTCAAAAATAGTGAAAAATAAAAGACAAATACTTTTTGGTGGATTTTTAATGTTTTAAATTTTTTTGGAATTTTTTAATTAATTAAGAAAATAGGAAAACAATAAAATAACCAACTATAAACAATTATTTAAGCACTCAAAAATCACTCAAAAATTCAAACAAAAATGTTTTTATATTTTTTTTATATTTTTTATGCTTTTGGTTAATTTTTGGTGATTTTCTTATTTTTAGGGAATTTTATAAAAATTAAACAAGGCAAGAAAATAGTGCTGCTGTCCAGTAAGACTTGGAGGGCCAAATTAAAATGCAAAATGGCCCTATCAAGGTTTGAAGGTAATTTTCCTGTAAAGTAGAAAATTCAAGGAAAATTTAGGCACTGGAATTATTAATTATTAATTTTTCTTTCAATTATTAGAATTTTTATGGGTTTTTAGGGGTTTTGTAATTTTTATAGGTTTTATAAAGCCAAAAATGACCAAAATTGATCAGAAAATCAAAAACAGCAACTTAAACAATATGTAATTTTTTTTGTAATTTTTAAAGGTGTATTAATATTTTTTTGTGATTTTTAAATCTAGATAGTAAAGAAAATGTGTGTTTTTAAATTTTTAAAAATAATAAGAATGCTCAGAAATGTCTCCAAAAATTAGAGAAAATTTTCCATGGGAGGAGCCATGTATCCAATTTTCATCGAATTTGGAGCCGATTTGCTATTTTATTAAAATCAGACACAGAGGTACAGTGCACAGGGACCTGTATACAAATAAGAGAAGTTCCAGGGGGTCCGGTGCAATTTCCCCAAGAATTCACGCGCCAAACGCGTGACCTGGGCACTCATTGACCTAATTGCAATAAACTTAAGTCCCTGGACTATTCAGTAACACGTACTAATAGTCTAGGGGTAAAAGTATAAAAAGCCCACGAAATATAGCACATGCACAAATACAACACTCACAGGGGCATTTTTGCAAATATCAAAAACATAAATTCATTCATTAACACCCTAGAACATAAAGCCCATACATGCAAATATCCCACAAAATCACGTGTCGAAGCACGTGTACCACTACATACAGGGGTATAAATGCTAATACAAGAAAAGACAAGGTCCTCTATGCAAATTACCAAACTAACATAAAAGTTCTAAAATATTTACAGGACTAAAGATTAACAACTAAAAAGCTAAGGTCCTAAGAAGAAATTACCCTTTATTTAAGCCGACGGTCGGATGCATGCCACGTGGAGATCCGACGGTGGGGAAGAGGCGTGGCTAAGCAAAGGAATCCTCGGCGCTCATCCAACGGCTGGGGACGCGCCACGTGTAGATCCAACGGTCGAGGTGCGTTGGGGTCCACTTCGCTGGATGGAGGGTTGAGAGGAGGCCACGTGGAGATCCAACGGTGGCTGTTGGGCCTCCTCTTAACCCTGATCGGACGGTCCTCGGAAGATCTAGAGCTGAAGGGCGATCAGACGGTCGGGGAGGATGCTCGATGAACTCGACGCCGGCGAGTTTTGTCGGACTCGTACGCGTGCAGGAGAGCTCCTCAGATGCTGCTGAATATCGGAGAAGATACGCCTTGGCCTCCCGCGTCTAATGGGCTCCTCCGATGACGCAACGGAGCTCTGGAGAGCTCAGGCGACGTCGGCGGAGGCGGAGCTGCTGTTCCAGAAGGTCGAGTCCTCAGATGGACTCAAGTGGACATGCAAAGCAAAGAAATGAACTCCCGGGTCGAGGGAGAAGTGCCTCGACCCGGTTAGGGGTGGTGAAGGTGATCTGTGCATCGGGACGAAGGGGCTCCGGCGAAGCACGGTGGAGGAACCCCAATCCCAGTTCCGTGGCGAACTGGGTTGGACGAAGGGGTGGAGAAGGTGCGCGGGGGAAAGGCGAAGATGTGGGTCGACTCCGATGATCGAACGGGGGGCCAGGGTGGTCGGAATCGAAGATGGTCGGCGACAGGTCGATTTGGGCGAAACGCAAAATTAGGGAAATGGAGAAGGAAAGAAGGCTACCTACTGGATGCTGTCGACTGTGGAAGAGCTGGGGATGCTCCAGGTCCTAGCCTCGAGGGCCGTCGGTGCCCCAGGCTCGAGCACCACCTCTGGGCGGCGCACGGCGGCGCAAAGTTGCCAGATCGATGGCTCGTCCACTCCCTCCTCGCTGTGACACGGCCGGAAGCAAGCTGTCACTCTCGCGGCGGCTATGGAGGTCCTAGGGTGGAATGAAATGATCCAAGGATGCGAGAAAATGGAGGCGAAGCTCGAGCTTTATACGCGTGAAGGTCCGGGAAGAACAGATCGGGCAGGGCACGGCGAGGCGCGGATCCCCATGCAATCAACCGGGCGAGGCTCTCGGATGCAGGAGGATCAAATAGGACCTGAGGTTTGCGGTTTTGACGATCGGATCATGACGCAAAAATTCGGCGAAGTCGAATCGGGCATGCAGATCCGCAGGGGTTTGGTCTGCAGGGGAGAGTTGACCTGGGGTCAACAATCCCCCGTGAACCAATAGGAATTCAGGATTTATTAAATATTTGATATTTCAATAAAAAATAATAAATGAATTAATTTCGAAAAACTTAAAATAAGAAAATTGTTTATTTTATTTTAAACTATTTTTTGTGATTTGTATTTATTTTTTTGAAATAAAAATAATGTATTTACAAAATATTATTATTATATACAGGTATATACAATATTTATTTTTAATTTTTGATTTTTAATTATTTACTTTTATACATTTTATTCCCATTTTATATTTTGTTTATTTATAGAATAAAATTTGGAGTATTTTGGTATTTTTATTTATTTTAATTGTTTATTTACATAGGGTAAATAAATACTTATATACAAGTATGTACATGGTATATTTACAATGTTTCTTTTTATTTTTAATTTTGTTCTTTTTATTTTAATTTTTGTTTTACGATTTTTATTTTATTTATTTACATTCTGAAATATGGAATATATACAAATTTTTGTGGTATTTAGTTTATTTATTTACAAGGCTAAATAAATATATGTGTGGTCTTATGTACATGGTGAATATGTACAAGGAAGGTTATTTTTGTTTTCTTTTTAATTTTCTAATTTTTATTTTGATTTTGTATTTACAAATATATACAAATATTTACAAATAAATATGACCCATTTTTATTTTTTTATTTTGTTTAGAGGAAAATATTTATTTTTATTTAATTACAGGTATATGGACACGTGAGCTCCCTTATCTCTCTCTACTTGGGCTTTTATGCGGTCAGGCCCATGCTGAGCCCTCCCTTGGGATTAGGTTGCTCAATATTTATTCTAAATATCTCTCTCTTTTTATTTTGTCTCTTTATTCTTTTATTTTTGCACAAAAACATGCTAATTATTAAAATTTATACAATGCATACTTTTTGGTAATTATTTGTATTTACAAGTATTTACATGCATTTGCAAAGGTTTTTGTAGCTAAAATATAAGAATAAAGAGTGATGAATGAGTATTCATCACCCCCCTATACTTAACTTTGCTAATCCCTTAGCAAACACTTATTTGAAAAAGAAGTGAAAAAGAGAAAGAAAAAGAAAAAGAGGAGAATGTACATGGATCAAGGTTGATTATTAAACTTGCCTTCATTAAATTGAGATATGGAGCTCAATCAGATCTTTAGATTATTAATGTGTCGGAACCTTATTTGGACTTAAGCTTAAAACTCAACAACCTCTAAGTTCCACCAATCTATGGACAAGACTCCTCAATAAACCAGATCAGAACAAGTCTACATACACAAACTCTAATGACCATGAATCTTTCCATGTGGTGTAAGTGATATGTAGCTCCCCACCTCAGAAGTAACAAAGAAACAACCTCCCCCAACCTGGTAACTCTAATGCCTCGGTCTAGCAACTCTTTCCTCGAGAAGCGGGGTATTCCCTTCTAAGTTCAAGTGCAACTGGCTCAAGAAGAGGGGGAAGAAGATGAAGAATGGACCATGGCCAGTGTAGCCATGTATCCTTGGGAGCTCTAACCAGTGTAGCTGAGTCTCCCGCTGCAAGATTCATGATATGTAACATGTATACCATAAGCTTTTGCTTTATTTGACTATATACACTCCAGTGGGATTATTAAATTTTCAATCCGACCCACCATTTTTTTGGAGTTCTTTTCTTTTTGCACATTTTTTTCATGTGCAACTGTACGACATATCTAGATGGAGCAGCATATATACAAGGAGTTTTTCCTCTTGAGCCAGTAGACTATACCTCTTTTGAAGCTTTATTGCAACCCACAACTTCTGTCTTTAGCCTTCATCACCACCAGACCAAGTTGAGATGCACTTCCTTCACTAGAAGAAGAAGAGAGGTTCCGCCTAGAAGTACTACCCTCATATGCTACCCCAAGCCAAAGGAAACTGCCTCCTTACCACCTCATCCGTGGAGAGCTATGTGTAAAGTGCTGGTGCAAGTCAAGCCATTGTCTCTAAGAGTCATGCGTGTGTTGTTAAGTGCTCTAATTAGGCTTATCAAGATGACATATGCTCATAGTGTAGTGGACTCCAAGAATTAAGTCCCAATGGACCTGAAAAGCCTTAACCCTAAGCCCTATACGGTTCCTCTTAGAATTAGGTGGATTAAGATCTTAATCAAGCTCCATTTCCCAATTTAATTCCAGGCTGGTTTAAATGTCAAGTATGATCCAGGAAAAACTATACAAGTATTTACAAAGATGCTATTTACAAATGTGACTTTACAAATATGCACAATTTTTGAAAAATGTTTTGAAACCATGAATGTATGCATGAATGCAAGTTTTGCAAAATATTTACAAACATTTACACAAGGTTTTTGCAAACTTTTTGATTTCAAAATATTTTGGAAAAATTTTGTGCTATATACATAATTTTGATATACACATATTTACAAATCCTTTACACAAATTATTTTACAATCATTTGTACAAAAATAATTTGTGTTAATAAATAGGTATGTGCATAATGAATTTTATATACAAGGGAGAAAAATTTTAAATTTTATGGGTTTTTTTAGCCATTTTTATTTAGTTACACACTCACACAAAGTACGAGTTATGGCTAAAGTATATATGAAATATATACACACCCCCCTATACTTAGCTCGAACGATGTCCTCAGAGTGATCAAGAGCGATGAAGAAGACATAACTCGTGCTTAGTATAGGGAAGTGAAAAGTAATGTCTAGATACAGAGATGAATGAAAGAATAGAATGAGGAGAACTCGGTGGTTTCCCCCTATACTTAGGATCAAGTAATCCTAAGTATAGCAAGCTGTACATGAAGGGAAATCCGAGTGAAGGATGTACAGAGTCTGCCCCCCCTATACTTAGGGTGAAATATCCCTAAGTATAGGCAGCAAAACATGGGTAGAAAGAATGAAAAGAATACCCTAAGGTCCTACATCCCCCCTATACTTAGGGTAAAGTACACCCTAAGTATAGCATAATCATAAGATGAGAAAAGGGATGTGGGACTAAAGAATAGAGTGATATGGACAACTGGATCTATACAGGTCAGAAGAACAATGATACTCAGGCATGAGATGCAATAGATGTGAGTCAAGAGACTACATCTCACGCAAAGTGAATAGGGGCAACATCAACGACCCGCGGCTCATGATCTAGAAATGGCTTGAGCCGCTGGCCGTTCACTCGAAAGGTACTCTCAGAAGACAACTCAGATATGTCAATACTCCCATTTTCGTGTACCTTTCTCACAAGATAAGGTCCCTTCCATTTGCTCTGTAGCTTCCCAGGAAATAGACGAAGCCTAGCATCAAACAGCCATACTCTCTGTCCAGGCTCAAAATGCTTGTGGTTGATATGAGAATCATGCCACTTTTTCACTCTCTCCTTATACTGTAGGTTGTTTGAGAATGTGGTATCACGAAGCTCCTCCAGGGCTGCTAACTCTGCCCTCCTCTGGTCTCCTACACTATCCGGATCCAAAATAATATCTGTGGCTGCCCAAAGTGACCTGTGCCTCAACTCAACTGGTAAGTGGCACGGCTTGCCATATACGAGGCGAAAGGGAGATGTGCCCAATGGTGTCTTGAAAGACGTCCTATATGCCCACAAGACCGAGTCCAAAAGCTGTGACCAATCCTTTCGGTCAGGCGGACGACTTTCTGCAAAATAGTCTTGATCTCCCTGTTCGACACTTCGGCTAGACCATTCGTCTGTAGATGGTATGGAGTGGCAACTCCATGGTCTATGCCGAACTTGCTAGCAAGGGCCTTTACCTGGTCGTTGATGAAATGAGACCCCCCATCTGAAATCAATACTCGAGGTACCCCGAACCGTGTAATGATGTACTTCCTCAAAAATCTGCAAACTGTCCTGGCATCAGCGATTCGGGCGGGGATGGCCTCAACCCAACGACTCACATAATCCACGGCCAACAGAATGTACTCAAATCCCTGACTCTTAGGGAATGGACCCATGAAATCGATGCCCCATGCGTCAAAAACCTCGCAGAAGTGTATGGGCTGCATCGGCATCATATCACGCTGTCCACAAGTTCCCATCCTCTGACAGTTAGTACATCTCTTCATGAATTCATCAGAGTCCTTGAAGAGAGTAGGCCACCATAGGCCGGATTGGAGCACTTTCTGTGCTGTTCTCCTCCCTGAGTGATGTCCTCCTGCCTCAAGCTTGTGGCAGTAAGTGAGGACGCGGTGATGCTCCTCCTGAGGAATGCACCTACGCCAGATACTATCCCCTCCCTCGTAGTAAAGGATGGGATCCTCCCAATGGTAAAACTTGGCCTTCGCGAGGAAGGTCTCAAGTTTCTGCCTGGGCCATTCTTGTGGAACTTTCTTGGCAACATGATAGTTCACAATATCAGCGTACCATGGGAGCGAGGAGATAGCAAGGATCGCCTCATCTGGAAAGGTCTCACAAATAGGGTCAATCTGCTCAGAATCCTCAAGATACTCCAATCGGGAGAGATGATCCGCCACCACATTCTTTACTCCAGGCTTATCCTTTATATATATGTCAAACTCCTGGAGTAGAAGGATCCATCTAGTCAGTCTAGCCTTGGCATCCTTCTTTGCCATGAGGTACCTGATGGCGGTATGATCAGTATACAAGGTCACTCTAGATCCAATAATGTATGATCTAAACTTATCTAGGGCAAATACTATGGCTAGCATCTCCTTCTCTGTGACTGTGTAGTTCTGCTGCGCGGAATCCAATGTGCGGCTAGCGTAGTGAATAGCAAATGGAACTCCATTCCTCCTCTGTCCTAGCACTGCCCCTACGGTAAAATCGGAGGCGTCTGTCATGATCTCGAATGGGAGAGACCAATCGGGTGGCTGGAGGACAGGAGCCTCTATCACACTTCTCTTGAGAGTCTCAAACGACGAAAGACACTTGTCATCGACAAGGAACTCAGTGTCTTTCGTCAGCAGATCAGTCAACGGTCGGGCAACCCTACTGAAATCACGAATGAATCGCCAGTAGAAACCAACGTGCCCCAGAAAAGACCGTAACTGCCGCAAGTTGGACGGTGGTGCGAGTTTGCTAATGACATCCACCTTGGCCGGATCAACCTCCATGCCCCTGTTGGAGATGATGTGGCCAAGCACCATCCCTTGAGTCACCATGGAGTGACTCTTCTCCCAAGATAATACCAGGTGAACCTCTATACATCGCTGAAGTACTCGGTCTAGGCAGTCAAGACAGGAGTCGAATCCGTCGCCGTAAACCGAGAAATCATCCATGAAGACCTCCAAGCATTCCCCTACCATGTCCGAAAAGATCGACATCATGCATCTCTGAAAAGTCGTAGGGGCATTGCATAGCCCAAATGGCATGTGTCGGAAGGTGTATGTGCCGAAGGGACAGGTAAAGGTCGTCTTGTCCGGGTCCTCGGGAGCGATGGCCACCTGGTTGTAGCCCGAGTACCCATCCAGAAAACAATAATGGCTCTTCCCTGCCAGTCTCTCAATGATCTTATAAATAAAGGGCAGGGGGAAATGATCCTTGTTGGTGGCCTGGTTGAGTCGTCTGTAATCTATGCAGACCCTCCAAGAAGTGGGTACTCGTGTAGCGATCTCCTCTCCGGACTCCGTAACCACTGTAGTGATGCCCGTCTTCTTGGGCACCACATGTAATGGACTGACCCACTTGGAGTCGGAGATGGGGTAGATAAAATCGACGCTCCACCACTTCGAAATTTCCTTCATGACAACCTCTCTCAGATTCAGGTTCAGCCGCCGCTGGAACTCACGCGACGGCTTTGCCTCATCTTCGAGATAGATGTGGTGAGAGCACAGAGCCGGACTGATCCCTTGGAGATCTGCTACGCTCCATCCTATCGCCTTGCGGTTCTTTTCAAGAACCCCCATCAAACGGGATTCCTGCTCTCCAGTCAAATCGGCTGAGATAATGACTGGGTACATCTCATGCTCACCTGCAAGGAACCTATACTTCAATGACGCAGGTAGTGGCTTCAGCTCTAGACAAATTGGTGCTGGCAAATCTGGCTTCTGAAGAATTCGAGTGTATGCAGCCAAATCTTCCTTGAAGAATGAGAACTCTCTCTCACAAACTGGATCTGGAGAAGGCTGCTCAACTGAACTGTCTCTGCTCTGCTCAGCATCTACCTCCTCCCTATCTGCAGGCTCAGTGGAAGTCAGATCTGGTATATAATCATCAAACTCTTCCCAATCAACACCTGACTCCGAGGGATCTGTATCATCTAAGGTGGCCTCAGTACCACCATCATCACAAAAATCAGTCTCGCGATCGAGAACCGGCTCTGCTGCCTCAAAAGTATCCTGGACCAGGAATGCGCTCTCCAAGCTCTCCTCTGTTGTCGTCTCTGCATCAGCGGAATCTGAATGTGAGAGGATGGCCTGTGCGTCAGGATCTGCCCAAACTGCCTCATCATCTGTAATCACAAAGTCGTAGTCCCGGTGGATGTCTGGCCCGGCATCTGTCATCTGCTCTGTGTCTGAAGTAGTATCTGAGCATGATCTGTCTCTGGCTCTGTTGTCCTCGACCGTCTCTATTTGTACACTTTCGCCCTCGACGCGAAAGTATACCTTCCCGCTATCATGGTCGGTCACTGCCTTGGCTGTGGCCAAGAACGGGCGACCTAGAATGATGGGGATATCGGTCACTGACTCAGGGATCTCGATGTCCAACACTACGAAGTCCACGGGGAATTGCATGCCCTGAATCGTGACGACAACGTCTCTAAGCAACCCCTTCGGCCTCTTGACAGATCTATCAGCAAACTGAAGGACTGTCCTGCTCTGTCGTAGAGTGCCCAACTCGAAGCGGTCGAGAAGGGTTGCCGGAAGTAGGTTGATCGACGATCCGCTGTCTAATAGAGTACAGTCGAACCTCTGCTCACTGATATGGCATCTGACATAAGGGGCTCTTGAATCTGGCCTCTTGGCCGGCAGACGGTTCTGGATCGCGAAACAAGTGGCTCTCGTCAGCACATGAATCTCTGAGTGGTGGTTCCTCCTCTTCCTCCTAACTGTGGTCTGTCTCTAAGTGAATGCTGGAGTAGAGGAATGTGCTGCAAAGCCTCCTGAAGAATCAGCTGAATGTGAAACCGATCTATCATCTGTTGGCTGAACTCTTCCTACTACCTCTTTTTTGGATTTTCATTTTTCTTCCCCTTCCCCATCTGAAGGGCTCTAGGGAAGGGGATTACAGGGTCCTTCTCAGATTAAGGACTAGAAAAGGGTCAAGATGACTCGACGACCGGATCCACACATACATCATGCACGACAGTGGGACCAGAAGAAAACAAACCCTTTCCTTTATTCACAGAAATGTTCTGAGATACATCAGTAACAGGAAAAACAACAGGAATCTCAGAAGAACTGGTGGCATCAACACCACCCTCGGCTGGAAGACTCGCGGCCTCAGTACCGCGCTCTGGCTCGGTAAAATGGGTGGCCTCAGTACCACCTCCTCCAATTGGTGAAATGGCGGCCTCAATACCGCCAGTGGGATCAGCATCCGTGGTGGCGTCAGTACCACCGTCATCATCTCTAGCGGTCTCAGTACCGCTCTCCTCCTCGTCTGGTGCTCTGGAAGTATCCTCGTGGTGTAGCTCAAACGAGGCGCCGCCTGCTGGCATCCTACCGCTCCTAAGTGTGACAAAGTCAGTATCAAAAAGATATGCAGACATATCACCAAAAGTATCATTCGGAGTGGCATACTTAATACAAACTACCTGCTCAGATTTCCTCTTCAGTTTGTTCGGGTTGGGCTCTATATGGGCAGGGATGGTAGCCTTCCCTCTCACAATGTCCCGCATCTCCTGGCGGAACTCATCCATCTCCCGTCGAAAGGTAGCCTGCTGATTTGTGAGAAGGCGGGCTATGTCATCTAAGGCGGGGTTCTCATAGGATGGCCCATGAGAACCTGACGGGTAGCCTCTCTGGTAATGAGGCTGCTGCTGCTGTGTCTGAGAGGGGTAAGAATGTGGATGCTGCTGCTGCTGATGAGGCTGCTCACGCCTCCAAGATTGTCCCTGCTGATGGGGACGAGGACCATACTGTTGTGACTGCTGGGTATATGATGGGGGCTGCTGCTGCTGGTGATCCCTCTGATGGTTGTACTGGCCACCCTATGTTGACGGTTGCTGCTGGGGCTGGGCACCTCCGGCCACCCAACGGAATCCGGGTTGGTCTCGTCGGATACCGGGCTGGGGGCGGTCGTACCAAATCCCGTTGACATCCATCAACGGCTCTAAATCGTAAGGGTCTGGCGGGAGTACTGCCAGAGGCTGATCCGGTTGGTATACCACCATCTGAGTGTCAGCGGATGGTGGTGCCTGGTAGGTGAGTTGCGGCTGCTGGTATGGCTCCGCCTGTACAAGACGGACCTATCTAGGCTGCTGGTGGGAGCTGGAGCGCTGGGACGAGCTGCTGTTGCTACTCGGATTGCCTCGTGCCTGAAGACGAGGCTGTGAAGCCGTCTGTGCCTCCTGGAGACACATGAGCTGTGTCTTCAGGTCACTCAGAGTCTGTGCCATCTGCTTCATCTGCGCGATGCCCTGGCACTGCTTCTTCTCAA
The DNA here is from genome assembly GCA_037367405.1 of Ottelia alismoides. Taxonomy (NCBI): domain Eukaryota; kingdom Viridiplantae; phylum Streptophyta; class Magnoliopsida; order Alismatales; family Hydrocharitaceae; genus Ottelia; species Ottelia alismoides. Next base: position 510,663 of record JAZKJV010005209.1, on the reverse strand, counting down.
TAATCTCCATCCGGTCCAGCTTCTCGCTGATGATCCCCATGTCTGCGGCTGTGGACTCGGCCTGTGCTGCGGCTACCGCTGACGAACTGGATGGACCGACGTCGGCCCGTGCTATCCTCTGGTACTGCACGGTCTGTGGCTGCTGGGGTGTGCCCTGTGTGTACAATCTGGTCTGGGACATCACCATGTAGTTCTCAGCCATCTCCTCGTAGATGGCCCAGACCTGATCGTGATCCTTGGCGAAGTAAGACCCGCCACAAGAAGCGTTCACCAAGTCCTGAAGCTCTGGTGTCAGCCCGCTGAAAAAGCTCTGAACAAGGTTCGGCTTGGAAATGTCATGATGCGGGAATCTGTCAGTCAGCTCTCGAAACCTCTCCCATGCTTCGTGGAACTGCTCGTTGGGGAGCATGGAGAAGTTGCTGATTAGGGCTCTAGCGACGTTCGTCCGCCCGAGTGGATAGTACTTATGCAAGTACTTGGCGCGGAGCTGCTCCCAGGTGTAGACGAACTTCCCCAAGTGCTTCAGCCAGGTGGCTGCTCTGTCTACTAAGGAGAAGGGGAAGGAAATCATCCGTATGGTATCCTGGTCCACCTGATGATCGTGGACAATACTGCAGATCATCTCAAACTCCTGCAGGTGGAGATGGGGCTCCTCAGTGGCCAGCCCATGGAACCGGGGTAGGAGCTGAAGTGTGTTCGGAGGGAACTTGAAATCCCCCACTATAGCTGGTAGCACCACCCAATGGTGCGTCAAAGTCGATCCGGGGTTGTGATTTTCCCGCATCGGTCTCGGAGGTCCTGCTCCTGCTGCTGCGGCTGCTGCTGCGACGGCTGCCGCATCGTCGGGTCCTCCCCCTGGGCCGCGGTTCTCGCGGTCGGCTCTCATCTGCTCAAGCTCTCGCCTCATCTCTATCATAAATGCTCCCTGATCCCTCAACTGCTGCTGCACTGAGTCTAGGAAGGCGATCATGGTGGAGTTGTTCGCACCCTGGTCCAAGACAAAATGCTTCTGTTGCGGACCTCTGGTGTGATCATCACTACTGTCGGCCATAGTCTCTGCAAAATCAAAACATCCAAACTCAGGTGTCGATAAATCATCTGTCTGTCTCTCCTCTGGCACTAGTATCTCAGTCTCAGAAGAAGGGGGGTCGAGGGGGAACAGGGCGGAGTCGTACTCGGGTTCGGAGAGCGGGTCTGAGCTCCCACGAACCGACCTAGATGAGTGGGCTGGAATGCTAAAAAGCGGTGCAGCCAGAGGCTGCCTAAGAGACCTCCTGCCCATCATCGTGATCTGGCGAGTAATGCGGATGGGATCGGGCAACAAATATGATCACAAGAAAACCCCCGATTCACCAACGCAACACGAGCTGAAGACCGTAAAGGCTCGGTCAATTATCTTGTCAATTTTATTTTGGTGATCAGTCAGGATAGCAAAGCGATTACGTGACATGTTGGGTTACCCGATATTTTCTCAACCGACTGTCCCGTACAAAAGTAGCCGGTAATCAGTCGAGAAGAATATCGGAGGGCTCTAACTAGTGTTCGGGGTCACTCTCTCGCACAAGCAAACCAGACAATGAGGGGGTTGCTCTCCCCAAGACAAATTTTTAAGTGAGGCATCTTTTAGGGTCGCTAGTGTTAGTAGTCCCAAATTTTATTGTTTTTCTTTTTAAGTGTTTTTCATTTATCAAACAAATCTCCTAACGAATTTTTCGGTTCTCCTGGTTATTAAGTCCAAAACAGGGGGGGAAGTTGAAAAAGCTGATGTGCGATGAAATCAATGATGCATGCAGAGTAAGAGATGCGTACCTGACTCCAGCAGTCTACATGCAAGATGATCCGCACAGAATTGAAAGACAAAAAATAAACTACCTAAATGGTGCAGGCGGAAAACCGAGTCCCTAAACAGCAGTGCTACTCGAAAGAACCACTAGCTGACCACCAGCCTCCAATCCAGAGAGTCCGGTCTAGACCCACCCCTCCTCTTCTCGACAGGTCGAGTTCAGGAGTAGCGCTTGACGGGGCGGCTCGCGGTGCATAGGCTCAAAGGTGGTGAATCAACTATTTTTATTAATATTTTATTGTAGGTCCAATTACCGATCTATAGGTGCAGGCAGATATATTAGGGTATTTGGATCCTAATTATTACGTCACAGTCAAGCAGAAAAACCTACGGCTAGGGGCTCGAAAATCTGCGTGAAACCAGAAAAGGTAGTAACGGAAAGCAAAGCCGTGTAAAAAACCGCGAAAAACTGAGGGGTCCTCGGAGCACACCGGTGCTCGGCGAAACAGACCCTGAAAGTCTAAGTCTCTGTCTGTCCCTGTATTATTACAATAATATTTCGAATAAATGCTGAAACAGAAATCTAATCTAAACTAGACTAGACTCGCAACTTTTATGTGGCTCCCGCACTCCTTCTCGCTCCTCGCGCTCTCCTACGGCACTGTAGAGAAGAGAGCCGCCTCTGACTCTCACGGTTGCGTCGGCTTCTGAAGAAGCCGCCTCGATCCTCGGGCCCTCGCAAGAAAGCAAACAGAGTGTCAGATCAGATTATTTAAATAATTACGCAAATAAATGATATATACACAAAATATGCACAAAAAACCACGAAAATAAAACCGCGGAAAAATCAACTATGACTACTAAGCCGTGCTCCCCGGCAACGGTGCCATTCTGATGACCCGAGGAATAACCCGAACAACTAAGGATAGATAAAAATAGAGCTAAGGTCGTTGCGACCTAAGTCGCTCGAGAAATCAATCGGATCAATCAAGAAAATATAAGGATCAGACCACCAAACAGAGATAAAAATCGAACAAAATCAACAGTGGCCCTGGCTATTAGATTAGCCTGGTATAGCGACCAAGGTCGGACTCAGGGAGCACGTAATGGCCTTGCGGCCTACAAAGTAGTCAAAAATATGAAAAATAAAAGACAAATACTTTTTGGTGGATTTTTAATGTTTTTAAATTTTTTTTGGAATTTTTTAATTAATTAAGAAAATAGGAAAACAATAAAACAACCAACTACAAACAATTATTTAAGCACTCAAAAATTCAAACAAAAATGTTTTTTTTTGTTTTTTTTATAATTTTTTATGTTTTTGGTTATTTTTTGGTGATTTTCTGATTTTTAGGGAATTTTTAAAAATCAAACAAGGTAAGAAAATAGTGCTACTATCCAGTCAGACTTGGAGGGCCAAATTAAAATGCAAAATGGCCTTATCAAGGTCTGAAAGTTATTTTCCTGTAAAGTAGAAAATTCAAGAAAAATTTAGGCACTGGAATTATTAGTTTTTAATTTTTCTTTTAATTATTAGAATTTTTATGGATTTTTAGGGGTTTTGTAATTTTTATAGGTTTTATAAAGCTAAAAATGACCAAAATTGGTCAGAAAATCAAACACAGCAACATAAACAATATGTAATTTTTTGTAATTTTTAAAGGTGTTTTAATATTTTTTGTGATTTTTAAAGCTAGACAGTAAAGAAAATGTGTATTTTTGAATTTTTAAAAATAATAAAAATGCTTAGAAATGTCTCCAAAAATTAGAGAAAATGTTACACCATGGCAGGAGCCATGTATCCAATTTTCATTGAATTTGGAGTCGATTTGCTATTTTATTAAAATCACACACAGAGGTACAGTGCACAGGGACCTGTACGCAAATAAGAGAAGTTTCAGGGGGTTCGGTGCAATTTCTCCAAGAATTCAAGCGCCAAACACATGACCTGGGCACTCAGGGACCTAATTGCAATAAACTTAAGTCCCTAGACTATTCAGTAACACGTACTAAAAGTCCAGGGGCAAAAGTATAAAAAGCCCACGAAATATAGCACATGCACAAATACAACACTCACAGGGGCATTTTTGCAAATATCGAAAACATAAATTCATTCATTAACACCCTAGAACATAAATCCCATACATGCAAATATCCCACAAAATCACGTGTCGAAGCACGTGTACCACTACATACAGGGGTATAAGTGCAAATACAAGAAAAGACAAGGTCCTCTATGCAAAGTACCAAACTAACATAAAAGTTCTAAAATATTTACAGGACTAAAGATTAACAACTAAAAAGCTAAGGGCCTAAGAAGAAATTACCCTTTACTTAAGCCGACGGTCGGATGCATGCCACGTGGAGATCCGACGGTGGGGAAGAGGCGTGGCTAAGCAAAGGAATCCTCGACGCTCATCCAACGGCTGGGGACGCGCCACGTGTAGATCCAACGGTCGAGGTGCGTTGGGGTCTCCTTCGCTAGATGGAGGGTTGAGAGGAGGCCACGTGGAGATCCAACGGTGGCTGCTGGGTCTCCTCTTAACCCTGATCGGACGGTCCTTGGAAGATCTGGAGCTGATGGGCGATCGGACGGTCGGGGAGGATGCTCGATGAACTCGACGCCGGCGAGTTTCGTCGGACTCGTGCGCGTGCAGGAGAGCTCCTCAGAGGCTGCTGAAGATCGGAGAAGATACGCCTTGGCCTCCCGCGTCTAATGGGCTCCTCCGATGACGCAACGGAGCTCCGGAGAGCTCAGGAGACGTCGGCGAAGGCGGAGCTGCTGTTCTAGAAGGTCGAGTCCTCAGATGGACTCGAGTGGACCTGCAAAGCAAAGAAACGAGCTCCTGGGTCGAGGGCAAAGTGCCTCGACCCGGTTAGGGGTGGTGAAGGTGATCTGTGCGTCGGGACGGAGGGGCTCCGGCGAAGCGACGGCGGAGGAACCCCAATCCCAATTCCGTGGCGAACTGGGTTGGACGAATGGGTGAAGAAGGTGTGCGGGGGAAAGGCGAAGATGTGGGTCGACTTCGATGATCGAACGGGGGGCCAGGGTGGTCGGAATCGGAGATGGTCGGTGACGGGTCGATTTGGGCGAAACGCGAAATTAGGGAAATGGAGAAGGAAAGAAGGCTACCTACTGGATGCTGTCGACTGTGGAAGATCTGGGGATGCTCCAGGTCCTAGCCTCGAGCGCCGTCGGTGCCCGAGGCTCGAGCACCACCTATGGGCGGCGCACAGTAGCGCAAAGTCGCCGGGTCGATGGCTCGTCCACTCCCTCCTCGCTGTGACATGGCCGGAAGCAAGCTGTCACTCTCGCGGTGGCTGTGGAGGTCCTAGGGTGGAATGAAATGATCCAAGGATGCGAGAAAATAGAGGCGGAGCTCGAGCTTTATACGCGTGAAGGTTCGGGAAGAACAGATCGGGCAGGGCACGACGAGGTGCGGATCCCCATGCAATCAACCGGGCGAGGCTCTCGGATGCAGGAGGATCAAATAGGATCTGGCGTTTGGGGTGTTGACGATCGGATCATGATGCAAAAATTCGGTGAAGTTAGGTCGGGCGTGCAGATCCGCGGGGGTTTGGTCCGCGCGAGAGAGTTGACCGGGGGTCAACAATCCCCCGTGGACCAATAGGAATTCAGGATTTATTAAATACTTGATAATTCAATAAAAAATAATAAATGAATTAATTTCGAAAACCTTAAAATATGAAAATTGTTTATTTTATTTTAAACTATTTTTTTGTGATTCTTATTTATTTTTTTGATATAAATATAATGTATTTACAAAATATTATTATTATATACAAGTATATACAATATTCATTTTTAATTTTTGATTTTAATTATTTATTTTTATACATCTTATTCTCATTTTATATTTTGTTTATTTATAGAATAAAATTTGGAGTATTTTGGTATTTTTATTTTATTTTTATTATTTATTTACATAGGGTAAATAAATACTTATATACAAGTATGTACATGGTATATTTACAATGTTTCTTTTGATTTTTAATTTTGTTCTTTTTATTTTAATTTTTGTTTTATGATTTTTATTTTATTTATTTACATTCTGAAATATGGAATATATACAAATTTTTGTGGGATTTAATTTATTTATTTACAAGGCTAAATAAATATATGTGTGGTCTTATGTACATGGTGAATATGTACAAGGAAGGTTATTTTTGTTTTCTTTTTAATTTTCTAATTTTTATTTTGATTTTGTATTTACAAATATATACAAATATTTACAAATAAATATGACCCATTTTTATTTTTTTTATTTTGTTTAGAGGAAAATATTTATTTTTATTTAATTACAGGTATATGGACACATGAGCTCCCTTATCTCTCTCTACTTGGGTTTTTATGCGGTCAGGCCCATGCTGAGCCCTCCCTTGGGATTAGGTTGCTCAATATTTATTCTAAATATCTCCCTTTTTTTCTTTTGTCTCTTTATTCTTTTATTTTTGCACAAAAACATGCTAATTATTAAACTTTATACAATGCATACTTTTTGGCAATTTTTTGTATTTACAAGTATTTACATGCATTTGCAAAGGTTTTTGTAGCTAAAATATAAGAATAAAGAGTGATGAATGAGTATTCATCAGAGGTCCACCAGCTTCGTGGAGTCGTGCCATGTTGGGCTAAGGAGACTGATGGTGCTGGGAGCGGTCGAATGGTGGTGGCGATGGCTAGTCACCTGGTGGTGCTCCGTCCGGGCTACTGGAGGCTTAGAAGTGGTTCCTTGCACGTGCAATATCCTGCAAAGGGAAGAGCGACTCAGGGGCTTTGCTCTGGTCAGGTTATTTCTTGATAAGGAAGGGAGAAGCGTGGGGGAATGGGGGTCGATCTCCGGTGAAGATGGTAGAGGGAGATCCTAGCGTCAATCTCGACCCGATGGTCGAGCCTAAGGATGACCAAGTTGCGATGTGAGATGGAGGGTGACGTGTAGGTTCGATCGGAGCGAGTGGATGCGGATAACGGGGCTCCGACCAGCTCGTCGGAGCAAGTGAACGTGCAGCGGAGGCATAATACTAGATCGAAGCGGACAAGAAACTAGAGGGGATATGATAGATACCTGAAGATCTGGGATAGCTTCTGAGCTCCAGGCGATGATGGTCGTCAAGGTGATGGTCTCAACCGGGCTATGGCTGGCCAAGGAGGCTGAACGCGGCGGAGGTCTGGCCACGTGAGTGAGCTGCGAGAATCACACCACCAAACTCTGATCCTAACGCGGTCTCCGATTGCTGTCACTCAATTGGAGGTCACTAGGGGTGGAATAAGGGGTGAGGCACGAGCTTCCATGCTAAGGGGCGGAACAAAAGATTATATAGGCAACCCAGGGTCCAGAAAGATCTGCAAGGAGCGCAAAACCCTAGAATGATTCAGATCAACCGAAGGACCCTCGAGGATGTAAGATGTTCGAGGAGTAATGGTTCTGAATTTTGAGGCAGAAGGAGCTCGAGATCAGGCTGGAAATTTTGAGAAGGAGATCCGACAGATAATATTTAGGTTTGACTCGAGAAGTAAGGACCATTGACTGGGGATCAACAATAAATTTGGACCAATTAGAAAATTAGGATTTACAAAATATTTATAAATTCAATAAAAATAGTAAATGAATTTAAAATAAAAAGTATATAAAATAAAAAATGTTTATTATTTTTCAAACTAGTTTTTTATGATTTTTAATTATTTTTTATGAAAATAAATTCTTGTATATATAATATATAATATTATATACATGTATACAATACCTATGTATTTTGTACACTTATTTTTGTTTTGTTATTTTTAAACAATACCATAGTTTTATATTTTATTTATTTTTCAAATAATTTTAGGAGTATGAAATAATTTTTATTTTATTTTTATTATTGATTTATAGGTATAGAATAAATAGGGAATATGACATATATACATGTGTCTTTATGCGAGTGAGAGAGGATTTTATTTTTGTTTTATTTTTTTGATTTTTATTTTATTTTTCTCTTATTTTTAGGACTATATACAAGGAGGTAGAAAGAATATTCTATTTTTATTTTATTAATAAAATAATTATTTACAAATATAGGCAATATGTACAACAAAGATTAGTCCCTATCTCTCTCTACTTATTTTGTTTGGTGATCAGGTCAATGCTTGACCTTCTCTTGGGATTCGGGTCACTATGTATTTATTCTAAGTACCTCCTTCCTGTTTCTTTTCCTTTATTCTTTTATTTTTGCACAAATATATGCTAATTATACAAAGTTACCACATGCATGCAGAATGCTAATTTATTGTATTTACACCTATTTACATAATGATTTGCCAAGATGAATAGCTAAAATAAAAGAATAAAGAGTGAGAATAATGGATTCATCAAGTGCCTAACACGTGAGCAAGCATACATATTCTATGCTTTTTGCGCGCAACCACCTATACTTTATGATGTTAACAATGCAACCCAGTTTTTCTGTTAATTACATATATACCCATAATACAATATATTAAATAAATACATATTAAATATGTAAAAAATGCGAATGCAAATATAAAAAATAATAATAAATAAATAATACTACTCACTATGCTATATACCGAATTAAATTAATTTTGAAAAATAAAATATTTTCTATTTTTAAATACCTAAAATACAATATATATATATATAACCTCATAAAATGCATAAAAAATAAAAATACATCTAAAAGTCTACGAAAATTACTTACAATATATTTTACTACATAAGAAACCTAAAACAAAATAAAAATTTAATATTAAAATCTAAAAAAATACAAAATACATCAAAATTTAAAAAATTCATATCTAATCTACAAAATTAGAAAAATACGCACAATAACTCATTTTGAAGGTAATTTCATCTACTTTTATGATAAAAATAAAATAAAATTATTTTCTTACTATCTACTGTTTTTAGAATAAAAATAAAATCACAATATTCAATAAAAACATTATTTGCACTTTTAAAACAAAATAAAAATTACAAAAACATTTTCTAGAATTATAAAAATTACAAGACATTTAAAACACTAAAAACTTTAAAATAAAACAAGATAAAATATAAAACATATACCTATATTTTTCTACCTATAGGTATATAAAACCACAAAAAAACAATATTAAATTCATAAAATAACTAAAATTTAGAAAAAAAATCCCTAAAATAAATAAAAAATAGGAATCCCATTTATCTTAGATTCTCTAGTATTTACCCTAGTTTTCTATAGTTTGCCTCCATGAGTTCAACACTCATGTACTATCACTATGCACATTTAGTTTAGGAGTATAAATAAGATAAAAATAAATTTTTTAGTGAAAATCCACCTGGTCGATACAACGACCATTGTTGTTCTTTCTTTTTAGAACATTAAATCTAGTGATTGATTTTCAGGTATCGAACACAGGGAGACAAGTAGGTGTAGCATGGATTATTATTTATAAACAAATAATAACGTATATCTGTGCATGCTATTTACTCAATTAACTAATTAATGTTTTTGTAGCTTTTTATATATTTTATTATATATATATTTGATTTTTAATTCTTTTTTCTTTTAATTATATGGTAAAGGTATATATACATGTAATTTGTAATAATAAGTATAATAATGGGTGTATATGTATAATATATATAATAAATATGTGAAAATCATAAAGTACAAGAAAGAATAGTCCTTTTATTTTTAAATGACAAATTTATTTATAAGGTGTGTTTCGATAATTAATAATATTATAAACTATATATAACTATATATGGTTATATAATACAAAATGAGGTATTATAATTATAAATAACACTATATATAGTACAACAACAAAAACAAAGCCTTTTCCCACAATTAAGTAGGGTTGGCTACATGGATTCTTCGCCTCCATTCAGATCTATCTTGGGTCAATCTCGTACTTATATCCAAAAAACTAAGATCCCTTCGTATAGTCTCTTTCCAACACTTCTTGGGCCGTCCTCGCCCTCTCTTAACCGGCTCAACATCCCAACACTCGCATCTCCAAACCGGTGCATCAGTTGACCTTCTTTGCAAATGACCAAACCATCTTAAGCGGTTTTCTCGCATCTTATCCTTGATCGAAGCTACACCAACTTTCTTTCTGATTGAATCATTCCGAATCCGATCTTTACGTGTATGTCCACACATCCATCTTAGCATTTTCATTTCTGCTACAGCCATTCTCTGCACATGTCTATGGTTCACAGGCCAACATTCAGAATCATAAAGCATAGCATGTCTCACGGCTGCTTTGTAAAACTTTCCTTTAATTTTTAAAGGAATTTTCTTATCATAGAGAACATCGGAGGCTCCTCTCCACTTTAGCTAGCCTGCATTTATTCTATTAGTAACATCTCCATCAATTTCCCCATCATGTTGCAAAATAGATCCCAGATATCTAAAAGAATCTCTCTTCTGAATGTTATCATCACCAATCTTCACCTCGATTCCTTCACCATTGCTTCCATCAAAGGTGCATTCCATATATTCCGTCTTAGCCCTACTTATACGAAAACCTTTAGTCTCCAATGCATGTCTCCAAACCTCAAGCTTCTCATTTACTCCATCTATAGTCTCGTCAATCAACACAATATCATCAGCAAATAACATACACCAAGGTAACTCATCCTGAATGTGACTTGTCAACTCGTCCATAATCAAAGTAAAAAGAAATGGACTCAAAGCTGAACCTTGATGTAAACCAATGTTGATATCAAAATAGTCAGTCTTCCCCGTCGGGGTCCTTACATAAGATAAAGCCCTATCATACATATCCTTTATGAGATTAATGTATAGGACAAGTACTTGTCTCTTCTCCAACACTCTCCACAGTATCTCTCGTGGGACGGAATCATAAGCCTTCTCCAAATCAATAAAGATCATATGGAGATTCTTCCTTTTAGCTCTATAAATCTCCATTGTTCTCCTCAGCAAATGGATGGCTTCAATAGTTGAGCGACCTGGCATGAATCTGAATTGGTTTTCTTTTACTTGGAAAACTTGCCTCAACCTTCTTTCGATCACACGTTCCCAAATTTTCATAGTGTGACTCATCAGCTTGATACCTCTGTAATTTGAACAATTTTGAATGTCTCCTTTGTTCTTATAAGAGGCACCACGATACTCCTTCTCCAATCTTCAGGCATTTTCTTGCTTCGCCAAATAACATTGAATAGATTCGTAAGCCAAGTCAAACCACGCTCACCTAAAACTTTCCATACTTCTACAGGGATGTCATCCGGTCCAACACCTTTCCCAGGTCTCATAACCTTCAAAGCCTCCTCTACTTCTTTTCTTTGTATTCGTCTATAGCATGTACGATTCAAGTAACTTTCACTACTAGCTAGATCACCCAAAGTGATCTCTCTATTTCCTTCTCCAATGAAAAGTTTATGGAAGTATTGCTCCCATCTAGTCTCTATATCCTTCTGAGTAACAAGCACGTGACCTTCCTCGTCCTTAATGCATCTCACTTGAGAAAGGTCTTTGGTCTTTCTTTCTCTTGCTTTGGCCAACCTGAATATATCCTTCTGATCCTCCTTAGAGTTGAGATTTTTATACAAAACCTCATAAGCTTTTGACTTAGCTTCGCTTACAGCCTTCTTTGCTTCCTTCTTCGCTATTTTATAGTCTGTGACAGTTTCCTCTGTTTTATCCTTAGACATAGCTTTAAAGCAAGCTCTTTTAAGTTTTAGCTTCTCTTGCACCCCTTCACTCCACCACCAAGCCTCCTTTTGACCCGGAGCTCCTCCTTTTGACTCACCTAGCATCTCTTTGGCTACCTTTCGGATACAAGATGCTACTGCCTCCCACATCTCGTTTGCACTACCGCTACAATCCCAAGATAAGTCTTCTAAAACCTTCTCCCTGAAGCTCGATTGCTTCAACGGAAGATTCCACCACCTAGTTTTAGTGATCTTAGGAACCTTCCTTTTCTTTACCAGCCCTTTATTTGTAAATCCAAGACTAACAAGCGATGTTGGGTTGTCAAACTCTCTCTAGGGATTACTTTGCAATCTTTGCAACACAACCGATCTCTTCTCCTCAACGCAAAGTAATCAATCTGTGTTCTAGTTGAGCCACTCTTATAAGTAATTAAACGCTCCTCCCTCTTCTTGAAAAGAGTGTTTGCTATGAAAAGATCATATGCAGTTACAAAATCCAGAATGACTTTTCCCTCTTCGTTTCTATCCCCAAAACCATGTCCTCCATGCACATTTGCATACCCTAAAACATCTTTTCCCACATGTCCATTAAGATCTCCACCTATGCAAACCATCTCTCTGTGTGGGATTCCTTGTAAATTCTTATCCAGATCCTCCCCAAAAGCTTGTTTAGTCCTTTCATCTAAACCAATTTACGATGCATAAACTGATATGATATTCAGAATTTCTTCTTCAAGCACCAACTTTAGAAAAATAATCCGATCCCAAATCTTTGCACCTCAACCACACAATCCTTCAAATCTTTATGAAAAACCACTCCAACACCGTTTCTGCCTTATCTTTACCTGAATACCAAAGTTTAAAGCCTATCTTCTCGATCTCCCTTACTTTCTCTCCAACCCATTTAGTCTCTTGAAGACATAATATATGAATCTTCCTTCTTTCCATTGTATCCACTATCTCCATCAATTTTCCAGTTAAAGTACCGATATTCCAACTACCAATCCGTAACTTCCTTTGCAATCTCTTTTGGACTAACTTCTTTACTCGCATGCGTCCATTATGCGAGAACCCTGGCAAATTTTGGACTGCATCCGGGCGGTGATGCAGCGGAACTATCTTATTTACCAGCATGCGTTCCTCATGCGAGAACCCTTGCAAATTTTGAACTACATCCAGGCTGCAATGTAGTGGCCCTTGCCAATTTTTCATTGCATTCGGGCGATGCAACGCGTCGCAAGTAGGGAACGCCCCAACGAAATCTGTATGTTTGCTTAAATCCATGTTTAAAAGATCTGAATGGTTTCGAGATAAATTCATAAATAGTGTTCTTAAATTGGTTGTCGGCTCCCTAACGCGCAACCCTCCTCATTTACCCGGGCTTGGGACCGGCCATGGCTGAGTTAACACTATATATAGTAAAAATACAAAATAAAATATTTTTATTTTTTGATATTTAAATAGATTTTGTGATTTTTTTGGATATTTTTGCTAATTTTTAAGGATTTTATAAGTCCAAAATATACAAAATTGGGGACAAATAAATAGGCCAAATTGATTTGCGAATTAAAAATACTTAATAGGTCCAAAACTTCTCAAAAATAATTTTAATATGTAGTAATATGTATAAATTAAAATATAGGACACAACTAATTTTGGAGGGTTTTCAAAATATGTTGCAAATTACTTAGGGTTAGCAAGTGTTTTTTTCTTTTTAGGTTTTTCTTTTGTTATTGTTTTATGTTTTTTGGTATATAGTGATAAAAAACTATAATAAACAGTTGATAATGTTTTTGAAATTTTTAGCAAAGGTTTTATATTTTTGTATTTTTTAAGTGAAATAAGGGTTAAAAACATGATCTTTTGATTTTTAATAAATAGAAAATGCAAATGAAATGATAAATGAAATATATAACATAAATATGCATGTCATTAAGCATATCCATCTATGCTTTCATGATTTTTGAAGCATGTCTGTTATTTTTAGAATATAGAAAAACATTCATAAAAATAAATCAAGCTGGCAGGAGCATTTATGCAAATAAAAATAAAGTCAGGGTTCCATGTGAATAAATACCAGAAAGTTTGAACTACAACTTAATTTTTTAGTACTAAAAAGAATATATAAAGCTGAAGGGGTTTAAATGTAATTTACTCGACTCATGCAATGCACCACGTGAGCTGAGCTGGCAGGGGACCTACTTGCGATTTATAAAATCTTCGGGGCTTTAGTACAACTTTTACATTTAGTAAAATATTTACAGCAATATTTATGAAATACAAAAAGGCATAGCGGATGTTGTGCAATTTTCCCACTTACGCCCCGCTGATGGGTTCATTCTTGTGCCACGTAAATGATTGATCGGATGAGGTAACGCAAGGCTTCGTCAGGCTTCAACAGCTGACATTAGTTCTGGGCCTCGATCGAATCCAACAGTTCCTGGGTACTTACGAAGAACACCTAAGAAGAAGGAGCCTAGGCTCCCTGAATCGGGCAATCCCGACGGCTCCGACCTCCTCTCCATGTGTTGATTGGGGTTACGACTCGGTGCTGCTCTTCCGCACGTGCAGGTGGACTTCGATGAGGCACCATGGGCTTGACTAGGATATGGGGCCTTGGTTAGCTGCAGGCCATCTAGAGCTTCGTCTCAGGTGCTCCTTTGCTCCAGAAGGGTTGGGGCTCAGGTCCTACACAAAAGTTTCCTCGACTCGAGGCGAAACTCCTCGGATAGCAACTGAAGCAAAACAACAAGATGGATGGGGTGGCGACGAGGTTTGACGAGATAGCGAAGGGTGAACCTCGATTCACAGATCTGCAATGGATCTAGGTCGATCTGATAGGGTGATCAACAGAGAAAGAGAAGGGCACGTAATAAGAGGGAAATGGAGTCGAATGGACAGTCGAGTCAAAGGAATTTTGGCATGAAGTTCGAGCTCCAGGTTAATTAGATCTTTTTAAATTACAACTACTAACGTAATTAAAATAAAAAATAAAAGTAGGAATTGAAACTAGAAGCTAATATTTACCTAATGGGCGAAAGAAAAAGGGCCTCAACTAGGACCGGGACCTAGGAGACAGGATTGACCGACGAGAGTCTGATGAAGGATATGGGATTATCCTCAAGCACATCACGGAAGCGTGATCGTCATATCGGATACGACGAAGAACGACTAGTCACACTAGTTGTTCGGTGCAGCGGAATTTAAAAAATTTTCATATGATGAAACCATATGATTCAAGAACACTTCATGAATCGTTTCATCTATAACCACAACAAGTATAATGCAATACCTCTTGAAGCGTGGTTGATCGAGTCTCTAAAGAAAGAGACCTCCTGTCTCAAGTCTGATCGTCGACGAGACCGCTTGCGAGCGCGGGGATGAACCGCGTTATCCTCGCAATCCAAGAAGATGATCCAAGCGTGGTTGCTCCTAATCTCGTCGCACGAGATCGAATGTCTCCTTCGTGAGTGTAGCACTCCAATAATACGGAGAACCGAAGAACGTCGAAGCGGCATCGCGGTGGCGAGAGCGTCGACGATTCTCTCCTCCATTGTTTGGTGGACGGCCACCAAGTAGAGGGAGAAAGAGTTGGCGTGTATGGAGAAGAAGAGAAGAGAGAGAGTCTCCAAAATTACAGGTAAAGAGAGAGCATGGTATGCCTCTCTATTTATAGGGTTTTGGGATCCATGGATCTCAATCCATGTGACATATAAAATTAATGGATGAGATTGATTTATGTCAATCCAATGGTCAAGATTGTTGTTGGTAAAACCAACAAATTTAGGTTAAAATATATTTGACAAAATAAAATATAAATCAATCCTAAATCAAACCAATAAATAAAGAGAAGAGTACAAAGAGGAGATCATACCTCTCCATGAAATAGGGTGGACGACCACCCATTCCATATAGGAATTGGGTGCCGCCCATCCTATTCCTAAATGGGGCAATCTCATGGATTTCCATGAGATTGCATATCTCCTTGAATTTCTCTATTATTTATTTATTTCCAACAACTTTTGTTAGGATTTATTCACCAAAATAATTCACAATTAATTTTAGAATATTGCAATCTTGACATTGGAAAATTGTGAATCATATTCACAACCCAAAACAACATATAATTTACATTGTCAATTAATTACACAATGTGTATCCAATACACATAATAATTAATCAACACATATAAATTATAATTAGCTCTCTCTAATACATTATAAATCACATTTATAATATATCATGAATAATTGGATATTTCTATCCACATTATTCTTATCCATAATAATTAAATCACATTTAATTACATTGGATAATTTCTTCACACATCAATATGATTAAATCACATTTAATCATCATTTCTTCATTGCTTAGATCTTATGGAATTATTCTCGAACCCTTCAAGAATAATGTGATTTCTCCGCAGATACTTGGAGATAAGGACAGTACGATTGCATTGTTCCACGTATAGTGACATGGATATTGAGATCATATCTCAAATCCAGATCGCAGGCCTCCCATAGATGCTTGATTAAATCAAGACCGTAAATCTAATCTTCTCATTATATCTGAATCACATTCAGATCAATGTCCAATACTTGGACCAAGATTAGAACACTTCTCTACTGAGTGGAGTCACTAAAATCCAGACCCGTTTCATCACTCCCTAGGAATGGAAGAGTCATGGTTATACAATCGTTTATGATCACATCACCCTCAGGTATTCCCAATACCTGTACATCCTGCCTACTGAAAGACTCAAATTAAACCCGAAGTATTGGATCAACTTTATACTGTCTACTTCATGGTTTTATCAGTAAGTTTCTCATTCGATCATTGGGAGTTGGTATCAATCATAAACTTTCCAAAAGCGTATATCATACCTAGGTCTTGATCATATACTTTCCAAAAGTATATATCAAACCTACAAATTCAGTCAAGCTTCCAAAGCGAGATGGCCATGCACATGGAATTTGATTCTTCCCAACATCTCATGAGTGAGCTCATGTCTTCCGGTTCAGTAACTGAACCTGTATGATCCCTTTGAGAGATCGTATTACTCATATGCCCTTATATGTACACCAGCGTGCCGGTGTATAGACCTTGGTTAGGTCATCAATCTATTGGTCTGCCAAATGTACATACTTAGACATATAGTAACACATCTATCTCCGGTCAGAGGATGTGTGTCTGTATCGTGACAGCATACGATATAGGACTTTGGTTATCTCGATCTCGTTAAGTCAACTCTTTGACATAACTAATCCGACACCTCCGAATCCCTATTCCTATGCAGAGGACCTGCATCAAGAGGTCGGTCAGATATCAACCTAAAGAGATAAGGATTGTCATCTCCTACTACGGCTGGAGATCATCTCTTAACAATCATTTGACGGTGCTTTATGAGTCCTCAATCTAATTCTTTAGATATTCATCCAAGCACTAGCCTCTATGATTCAATAGTTGAATCAACAACTGTATGATTATTAAGATGGCCATGGTACATAGCCCTAATTGTACTAAGGGACCTATTATGCAAACTATTCATTCTTCATTTCAGATCAGGGAATGATATATGCAATAACATTTATTGCATAATGGCTCGCCGTGGGCTCGCATTTCCAACATCTGACAGTGGTTGGATCTGCTCCTTGGGGTCTCCTCACTGCAAACCAACGCCAAGCTGCTCCTGTCATCAGCAACATGGCCAAGAGTGTGGTCTGAGGGGCTAAAATCTCCGAGGGAGGGATCAAACTTCAAAAAAGTAGAGAAGATCGAGTTTTATAGGATGGTGGAGCAGCGACTTTCGAGGGATGATTGCATGCCAAGGAGTGGGGTTGGTGAGGAATAATGGGTTAGTGAGGACAATAGACATGGGGGAGCGATGAGGAGCTCAAGGCGAAGGAGGCATGGGACGAAGAGTGAAAATGGGAGAAAAGAGGGGATTCACGTGAGTCTGACAAGTAGGCTGGGCGAGGCAGGACTGTTGACTGGTGGTCAACTGTTGCTACCCCATGGTTGGTCCACGTGGACCAACTAGAAAAAAAGAGTAAAAAATATTTATAAATTCGATAAAATATTAAAGAAATTAATTAACGTTTGGTTATAAAATAAAAAAATGTTTCTAATTTTATATAGTATTTGATACATATTTTTATTTATTTTTTAAAGTTCATTTATTATAAGTTATTTTTTACATTAATATATATGTAAATTTACCCATATATTGACATTTGATTTTTAATTTGTATTATATATTTTATTATAATATATGTATTTTATATATTTTAGTTTTATTTAATTACATATTAGGTATTTTGTTTTATTTTTGTGAGTTCATTTATGTAGTTAAATTATTAAATAAATATTCTTTATATGTATAAGTAGGGGAAATGTGGCTGCCCTGTAGGAGGAGTTAACTTAGCTTCTGCAAACCCCATTTCCCCCTAATTTTTTTTACTTCTAAAAAATACTTTCATGGATTTTCATAAATATATCCCTATATCATGTCATTCAAATTATATTCGAAACATGTACTTCTATTGCCTTCATCCAGACATGGTCTATTTCAACTATTATGCGACCGTTAAAAATGATTGTCTGGATGGAGGTTGTAGGATGCAGTCTCTGTTTCGTACGAGACTTTAATGTCATAATATAGGGATATAGAGATGAATTTCCATGGAAGCATTTTTCAAAAAAATTAAGAAAATGAGGCAGGGGAGCTAAGTTAGCTCCCCTAAGGGCCAACCTCATTTAACCCCTATACGTATGTTTCACTTATATATAAAAGTAGTTGATTTATTTTAATTTTATTTTAATAATTTTACTTTATTTTAATTATATATAATATTTTAAATAATATTTATAATTTTATAAAATATAAGGAATTGAAAAATATGAAGAGTAAATATATTGGATATAATATACATGTATACTGCGCAATGGAGGCCCAAAACCTAACTTTGGCATCTTAACTCCAAATTAGATGAAACCATCTTCGTTAAATAGCTTAATAAAAGTTATATACAATTAAAGGTGATTTTGGTCAATTTTGATAAATATGGAGAAGATATAGATCTGCAAAGTTTTCTTTGCATCATTTTATTTTGTGTCCCGGGCACACTAAGCATTATTTTTCTGTGAAATCAAATTTTGTATTTTTCTTTTTATTCTTATATACATTATTCATGTAGAGGATTTGATTATTTGGGGTGAAAAATAATTAAATAATATAGGTCTCAAAATGCATATTTCTGCAAAAATGAATTATGGTGTTGTGTAGTTTTCTAAGTATTTTTGTACAGTTCTTCTGCCTTATCTCCCCCTACTTTATTCCTTGTCGACCATGTCATCATGATGACTGGGTCTTGGGTTCTAGGGTCACTCAGTGTCTTTGACACTTTATTATTTTTCTTTTCTTTCCTTTATTCTTTTATTTAAGAATTAAATACATACTTTATACATTATTATACACGGTATTTTGTACAATTACAGAGTATTTATTTTGGTAAATTAATGATATATACATGTGTTTATCTAGGGATTTAAGGCTAAAATGAAAAAATAAAGGTGTTGAAATGCATATTTATCACTCCTTTGAAGCAAGCTGACGCTTGGTGTGCGGTCGCGAGCTAAGAGGGCTGCTTAATTCTTTGTTGCACAAGTGAGTATGAGTAACTGTAAGTGTTGAAAAATTACCGGTATACGCTTTAGGGGGTTGAATGTTAAAAAATGAATTGGGTCGCTTTAGCAACCTGGAGTGGGAGGTGAAAGGTACCCTGGTACATCCTTGGATATAGCTTCCTCCAGCCAACCACCAGATCGATGCTTGGGAAGTGGCTATCTGCCACTAGGATAAGGGGTAGAGGTGATATTATGTAGCTAAAAGACTCTTTAAATAGTCACTCTTACAGCCGAAATATGTAAAGTGTTAAATATTGAAATTGTAAAAGGATGATGGAGATGCACGTGGGTGATGGTTTCTTCATCATCCAAACAAAGGGGGCATGCATTTACGATCTATACAGATGTATTTAGTGGTCTGTCTTATGTTTTTAAATTATGGTGGCTAATGGAACAAAGGAAAATGGATACTTTAATAGGGAATGGCTTCTATCAAAATTTATGATTTAATATAAGCCCCAAGACACCATTGGAGAGGAGGTTGCAAACATCGTTTGTTAATTTGAATGACGAGGTTCTTCTCGAGATAGACCGAGTCTTGAGTTGTTGGACAAGGTGAAAGGTTTGATAAGAAATGAGCAAGTTGTGGTAGTTCGTCGGGCATGCTGCACCTTTGCAGACTACCTTGAGCCAATATTGTTACGACGTAAGGGTACATAGATCTTTGTTGAGGCTGCAATTTCAATTGTGTGTGCTGGCCCAAATTGTGGAATAGTGTACGAAGGGGGGATGCCATTTATGTTGTCAATCCACACTAGGGGATTTGACCCTGAACCGATAGTTTAGGATAAGAGATTTCTAATTAACCATAAGCCATTCTTCATCGCCCGTTAGCATGAGAATTTCTGGAGTTAAGTGTTTCCAGTAACAGAGTAAGGCAATCTTTGTGGGGACTTTTTTTTAATAATTATTAAAAAAATCGAAATTAATTAAATAGGCATGAATGAAATTAATTTAAAAAATGTGTATCGATCGGCACCTGAGGTGCCGATTTGGGGCGCCTCCTAGGTGCCGTTGGAAAATCGCCAACAATCTCCTCTCCCAAATCTCTTATATATCCCCCCATTCTCCTCATTCCTCACACATTCATCCCCTCTTCATTCTTTATCTTCCTCACTTACTCCTCTTCTCTCATTTCTCTCAATCCGTATTTTGAAGCATGATTTCATCTCTCAATCTGCTAATCTTATTCAAGTAAGAATAAGATTTTTTTGTAGACAATTTTTCGTGTTTTCTTGCAGGTTTTTATCAGTGAAGGCGATATAATATTACGGATATCGGATTATATTCTTTTCTTTTTGGATAACATTTCTATTTGAAGACATGCGTCTTTCAGGTCAATTTACTTGTATTAAATTTTTCGTGATTGTAATCAATAATTAGATGTGCAAAATTGATAGAAAGTTTATAACACAAATGATTTCAATTATAATATAAAAAAATTAATTTAAATATATATTTAAATTAATTTTTTTATATTATAATTGAAATCATTTGTGTTATAAACTTTCTATGAAGTATCCTACAGAAGTTGAAAAAAAAAGAAATGTAAATGTAATATAAAAATTATTTTAATTCATTTAGATTTATAAGTACCCATAGTCATGTTAAAATTAGTTCTCATTTATATTTAGAATCGAGCGTCGGGAGGGTCTCTACATAGCGCTTGCAGAACTCACTGTGATGAGCACCGATGAGTCTCCAAGACCAGACTTTTGGATCCCATCTCTGAGTGATTAGTATGTCATTTAAATAATCGATTAGTAGAGATGGCATCCGAGTGAAATATAAATGATTGTTATGTTCAAATAAACTAATCAAATCATGTATTTTATTCGTAGAGATGGCTTCCAACACTGCTCATGTCCTATTATATTGGGGTGGATCGGTTCATGTCTCTGATAACCACATAGAATATATTGGGGGCAAGAAACGGATGGTTATATTACCATGCCAATTAACATATATTGGTTTACTGACTCGAGTATCTGAAGCAATTGATCTCTCGCTCGACCAGTATACACTTAGATTAATGTGTAAGTGGTTGTTATGAGGGATCAACATTCTTTGCAGTACCGATTCACGATGATGAATCCACATTAGCAGTGTTGAGTTCAATCGTCAATGTGAGATTTATTCACCTTTTCGTAGAAACTACTCCTTTTGCTATGGAAAATATGCCGTCGTCATAAAGGTAAAATTAATCACATTTAGTTAAGGAATAATGTTATATTTTCTTTATTTAAACTGACAAAGATGTATATTAATCAGGCCAACAAATGAGACCATGATTGAGGATATTGAGGGGTCCTCACAAGTAAATATTGAAGATGAATTAGTGACAGAAATATCCAAAGAAGAAAATGAGGAGTTTGAAAACGAATCTCAAACATTAGAAGAAAACATAGGTGATAATAGTTGTCATGATTTTGGATATGGTTCACTAGTTCTAGCCTTAGATAATGAGTAAAGGTGGAACTCATATTGTGCTAATAATGATGATGCTGAAGAAGAACCGATGCAGGAGTTACCCCCACGTGTTTGATCACAAAATTGCAGAAGTAGAAGATGTAGCCTTTGTAGAGAGAAATTCGGAACCCACCGATGATTCCGGATTAAGTTACTGGTTAAGTAGAAGTTATAAGTCGAAAAGGGATCTACAATACGACTTACAGAAATGGAGTATGGAAAATCATGTGCAATATAAACCCAAAGCATCAAACAAGCATATTTTGACTGTTGTTTGTATTTAGGAAGATTTTGGATGACGTTTGCATGCATCAGAGAGGAAATCTCGAGGAGACTGGTACGTTTCAGGATATAGGGGGAAGCATACATGCATAAATCATGTCCTTTTAGTGAAACATCGTCAATGCACTTCTGTTTTTGTAGCGCAGTACATATTATCTTCCTTTAAAGTAAAAGTTAGTATGACCCCGGGAGCAATAATGTATAAAATAAAAGATGAGTTGAAGACTGAAATCAACTACATGACACCTTGGAATGGTAGGTGGCGTGTGATGAATCCATGATTCATCTCCTTTATTCTTTCATTTTGGCTAAAATCCTTGGTAAAATGCATGTAAATATCCATTAACTCCATGAAATTAACATTCTAACCACAAATATTAATATTATATAATTAACACTTATTTTCACCAAAATAAAAGAATAAAGAGAAAAAGGAAAATAAAAATAAAAAAAAAAAGAAGGCTGGATATAAAATATTCAGACTGATCCTAACCCCGAGACCAGGTCAATATTGACCAGGTCGACAAGAGAAATAAGTAGGGGGAGATAAGGATCTTAACCTATAAAAATACAAAGAAAACCAAGACCAAAAAAATAAATTATCCACTCTCCATAATGTAAATATCTCACTTATTTTATTTATCATCAAGACCACTTCAAACTTGAAAACTTCCTTCATCAAAGTTGTAGATAATAATTTAAATAAAAATACAAAATTGAGTTTGCCCAAAAATAATACTCATTGTACAATTTATACACAAAATAAAAAGCCAAAATCTAAACTTCACAGACCCATAACTTGCAAATAAAAACTCCAAATCACCCAAACTCACTTTTAATTGTATATAGCATTTCATAAACTATTTTATAAAATTTGGGTGCATAATTTTTGGGGTCCATATGCAAAAGTTAGGTTTTTGGCTCTTCTTGTACATAGTACCTATCTTCTCCAATATCCCATATTTTTATAAATTAATATTTTGTAAATAATGTTGATAATATATGTTATAATAACTAAAAGAATTAATAATAAAATGGTGTAAAATAAAAAAAATAATAAAAGAAAAATGAAAAAAATAATAAAAAAATTATATATATATAGGTCTATATCATACATAGGTAACTCACCTATACTTATACATGAATAAAAGAAATTCTTTTATAATATGGAGACTATTTATAACTTATTAACAACACAAATCCCAAATAAAAAAAAATAAAAATAAAAAAATAAAAAAAAATAAAATAAATTAATAATAAAATGTATATAACATACATAGGTAAAATACCTATAAGTATACCTATACATATCTATTTAAAGGTATAAAATAAACTTATAAAAAGTAAATAAAATTATATTTATATTCATAAAAAATAATTTATAAAATTATTTAATAAATAAAAAAAAATTAATTAATAAATAATAATTATTATTACCTATTTAACTAATTTAACTAATTAATATATATTCTATTTAATTAAATTATTTTTTTTTGGGCGGTCAAACCTTCCACGGGTGAACAGTGCCCGCCCAGGCACTGTTCACCATCCTCTTCCTCACAAAGCCCGTCAAGCTCCTGATCCTCGAGCCTTCTTCTTCCTCGCGCCAGGCACCTCCTCCGAGCTGTCGACCCTCGCCAACTGCTCCAACAGCTCGTCGGTTCGACCAACAACCCCTCTCCGACCTTGATTACGTCCAGATTCATCCTCCCCGTCGCCTATATATAGGTCAACCCCCCTCGCCGAGCGACCCATCCGCCATTTCATCACTTCCTTCCACCAGAGCTCGAGCGAGAGAGAGAGAGAGGCCCGAGAGTGACAGTCTGAGCACTCCTGCTCCGCCGAGCGAGAGAGGGAGTCTGATCGGCGAGATCGCCGTGCCTCAGGCGAAGCCCTGCCGCTCCGCCATTGCGCGCGCTTAGCCTCCGCGAGCTGCCGACGCGTCGAGGCGAGGATCCAGGAGCTCCTCCGAGCTCCATCTCCCAGGCAATCACATCCATCAGCTATTCCTCCTCCCTCCAGGTTAGCTTCCGATCTCATCTCACCTCCGATTCTCCCTTCTCTTCTCAATCCAGTCCCTTCTCCTCTCACTCCCTCTATTCTATAACTTCCCGTTAAAAATTCGATTCAATCGCCACGAATCCCTCCGATCTACGCCTTCATCGTCAGTTTCCGCTTCTCCACCCCCTTCCATCTCTGTCCACCTCCGATTGTATCCGACGACCGGAGCCTCAGAGGCTTTCCTTCACCTTCGCTGAGCCTCATTCATCCACTTCCCTTCCCGCTTCTACAATCTATCGGATCGAGGCTTAGAAACCTCGATCCAGAGGTGGTTTCGTAGTTGTGCAGGTTGCAGGCCATCGACTCCTTCGCCTCCGACAAAACACGCCTACATCCGATCATGAACGTCGCCTCTGGGATCTAAGTCACACCTGAACGACGATCGAACGTTGCTTAGCTCCTGGAACGCATAGATTGCGTGATTTGCACAGGTCCAGATTCTATCGAGGATACAATAGCAGCTAGGGATACACTGCCTCCAGATCGTCGATCGGAGCCATTCAATCGCGTTTTTGTCTTCGATCCGGAGCGGAAACTCGAGGCGCAGCTGTTAGAGCCATCAGCAGCGAGGATCGACCGGCGGTGTGCCTCAATTTAGAGATCAAAATCCACCGGAGAGCACATTCAACCCTGTTCATCGAGGTAGCATCAGCGCCGTCCGATCGCCGAGTCGATCTCCAGATCCGATCCAGACCGTTAATTGACGCCCAAATCTCCACCTTCAGATCGCCGCCATCGAACAGACCAGCAGGCGCCAGGTGTCAATCAGTTAGCGTAACAGACGCACGCGTGCAGGTCACGTGACTTCGGTGAACTTTACATATCACACCCTGCAGGTTTCAAATATTACGAACAGGTCCTCGGTCGGTTGGAGGCGCGTGCAGATCACGTGGAGCACTGTGACTTTTGCCGTTACACCCTCGCAGGTTTTCATATTTGCGATTTAGTCCTTCCAGAGGTGCAGCTGCTGCGAAGCGCATGATGATCTGAACTTTTTGCACACAGGCCCTCAACGTTTCATATATTTCAAAAGTGCCCCTGCCTGTTACAGTTTCATTACATTTATACCCCTATCTCTATAGAATACCCTATATACACATATAAACCCCATAAAAATTATAAAATACTTTTAAAAATCATATAAAAATTGTAGTTAGTCTATATTACCATATATTACATATTAGACCCAAAATAAAATAAAAATTAAATAATAAAATCAATAAAAAAAATACAAAATACACAAAAAAATACATAAAAACTTGTAAAAATCATAACTAACTCAATAAAATCCCCTAAAAACGTGCAACCTATCGTTTAAAGGGAATTTCATCTAGTTTCTACAGAAAATAAAATAAAAATAATTTCGCATTAATTTCAGCTTTAAAAATCACAAAAACTACACTGTTTTGCAATAAAAATTCCCTTTTTCCCTTTAAAAACAAACCAAAAATTAAAAAAATCTTAATAACCCTTTAAAATTCCATAAAAATAATAAAAACCTTTAAAAGCCTAAAAATTACAAAACTAAAATCAAATAAAAATTTAAATAATTTCTCATAATAATAAAAATCATAAAATAGATAAAAATTACAAAAACAATATAAAATTCATAAAATTCAAATAAAATTCAGAAAAATTCCTAAAAATACAATAAAAATTAGGGAACACTTATCCTTAGGTTTTCCATTGATTTTCCTAGTTTAAAACAGTTTGCCTCCCTGAGTTCGACACTCCCGTACAAAACCGCTATACACTTTGTTTAGGAGTATAAATAAAATAAAGAAGATTAATTAAGATTAATCTTTTCTGGTAAGCTCACCTGGTCGATACAACGACCAATACTTTTTCTCTGATTTCTTTTGCAGGAATTAAAGAAGTGATCAGGTGGTGTTCATCAGATGGCGCCGTTGCCGGGGAGGCAGCGCTAGGGCAACCGTAGACTTAGGTTTAGGATTTCTCTTTGCGTCATTTTACTTCTCTAACCTCACGGCTTTTTGTTTCTGAGTTGTGCAGCACAGGTTGAGCCGCATATCTGAGAACCGCAAAGCCGCAAAGTTTTCTTTTTCTGTAATTTCTTGTAAAAAAACATATAAAAATAGTGTCGTAGAAAGGGGCCTCGTAAAGGCATCCCGACTTGTACGTTTCTCGGGGTCTGTTTCACCAGGGCTGTACTCCTGGGGGAGCAGGGCACCCACCGCGGCTTTTCCCGATCGCGATTTTTCTCGACGGTTTTCCGCGGCTTTTCCGAGATAGGTGCTTGTTAGGTGTTTTACGATTTTTCCCTTCTCTGCGCATCGTAGGTTAGCTTAGTTAGATGTTTGCATAGGATTCGACACCTAGGTGCTTGTATCTAGGGCCAATCCCAAAAACACAAAAATACGTTAGACGATTTTTCTCTGAAAATATCCAAAAAAAGTGAAAACCGAAAATTAAAACAGGGACTGCTAACACTATCTGACTCTAAAATAAACGTAAGGACTCACTTGCTTTGGGAGAGCAATCCCCGAAAAACCGAATCATCGATCGAATCTCCAGATCAGCGAGAGAGAGACGACACATAAGGTAGAGCCAGAGTCCGGGCTTTTATCGAAATACTACTTAGTTCACGTCTTCAATCACCTTATCTTCAGTGGGTAAGCTCGGGTAGCCGGAAACGGTCCGAGTTTACTTAGCAGAGTGGGAGGTTTAAAGGACACTGCGTAAGGCTCGGTCCTTAAGGAATACGGGTAGCCGGAAACGGTCCGTACTTACTTCCATACTGGCTGAGACTAGGTGATTCCTGGCGAGAACTCGGGACAGTACGACGTTGAAGTCTTGGGCACCTATCTAATCTCGTTTATCTGAGAGAACGTTGTTTGCCAATCAATCATAAAATCGAAAAGATAAACGACCGAACTCTTACGGTCATCACCAGGGTTGCGTTGGTGAACTCGGGGTTTGTCTTGTGTTTGCTTGCAGAGTGAGTCTAATCTTCCAGATCTGATCAATAATCTCTCAGGATGATGGGCAGACGATCACTTCAGCCGACTCTTACGGCACCGCTCTCACACACTCGTGCCCATTCATCTAGATTGGTTCAAGAGAACCCCCTCTTTGAACCAGAGGATCATCCTCTTCCCTCTAAGACCCTGTCTCCTGGCTCGGTTCGCGAGAACCTTCTCTTCGAGCCAGAATCAGAACAACATTCTCCTTCCAGGCGTGACTCTGACCCTGGAAACTCTTTTCAGATTTCTTCTCCTCATCATTCTCTATCACCATCATCTCCAGATAATCAGCAGCTACATATTGACTTGGCGAAGCCTGATTTGGACTCTTTTTCCTTTCCAGACGACATGGCTGGCAAAGGACCGCAGACCACTTCTGTAGTGATCGATCAGGCTGCGATCAACAGTGGTCTACTTGCTTCCCTTGAAGCGATACAGAATCAGATTAGGGAGCAAGGCAGAATGATGAATGACGTCCGAGCTGAGCTGAATCAGCTTCGAGCACAGAGAGATCAGCCTGTAGCTGAACAACCTGAGGATCAAGAGCAGCCAGATGGACCTCCAGAGGATCAGAACCGAACGATGCAACAACTCTACAACCCTGGAGCTACTACGACTCATCGATGGATCCGTCTTCCTGTCATCCGAGGGAACTTCGAGTTCCGACCTCAGACGATCCAGCTGCTGCCCAAGTTTCATGGGCTTTCTACTGAGGAGCCGCACTTGCACCTTCAGGAGTTCGAGCTCATCTGCAGCACGGTGCATGATGCAGAAGTGAACGAGGACACGATCAAACTGATCGCGTTCCCTTTCTCCCTTTTTGACCGAGCAGCCTACTGGCTGAAACACTTAGGGAGATATGTTTCGACCTGGGCGGAACTGAGAACCGCTTATCTGAACAAGTATTATCCTTTAGGTCGAACAAATGCTGCTAGAGCAATGATTAGTAATTTCTCCATGATCGGGAACGAGCAGTTCCACGAGGCATGGGACAGATTTAGAGATCTGATTGATCGGTGTCCCCACCACGACCTTTCGAAGCCGACTCTTGTACAGAGCTTCTTCGGTGGGCTAACACCTGAGTTGCAGGGGCTGGTGAATGCCGCCTGTGGTGGTTCGTATTTCTCGATGCACGAAGATCGAGTCTGGGCCATTTACGAGAAAATGGCCGAAAATTATACTACGATGTCTCAGACTCGAGTCTACAACCAGACGAAGCCACCTACTTATCACCAGCATTCCCGAGTGGCACAGATTGAAGGGAATTCATCTTCTGATGTTTCTGTTTCTCTCGAATCCTCAGCAGCTGATATGGGGATCATTAGCCAGAAGTTGGATCGAATGGAAATCATTGAGAAAAAGTGCCAGAATTTAGATAAGATCAATAAGATTGATGATCTCGAGAAATGCATGAGTGACCTGAAGACACAGATTATGTGCCTTCAAGAATTATATACAGATTCTAATCGGTCTTCGAGGTCACAGGCTGACTCTGGTAGCCGAGATCGAGGCATCCTTCCTAGGCCTCCAGTTCAGCACATTTACCATGTACATTCTGAGCCTGCTCATCATCACTCGGCATACCCGCAGCTTCCGCAGGCACCATCATCTGACACCCAGATGGTGGTCTATCAGAGTGATCAGCCGTTGGCATCTATGCCCCCAGCATATCCTGAGATGTCTGAGCCATTGACTGAGGTCAATGGGATCTGGTATGATCGGCCGCAGCAACCAGGGATCCGTCGCGATCACCCTGGTTTCCGATGGTCTACAGGTACCTCTTCCCAGCCACAACCGCAGACTTTCACGGGGCAGCACCGAGATCATCAGCAGCAGCATTCTGGTCCTCGTCAGTATCCTCAGTGGAGGCAGAGCACTTACCAGCCTCAGCAACAGCAATACCCTCCACAGCAGCAGCCAGCACAGCAGCAGCCTCAGTATCAACGAGGCGACTCATCCGGGTCTCATGGACCTTTCCATGACAACCCAGCGCTAGAGTATCTCGCTAACCTCATAACTGATCAGCATGCTTCTTTTAGGCGAGAGATGGATGAGTTCAAGACCCATGTCACCGACCTCGTCAAGGGGAAGTCCGCCTTGCCTGCTCAGATAGAACCCAACCCCAACAATCTGAAGCGAAAGGCTGAGCAGGTAGATTTGATCGAGCCCACCCTCCAATCACAGGTATTATCCGATGACTATCTCTACTGTGATGACGCTGACTTCATCTCTCTTAGGAGCGGTAGGATTCCAGTAGGCGGAGACTCTACTAGGCTCGAGGACAATATCTCAGATCACGCAAGCGAGCCTGTAGACGACATTGATGGCGGTGCTGAAGCCGCAACCTTTGACGCTGAAGATGGTGGTGCTGAATCCACCAAGTCTGGAGAGCAGCCAGAGCAGAACGCCGATTCAGCTGCATTACCATTTTTCATTTCTTCTGATGATGATAGAAAATCACAAAAAAATGTAAAAAAGAGGAGAACTCCAAAGAAGAATAAAAAGATTGTTGATCCAGATCTTGATCTTTCTGCTAGCTCAAAGAAAGCAAGTCCCCGTTCTCCAAAAATCTTTGTTTTTACTTCTTCTGATCCTCCGATTGTACAGACTAACCCGGAGGATGTACAGATACCTTTCCCGAAAGCACTCTGCTTAGGAAAAGGTGCTAAAAAAGAAAACCCCAAAAAGATTCAAATGAATGATCTGACGAAAGAGATGCTTGAAAGGTTCACAATCCAACTCACTCTTTCGGAAGCCTTGGCTCACATTCCTCTTCTGCAGAAAGGCTTAAAAGAACGAACCACCGTCCGCAGAAAGAAGAAGCGCAATCATTGTTCTGAAATCCATGTGTTGACCAAGGAGACTTGTCACGCCATCCAGAATCGTCTCCCAGCCAAAAGATCAGACACGGGAGCGCCGTATGTTAGATGTGAGATCCTCGATCAGACTTTCGATCGGACTCTATTAGATAGCGGATCCTCGATTAATCTCCTTCCATCTTCCTTACTCGACAAGTTCGAGTTCGGGCCTCTTCGACCAAGCCGAACGGTCTTGCAGTTTGCTGATAGATCAATCAAGAGGCCTAAGGGTTTAATCGAGGACGTTATCGTCACCATTCAGGGTTTGCAATTCCCCGTGGACTTCGTCGTATTGGACATGGCGGTCCCTGAATGTGTGGCTGATACCCCAATCATATTAGGACGACCTTTTCTGGCAACAGCAAAGGCCGTTTCCGACTATGGTACTGGGAAGGTGTACTTTCGCGTCCAGGGCGAAAGTATACATATAGAGACGATCCAAGATCAGAAATCTAGAGCACCTGAATCAGAGAGAGCATCTGATGACGAGCCCGATAGTCATCAAGACTGTGACTTCGTGCAGACAGACGATGAAGCCGTTTGGGCCGAACCGAGTATCCATTCCTTCATTACGCCTTCAAAGGAGTCTGAGTTGCAGATACTAGATGAAGACGAATTCGATAGCACAGTCTTAGAGCAGACACAATCACAGACTGAGGCCGACGATTCTGATGATGATCATTCAGATTATCTATCTTGTCATTCTGATTCTGATCCCTCCGATTTAGACGTGGATTTCGATTGGCAAAGTTTTGATGAATATGTTCCGCGTTTAATCTCAAATGAGCCTACAACCAATCTGGAGATCAACTCGAATCAGAACATCCTCCCATCTCCAGATCTTTCTGAGTCAGAGCAGGCAGAGCTCACGCATACTGATCTAGTAGCCTACACCCAGGCTCTAATCAAACCCGCCCTCCCTGCCCCTTCTCCCCCTGAGCTTAAACCTTTACCTCAAAGCATGAAGTACCGATTCCTTGCGGGTGAATCGAAAATGTTTCCGGTCATCATCTCTTCTAATCTGACCGAAGATCAAGAATCCCGTCTGATGGCGATTCTTGAAAAGAACCGCAAGGCGATCGGATGGTCAGTAGCCGATCTCCATGGGATTAGTCCGGCTCTCTGCTCCCACCACATCTTTCTCGAGGATGACGCCAAGCCATCTCGTGAGTTTCAGCGCAGGCTGAACCCAAATCTTCGAGAAGCGGTTATGAAGGAAATATCCAAGTGGTGGAGCGCCGACTTTATCTATCCCATCTCCGACTCGAAATGGGTTAGTCCTTTGCATGTGGTACCCAAGAAGACGGGTATCACCACAGTGATCAACGAGGACGGAGAGGAGATCGCTACCCGAGTACCGACTTCTTGGCGCGTCTGCGTGGACTACAGACGCTTGAATCAGGCGACCAAGAAGGATCACTTCCCGCTACCGTTCATCGATCAGATCATCGAACGGTTAGCCGGGAAGAGCCATTATTGCTTTCTCGACGGGTACTCGGGATATAATCAAGTGGCTATTGCTCCAGAAGACCAAGAAAAGACGACATTCACCTGTCCGTTCGGAACGTATGCTTTCAAACGGATGCCCTTTGGATTATGTAATGCTCCGGCTACATTCCAGAGGTGCATGCTTTCGATATTCGCAGACATGGTGGGAGATATCTTGGAGGTCTTCATGGACGATTTCTCGGTCTACGGCGATGATTTTGATTCTTGCCTTTCTAGCCTAGACCGCGTGCTTCAGAGGTGCACAGAAGTTAACCTCGTGCTTTCTTGGGAGAAGAGTCATTTCATGATGACTCAGGGGACGGTTCTTGGTCACATCATCTCCAACCGGGGCATGGAGGTGGATCCGGCCAAGGTGGATATCATAAAGAAACTCAATCCACCGTCCAATCTGAAACAGCTACGGTCATTTCTTGGGCATGTCGGTTTCTACCGACGTTTCATTCGAGACTTCAGCAAAATTGCCCGACCGTTATCTGATCTTCTAGCGAAAGACACTGAGTTTATAGTTGATGATAAGTGTCTTTCGGCTTTCGACACTCTCAAGAACATGGTTGTAGAGGCTCCTGTCCTTCAGCCACCCGATTGGTCTCTCCCATTCGAGATCATGACGGATGCCTCAGATTTTGCCGTTGGGGCTGTGTTGGGACAGAGGAGGGATGGCCTTCCATACGCCATACACTACGCTAGCAAGACTTTGGATTCCGCGCAGCGGAATTACACGGTTACAGAGAAAGAAATGCTAGCTGTAGTATTTGCCTTAGATAAATTCAGGTCCCATATCTTAGGATCCAAAGTCACAATCTTCACTGATCACACTGCCATCAAGTACTTAATGGATAAGAAGGATTCGAAGCCACGTCTGACCAGATGGATCCTTCTACTCCAGGAGTTCGACATTGTTATCAAGGATAAGCCTGGAGTCAAGAATGTGGTGGCGGATCACCTCTCCCGACTAGAACTACCTGAGACTTCTGACTTTGATACACCAATCACCGAGACCTTCCCCGACGAGGCGATTCTTGCTGTCGCCTCGCTGCCATGGTATGCCGACATTGTGAACTTTCTTGTTGCTAAGAAAGTTCCGCAAGGTTGGTCCAGACAGAGACTTGAGACTTTCCTCGCGAAAGCCAAGTCTTACCATTGGGAGGATCCGGTCCTTTATCATGAAGGAGCGGATTCCGTCTGGCGTAGGTGTATTCCTCAGGAGGAATACCAGAGTGTCCTCATGTATTGTCATCGATTAGAAGCTGGAGGACACCATTCAGGGAAGAGGACAGCACAAAAGGTGCTCCAATCCGGCCTTTGGTGGCCTACACTCGTTGCGGATGCTCATGCATTCGTGAAGAGATGTACTGACTGCCAGAAGATGGGCACTTGTGGACATAAAGACATGATGCCGATGCAGCCGATCCACTTCTGTGAAGTGTTCGATGCATGGGGTATCGACTTTATGGGCCCATTTCCGAAAAGTCAGGGGTTCGAGTATATCCTTTTAGCTGTGGATTATGTGAGTCGTTGGGTGGAGGCAATTCCTGCCCGAGCCGCGGATGCGAACACGGTTTGCAAGTTCCTGAGAAAGCATATCATTATGCGGTTCGGAGTCCCTCGAGTTCTGATATCAGACGGGGGTAGCCACTTCATCAACGACAAGGTAAGGGCACTTGCTAACGAGTTCGGTATAGACCATCGGGTTGCTACTCCGTATCATCCTCAGACGAATGGTCTAGCCGAGGTTTCGAATAGGGAGATCAAGACGATCTTACAGAAGGTTGTTCGCCCAGACCGAAAGGATTGGTCGCAACTTTTGGACTCGGTTCTTTGGGCATATCGAACATCCTTCAAGACTCCATTAGGCACATCTCCCTTTCGACTCGTTTATGGCAAGCCATGCCACTTACCTGTTGAGATCAAGCACAAATCCTGGTGGGCAGTGAAAGAAGTGATCTTTGGATTAGATGATTCGGGAGATCAGAGGCAAACTGAACTGGCAGCCCTGGAAGAGCTGAGAGATCAAGCCTTCACGAGTAGCCTGCATTACAAAGAGCGGATGAAAGAGTGGCATGATGCTCACATCAGCCACAAGCAGTTTGAGCCTGATCAGAAAGTTTGGCTATTCGATGCAAGACTGAAACTATTCCCAGGGAAACTTCAGAGTAAATGGAAAGGCCCGTACATTGTCAGAAAGGTGTACGACAACGGAAGCATCGATATATCTGAGTTGTCACCACTTTTCGAGTCAACGGTCAGCGATTGAAACCATTTCTCGATCATGATCCGCAGACCGTTGAAGTTGCCCCAATCCATTTTGTATGAGATGATCTTTTCACTCTTACACTATGCATCTCATACCTGATTTTCAATGATCATCTTGTATATATTTTCGATTTCATTCATTCTTATTTTCATTTGTCTTACACCCTTAGGTTGATCTAGATTTTGCTATACTTAGGATGTGCTTTATCCTAAGTATAGGGGGGTGTAGACACTGTGTGATTGTTTGTATCGTCCTGTTCGATCACCCCTGTTGTTGCTTATACTTAGGGTGTGCTTTACCCTAAGTATAGGGGGGGTGATCTCGCTCATACCGCCTTTTGATTGTCGTCGTTTTTGTATCGTCTGCTCTCTCGCTTGTCCCTCACCTTTTGATTTTCATCTCTATACTTAGGGATATTTTACCCTAAGTATAGGGGGGACAAGCCGAGCCTTTGAGTTGTGTACATTCTCTTGACCTCGATCATCTTCGGTTTTGAGTCTGCTATCCTTAGGATCACTTGATCCTAAGTATAGAGGAGATGATCGACTTCTATTCATTCATTCGTTATTCTTTGTGTCATTGTAGTATAGGATTCTTTTCACCAATCTATACTCAGCCCGAGTTATGTCTTCCTTTGCCGCTTCTTTGGTCACTATGAGGACATAGTTCACGCTAAGTATAGGGGGGTGTCGTATATATATGCTATATATACTTTAGAAGCCATAACTCGTACTTTCTCGTATTTTTAATAATAAGGCTTCTTAAAAGTATGGGTTTATATTTTGGTTTTTTAAAAGCCGCAAGAAAACCGTAAAAATGTCTTATAAAAAATGGCTTAAAAAAATTGTAGATAAAAAAGTTGTAAATTCTTTGATAAAATCCTTAAAAATATAATAAATAAAATCCCCATAAAAATCTTGTATAAAAGCCGTATAACTTGTATATAAAACATGTATAAAATCCTTTGTAAAATACACAAAATCCGTGTAAAATTTTTGTAAATCAAATTAATTCACTAACTTTTACAAAAAAAAAACCCCTAAAAATTGAAAAGTTTAAAATCCAATAAAAATTTGCAAAATCCTTTAAAAATCACTTAAAACATTTAAGCCGAAAAATCTACCTCATAAAAAAATTGTTGCATTCATTAGCATTTTTCAGAACAAGTTTGATTCTCGAACCGCATGGATCTAAGTCCGAGAGATGGAGCTTGGTTTAGGCCTTAATCCACTTAATTCAAGAGGGACTTTATTAGGATCGGGAATTGAGACTCTTCAGGTCTTGTAGACTTAATTCTTTGAGTTCCATGAGACCGTGTTCGGAATTCAACTTGAAAGTGCCTAAGTAGGACACCTGGTGTCATCCGTTGAACTCTTCTCCATTTGAATCAATTTTGAACTCAAGCACTCTGCACTTAGCTCGACCTGCCTGGGGTTGCGAAGGGCAATCCATTTCGGTGGTGCGTTTCCATCCTTATCTGGTGGTGGTGATGTCTAAAGACGGGAGAGATTGGGGTTGAAACAAAGCTTCGGATGAGGGAAGGATCTGCTGGCACAATTTTTCTAAGACCCCAAAAAATGGGCGGACTAAAAAGATGCTATATCCGTCGGGGCATAAAAGACCAATGCAGTGCAACAATCATTACTACCAAAGAAGCCAAATACACCAATTCCAAAAATGACCACAATGGTCCGAGCTTCAGAAAAGCCTGCTTGTCTTCGTGGAGACTTGGCTAAACTGGCCAGGCTTCACCGGAGATGTGATTACACTGATCACACTCCAGTTCTCTTCTCCTTCTTCTACTTCCTATCTTATTCGATTGTGGACACAGCACGACCTGACCTCAGAAGGAAATACCTCCCTCCTCGAGGACTGAGTTGCTGGATAAGGGCTCAATGGAAGTGTGTAGCTGTATGGGCGGTTTCTTCGCTTCTTTAAGCAGGAAGAGCTAAAACCTTTCACACACAGTACTAATTGCTTTCAAAGCCGAAAAGTTTGCGTGATGGATAGGTGGATCTGAGCTGGCTGTTGAGGTGAATCTGGATAAGGATTTGTGGAACTTGAGGGCTGTCGAGGCTTAAATCCTAAGTCTAATAGAGTCCCGACACATCATTAATCCAAAGGTTTAAATCCAGGCTCCAAATTTTGGACGAAGAGAAATTTGGTTTAAAGAAACAATCATGTTCTAAGTTCTTTTATTTTCCTTTTTCTTTTTCTTTTTGCTTGCACTTATTTATAGAATAAGTGTTTGCTAAGGGACTAGCAAAGGTAAAGTATAGGGGAATGATGAATCCATGATTCATCTCCTTTATTCTTTCATTTTGGCTAAAATCCTTGGTAAAATGCATGTAAATATCCATTAACTCCATGAAATTAACATTCTAACCACAAATATTAATATTATATAATTAACACTTATTTTCACCAAAATAAAAGAATAAAGAGAAAAAGGAAAATAAAAATAAAAAAAAAAAGAAGGCTGGATATAAAATATTCAGACTGATCCTAACCCCGAGACCAGGTCAATATTGACCAGGTCGACAAGAGAAATAAGTAGGGGGAGATAAGGATCTTAACCTATAAAAATACAAAGAAAACCAAGACCAAAAAAATAAATTATCCACTCTCCATAATGTAAATATCTCACTTATTTTATTTATCATCAAGACCACTTCAAACTTGAAAACTTCCTTCATCAAAGTTGTAGATAATAATTTAAATAAAAATACAAAATTGAGTTTGCCCAAAAATAATACTCATTGTACAATTTATACACAAAATAAAAAGCCAAAATCTAAACTTCACAGACCCATAACTTGCAAATAAAAACTCCAAATCACCCAAACTCACTTTTAATTGTATATAGCATTTCATAAACTATTTTATAAAATTTGGGTGCATAATTTTTGGGGTCCATATGCAAAAGTTAGGTTTTTGGCTCTTCTTGTACATAGTACCTATCTTCTCCAATATCCCATATTTTTATAAATTAATATTTTGTAAATAATGTTGATAATATATGTTATAATAACTAAAAGAATTAATAATAAAATGGTGTAAAATAAAAAAAATAATAAAAGAAAAATGAAAAAAATAATAAAAAAATTATATATATATAGGTCTATATCATACATAGGTAACTCACCTATACTTATACATGAATAAAAGAAATTCTTTTATAATATGGAGACTATTTATAACTTATTAACAACACAAATCCCAAATAAAAAAAAATAAAAATAAAAAAATAAAAAAAAATAAAATAAATTAATAATAAAATGTATATAACATACATAGGTAAAATACCTATAAGTATACCTATACATATCTATTTAAAGGTATAAAATAAACTTATAAAAAGTAAATAAAATTATATTTATATTCATAAAAAATAATTTATAAAATTATTTAATAAATAAAAAAAAATTAATTAATAAATAATAATTATTATTACCTATTTAACTAATTTAACTAATTAATATATATTCTATTTAATTAAATTATTTTTTTTTGGGCGGTCAAACCTTCCACGGGTGAACAGTGCCCGCCCAGGCACTGTTCACCATCCTCTTCCTCACAAAGCCCGTCAAGCTCCTGATCCTCGAGCCTTCTTCTTCCTCGCGCCAGGCACCTCCTCCGAGCTGTCGACCCTCGCCAACTGCTCCAACAGCTCGTCGGTTCGACCAACAACCCCTCTCCGACCTTGATTACGTCCAGATTCATCCTCCCCGTCGCCTATATATAGGTCAACCCCCCTCGCCGAGCGACCCATCCGCCATTTCATCACTTCCTTCCACCAGAGCTCGAGCGAGAGAGAGAGAGAGGCCCGAGAGTGACAGTCTGAGCACTCCTGCTCCGCCGAGCGAGAGGGAGTCTGATCGGCGAGATCGCCGTGCCTCAGGCGAAGCCCTGCCGCTCCGCCATTGCGCGCGCTTAGCCTCCGCGAGCTGCCGACGCGTCGAGGCGAGGATCCAGGAGCTCCTCCGAGCTCCATCTCCCAGGCAATCACATCCATCAGCTATTCCTCCTCCCTCCAGGTTAGCTTCCGATCTCATCTCACCTCCGATTCTCCCTTCTCTTCTCAATCCAGTCCCTTCTCCTCTCACTCCCTCTATTCTATAACTTCCCGTTAAAAATTCGATTCAATCGCCACGAATCCCTCCGATCTACGCCTTCATCGTCAGTTTCCGCTTCTCCACCCCCTTCCATCTCTGTCCACCTCCGATTGTATCCGACGACCGGAGCCTCAGAGGCTTTCCTTCACCTTCGCTGAGCCTCATTCATCCACTTCCCTTCCCGCTTCTACAATCTATCGGATCGAGGCTTAGAAACCTCGATCCAGAGGTGGTTTCGTAGTTGTGCAGGTTGCAGGCCATCGACTCCTTCGCCTCCGACAAAACACGCCTACATCCGATCATGAACGTCGCCTCTGGGATCTAAGTCACACCTGAACGACGATCGAACGTTGCTTAGCTCCTGGAACGCATAGATTGCGTGATTTGCACAGGTCCAGATTCTATCGAGGATACAATAGCAGCTAGGGATACACTGCCTCCAGATCGTCGATCGGAGCCATTCAATCGCGTTTTTGTCTTCGATCCGGAGCGGAAACTCGAGGCGCAGCTGTTAGAGCCATCAGCAGCGAGGATCGACCGGCGGTGTGCCTCAATTTAGAGATCAAAATCCACCGGAGAGCACATTCAACCCTGTTCATCGAGGTAGCATCAGCGCCGTCCGATCGCCGAGTCGATCTCCAGATCCGATCCAGACCGTTAATTGACGCCCAAATCTCCACCTTCAGATCGCCGCCATCGAACAGACCAGCAGGCGCCAGGTGTCAATCAGTTAGCGTAACAGACGCACGCGTGCAGGTCACGTGACTTCGGTGAACTTTACATATCACACCCTGCAGGTTTCAAATATTACGAACAGGTCCTCGTCGGTTGGAGGCGCGTGCAGATCACGTGGAGCACTGTGACTTTTGCCGTTACACCCTCGCAGGTTTTCATATTTGCGATTTAGTCCTTCCAGAGGTGCAGCTGCTGCGAAGCGCATGATGATCTGAACTTTTTGCACACAGGCCCTCAACGTTTCATATATTTCAAAAGTGCCCCTGCCTGTTACAGTTTCATTACATTTATACCCCTATCTCTATAGAATACCCTATATACACATATAAAACCCCATAAAAATTATAAAATACTTTTAAAAATCATATAAAAATTGTAGTTAGTCTATATTACCATATATTACATATTAGACCCAAAATAAAATAAAAATTAAATAATAAAATCAATAAAAAAAATACAAAATACACAAAAAAATACATAAAAACTTGTAAAAATCATAACTAACTCAATAAAAATCCCCTAAAAACGTGCAACCTATCGTTTTAAAGGGAATTTCATCTAGTTTCTACAGAAAATAAAATAAAAATAATTTCGCATTAATTTCAGCTTTAAAAATCACAAAAACTACACTGTTTGCAATAAAAATTCCCTTTTTCCCTTTAAAAACAAACCAAAAATTAAAAAAATCTTAATAACCCTTTAAAATTCCATAAAAATAATAAAAACCTTTAAAAGCCTAAAAATTACAAAACTAAAATCAAATAAAAATTTAAATAATTTCTCATAATAATAAAAATCATAAAATAGATAAAAATTACAAAAACAATATAAAATTCATAAAATTCAAATAAAAATTCAGAAAAATTCCTAAAAATACAATAAAAATTAGGGAACACTTATCCTTAGGTTTTCCATTGATTTTCCTAGTTTAAAACAGTTTGCCTCCCTGAGTTCGACACTCCCGTACAAAACCGCTATACACTTTGTTTAGGAGTATAAATAAAATAAAGAAGATTAATTAAGATTAATCTTTTCTGGTAAGCTCACCTGGTCGATACAACGACCAATACTTTTTCTCTGATTTCTTTTGCAGGAATTAAAGAAGTGATCAGGTGGTGTTCATCAGCGTGCAATGGATATTATTTATGGGAATGAGGTTGAGTCATATCGTGATATTTAGAGATTCATTTGTGCTTTATAATGACATAACCCTGGAATATATACGTGGTTCAGGACACAGGAAGGTCAAAACGAGAGTAATATACATTTTCAAAGAGTGTTTTTAGCATTTGGACCGTGCCGTAGAGCATCCAGATTTTGTCGACCTGTTTTAACTATCGACGGAACACATTTATATGGTAGATACACCGATCACATGTACGTGGCCACAGCAATAGATGCAAATAATGGCATATTTCCACTCGCATTTGCCATTGCTGAAAAGTACGAGAATATTTCGGCATAGAGATGGTTTTTGAATTTATTAAAATAAATTATTGATTGTCGAGACATATGTTTTATCAGCGATCGGTTTCCTGGTCTAAAGGATGTTGTGCGTGGTTTATTTCCACCGGAAGAGAGATTCACTCATCATCATTGTCTTAGGCATATGCATGCAAACATGCAGAGAGCTGGACATAAAAATCATACAGTTCAAAACAGATTCTACGCTGCTGGACAGGAGTCATGTCAGAACAAGTTCAATAGTATGATACGAGAAATTTACATACTCGATAGAAATGCTTTCGAGTGGATCGTATCTCAGGACAATGGCGATCAGAGTTATTGGGCATTAAATTAGATAATGGACACCGTTATGGACACATGACAACCAATTTATCTGAAAGTTTTAACGGTGCCTTTAAAGGAGAACGTAGTTTATCAATCATTTCTCTGATTCTAACAGTTTTTGTTAGAATTAATGGTTATTTCAATGATCGTCGTGAGTCGGAGGGAATGGCCACATATTTGACCAAGAAATACGAAGATTTGTTAGAGAAACAAACTAGGGAGGCAAGATCATACCACGTAGAAAGATTTTCATTAAATCAATTTCAAATCTGCGATTGTGATGGATTTGCATATGAAGTCAACTTAAATGGCCGAGAAAGTGAATGGCATGTGCAGGTTTATGCAGATGAAACACTTTATATATTCACATGTTATAACCGCAACTTCACATACACGTACACACGTAGATAACTATGATATATGTTCACAGTACTTCTCCAACGATTACTATCGTCAGGCGTACAACTTCTTCTTTCATCCCATACCAGATAGACTTTATTGGGGAGAAGAAGACGCCACTATTATGTTACCTTCAAAAATCGGGAAGAGAAATGTCGGAAGGCCTGTACAGGGAAGAATTAGAAATGAAATGGATGAAATGTGCGTAAGGCCAAAATTATGTAAAATCTGCAAGCAACCAAGACAAAATAGATTGAGTTGTCCACGCAGAACATAGGAACACATGGACCGTAAGGACATTTTAACTGCATAATTTATATTTAACTTGCATTTTAAATTGATAGTTAATGTTTTCATGAAATTTATAATTGTAAATGTAGATGGCACAGATGGATAGAGTTCCTAGACCCATAGATACCTCAGTATTATATATACAGAATGAGCATCGATCATCGCAACCTACTAGCTCGATAAGTAATTAAATAATTTTTTAAATTTACTGTTTGTTAATACTGTTACTTATTTTTTATTCAAAATATTTTATAGATTCGATTTGTAGAATATAATCAGTTACTAAACAACATTTTTGACAAGAAGAGTGTCGTAATAGAACGATTGTTAGAAGCGTCGGGTTTCTCATATTTGGTGAACATGAGAACAGTCCAAATGGATCCTTCATTACTGCTAGTTTGCTATAGCGGTGGAGACCTGAGACACACACATTTCACCTACATTTTGGGGAGGCTACCATTACTCTACAGGACATGGGATTAATTAGTGGGTTGAGAATTTATGGTCTACCTGTTGCTGGGTCAGATATCCGACAGGTGGATGGGATGCATTGTGCTTGAGTTTGTTAGGAGTAATACCCACTCGGATAAAGAGCGGAAAAGTGAAGTTGTCATGGATACGCGATGTCTTCTTTAGTCAAGAACATCCGTTGCAGGGTATTGAAGAAAAACAACAAGCGACTTGTATGGTTAGAGCCCTAATTTTCTATCATATAGGATGTAGTATTCTTGCAGACACCAGCGGAGATATGGTGCCTCTAAGGTATGCACTACTATTTGAAAGCTAAATTTCTCATGTGTTATTGTATTCTTAGAAATATCGCTTAATCAATTTTTATAGACACCTATTACATTTAGTGAACTGGAAGAATACGCTCAACTTGCTTGGGATGTTGCTGCTTTGGCGCATATGTATTCGAAGCTAGATAGGGATGCGAAGATCGGTACCTCGAGGATATACAACTTCTTCTCAATTTTACAGGTATGTAGAGTATTCCATATGTCTTGTGTTCTCAATAGTATTTTTTATTTATGTCATTTAATATTTTGAAATACAATTTGGGCACGGGAGTATGTTCATATTGGAAGATCAATGGTACGCTGGTGCACAGATCAACGAAGGTGCATTAGCATTGAAGTGGATAGGAGTGCGGAGTTTTAAGGAGAACGTTCATACGGCAACACTAGCATTTTATCGTAATGAGTTGGATACACAACAAGCTCATCATGTAAAATTGATGATAGTTCTCCATTTTTTAAATTCTTGTAAATGATTATATATAATTTTTTAAAAAATACAGATGATTTGGACACCGCACGTGGATGGAAAAATAGCACAACTACATCATATTTGCAGAAGTGGTCAGACTGTTTGGATGAGTCGAAACCCACTTATATGCTACGACCTCGTAGTGATGCACCTACCTAATCATGTGATGTGTTAGTTTAGGATGCAACAACATATTCCTGCTTCCGTTGAGAGGATAAATGTTGTATCTCGACATAACAAGACACGAAATACTGGCATCCTAAACTAGTATACTATACATCGACAATACGTAGATCGTTGGGATGATAGGGAAGTCGCAGTTGTTCATGAGCATGCGGATTCTAATACCGATATTTACATGCAATGGTATTGGAATATAACAAGAAGATGGATCCAGACACATATTCTTCCTCCAACAATAACCTACCGACCACACGGATCAGTAGAAAGACATCTGGTATGTTTAAAAAATATACTTATTCTTCGTATATTCTATTAAATTACTCTTATTATATTCGTAAATGGAATAGATGGATACGATTATACAAGGAAGGAACAATATTGATGAACTTAGACGATCAACAGACTTACCTTCCAGTATGAGGACAACGATCGAAAATACAATTAACTTGTTTGATGAGACAATCAACATGTTCTCGTTGATGTATCCATTCCAACAGTATGAGCAGCAGTACATGCCATCGCAGGAGCATCATACTTCAGGAGCATCAAGTTTTGTGATTTCCTTGTTATAAATGGAAACTTTTTATTTCTCTTTCGGACGAGTGGATTTTTAAAATTATATGTTGTAAATCGTACATGTATGAATTATGCGGAATATGATGAGGAGGGATCGCAGTCACCACCGATGTTTGGGACTTCAGGTTTTAGTTAATTCTTTATGTATAGTAAACATATATTAGTGTATCGATTTTTTGACATATAACCACAATTCTTCAAAAAAATATAACAGGACATGACGAGCATGCATTTTTGCAAGGTCAAACAATGGAGGAGTCAATATTTGGAACCTCAGGAATGACGTCTGCGAGATATAGCGGACAAGGGTACCCATCAATTCAACAAGGACTCGCATCTTCAGGTTATTAAACTTAATATTCTTCTCTTACTAATAGTTGCATTTATGTGATATCTAATATAATTAATAACGTTCAGGTATGAGTCATATAGAATATAACACTTCAGGATCTCAATATGATCAAGGCAGATTTGGAGCTTCAGGTTATAACAACTTATTTAATAAAATTACTAAATTCAATAACTTATGTGTATCTTCTGTAATATTTTCTAAAAGATGAATATCTCATTCTTGCAGGATATGGAGAAGCTTTCAGTCAATCACAATTTGCAGGATCATCATTTGTTGGTCCTTCAAGTCAGGGATATAGCGGACAAGAATTTCCGCTAATTCAATCAGTATTCGTATCTACAGTTTATTATAGTTAATTTATTATATTGTATCCTTCTCTTACTTAGAGTTTAATTTATATGACATATAATGTAATTAATATCTTTCAGGTATGAGCTATATAGATCATGGCGTTGCAGGGTCTCAAATCGGTGAGGCCAGATTTAGAGGTTCAGGTATAAATATCTTATTGAATAGAAGAACTCATTTCAATACGTTATGTTTACCGTCTGTGATACTTACAACAATATAAATGTCTCAATCTTGTAGGACCATCGCTTGTTGGTCCTTCGAGTCAATTTGACTCTGGACCCTCTCAGCTCACACTGTCTACTCAATATAGTTCAACAGATTTGCAATCACAAATATTTGATAGTGTTCGACAATTGGAGACAACTGATTTCGATAGACAGTTGTTTGGTATACCCATGATAATATCACAACAACGTCCGGAGCTGCCT
Source organism: Ottelia alismoides (assembly GCA_037367405.1). Taxonomy (NCBI): domain Eukaryota; kingdom Viridiplantae; phylum Streptophyta; class Magnoliopsida; order Alismatales; family Hydrocharitaceae; genus Ottelia; species Ottelia alismoides. Next base: position 466,601 of record JAZKJV010005209.1, on the reverse strand, counting down.
CGAAGACCCTCTCCCGAAGTAAGGATCACTGAGCCTCCTCCATTAGAGCCCCTCGCCAGTCAACAAGTGTAAGGACTTCAAGAAACCATGAAACTCAAACAATCGAACCTCCACGGAAGTCGTCAGCTAGGTCGCATCCTCCAGGTCACATTCCAACACATTTGGAATAAAACACCAAGCAGAAGAAGAAGAAGAAGAAGAAGAAGAAGAAGATACATGAAGAGAGTCACAGAAAAATGGGAGATGCGGAGAAAAGAAACGACAAAGGAGGAGGTGCAGGAGGTGGAGGAGGAGGTCTGAAAGGATTTCTGAAGATATGGAAACTATAAGTTCTTGTAAATTTTTTCTTATTATTTGTAAACACATCTTTGTTCTTTTAGGATTTTAATAAAATAATTGCAATTTTTCTAAGTTAATTGATGTCAAGTTGTACGTTGTTGAGCTCGCGTATGTCAATGGTAAAGAATGTTGAGCACACTCTCAATTTCTTTATATTTACTATAATATCCCTGAGATGTCAACTAAAAATATTCTTAGTATATATCAATAGTACAAAATAAAATTAAAAATAGAGATATACATAATATTTTAGAATAATGTTATCGGGGAGAAGCAAGACGAGGAGGAGATGCAAAAGGAAAGGTAACCCATCTTTTCACCTCCAAAGATGAGAGCACGAAGCTCTTAGTGATAGATCGAAAGCTTGCGATGAAGGAAAATACCGAAAGTGTTAGGAAAGGTAAATTAGCTAGTGAAAAGGAATAGAAAAATAAATACAGACGATGGCTACTTAATAATATAATAATTACTTTAAAGATCGCCATTCATATTACTTCAAAGATCCTCGTTCATATCTAAATTGTAATCATGCATATTTAATTAATTTGGTTTTTTTAATAATTATTTCAAAAAAATCCTCATAGGTCCTCATTCATATATAATAGGAAAAAAAATAATATTTTTCTTATTTAGAGTATCGAATAGAAAGAAAAATGTGAAATGGAAATGTTTTGTAATTTGCCCAAAAGTTCAAATCAGCACCTGAGGTGCCGATTTGGGGCCTCTGTCCAGAGGAGGCGCCCCAAATCAGCACCTCAGGTGCCGATCGATACACATTTTTTAAAATTAATTTCATTCATGCCTATTTAATTAATTTTTATTTTTTTAATAATTATTTTTTTAAAAAGTCCTCTTTGTGGTATCGGCTACTTATCAGCCTGGAAAGAAGAGAGTCCCGATTTATTTGTACTTCAAGCTAAGATTTTGATAACATGGCCTCATTAAAGATCTCAAGGTTAATAATTCCCCACTCATCTTTGGCTTTCGATCTACAGATATTTTTCAGTATTGTTTAAAATCCACTTTGATAAACGGAAGGAGGAAAAGGTAAAGGGATGTGTTGAGGAGTAACGGTTTGTAGTATGGAGTAGCGCAAGATATTATATTGCATTTTATACCTTCTAATGTAGTATGTGTAATTATCCATAGGTGGTCGTTAATAACTGAGATTTGACCTCTCCAGTTGGTTCGATTTTTTTCTCTATTGATTAAAGATAAAATGTGCAAATTAAACTAAATACTTACGTAATCCATGTTATTTCAGTACAACAAAACACTCTAACTGATAAGTACGTGTTGTTGTGAATCATGGAAGTGGAACACACACAAACGATCAATCATGCAAGTATGAAGACACAAGGATTTACACGGTTCGCCCATAACTAGAATACATCCTTCGATTGCAGTGATCAAATTTCACTCTGTGGAGAAAGAACAAAGTACAAAGGATGCTGAGAGAACTAACCCCATGGGAGTTTATATCATACGTACAGACAGATTCTAATATAAACATATTTATATACTCGAATAGCAAGACCTCTGTCCTGTTGGAGTATGGAATGGCATGAGAGGATGCATATGATGGTTCTTCAACCTAGATCAGATAGTTAGAATTCAAGATGTATCAATCAAAACTCTTTTGCCAATGAAAATTCCATCATCCAAATATTTACACTGAAATTATCATCAAATATCATAGTACAGTAATACACTGCCACAAGTCTATGGCAGTCGATTGTTAATTGCAATTTAACTATGGCTACCAAGCTTTTGACATCATGTATTGGTGAGTTAACATGACATATTGTTGCCACAATGCATTTTTGTTGTAGTGTTTATATTTTATATACATATTTTGATTATTGAAATGTATCATGGATGGATAATTATCATAAAATTGAACATCATATTGGTTGGCATACGCTACATTGAATTAAGACTTCATTCATGCACTTATTGCTACATTGAATTAAGACTTCATTCATGCACTTATTAATTTGTCATGAATTAAGACGTCGGCCAACAGAGATCTCAACTTAGGTCGACATTCTAATATCGAAAACATCGAAAGAGATACTATTTGGGTGACGCTTGGAATGTTAATGTCGAGGAAAGCCTCATGCTCTCTCGGATGCCATGAAATAATCGTCTTTTCCACTTCCTCTCTTCTCGTTGACGCCCCTCTTCCCCCTGCCCAAGCACGGCCCTTCTCCAGCCATTATGTTTGCGTTCGGGACCGTCTTCGATCGTATATATCACACCATCTTGTTTACTTCTACCAACAGGCTACGCATCCCCACCTCTTACTATCCAGCTCGCAACCCTATGCACCACCCTCCAATTTCCGGCTCGCGCCACTGCCTCTCCGCAGGATCTGTCGCCTGTCCTTCTCGGCCTCCATGGTTTTTACTAGAGAGGTAGCAATATCCTAAACTTCTTTTATTGCAGTAGTTTATTTTTGAAATTCAAATGTAAATACTCTTATTTTATATACTTTTTGAATTGTATTGAACTAAGATTGTTAGATGGGAATTCTAGGTATCCAATAAATTAAGATATGCATTGGATCCAAGGTGCAAGATCTGATGAGAAGTTGCGTTTTCAATTGCCTGTGTCCTAATCTTTACCCTGATAATCTTCTTTGATTTACCTAAGCAAGTTTAACTATTTTCTTATGAGCAAAAAAAGTTCAAGGAATGTGATATGAGCATTTTCCTTTTGAAAAGCCAAGTGTGGACTTAATTATACTATATAGAAAGCCAGTTGTCAGGTTGTGGCTGGCACATAATTTTTTTGATAAAAATTATATCAGCCTTTGTGGGACACGATATAATTTTTGTAATTTTTGACATCTTCTAGTAAGAGTAAGATATACTATTGATTTAGGACTACCATAATCCAAATTAGTGGTAGGATACGTGATCAAAATACACTGGGGCGCCTATGAGATAGTATAGTTGTTTTGCGAATTCGTTCTAGCACATGTTCCGATTCTCGACACTCAAAGGCGAGTTGTTAATGTCACTTTGTATGTGCTCAAAGGATCAACTTGTAGGGCAATTGTTTTGCAAATTCATTCTAGATTGTTTTGTTTAGTTCTGATTGAGAGCGATTGTTGTAGAGCAAATCAGCTATAATAAAAACAACGTGGTCATTGATTTTGATTGTTTTACTAATTTTTGTATTCAATATGTTTATAAAACTTGTATACCAGTATACATGATTGATAGTTTTCATCTTTGAGTGTTTACAAATCAACCCATCAAAACACATGATTGTTGCATTACTACCCATAAAATCTTGACCTTCATTTTTAATCACTGATGATGTGATAATCAACTACTTTAATTAACTCTCATTGTAATACGATCCGATTAACATGTCATTAGAACCAAGCTGAAGATCATTGCGAATAGGGCTTGGCTTAAATTTATACATAGATAAGCTCAGAGTCGAACACAAAGACATGAGCAATAAATATATAATTATGATTGAAATATCTATGTTAAGTAAATATTTAGTACATTTAAGTCAAATGTACAAAACAAATGAATGCATAATATTTTTTATGGCTTTTATAATGCGAGCTAGGTAGACGCTACCAAATTTAATGCAATAAAATATACACAACACAACATGATCATCGTACACTGAAGATACATCTGAATTTTATGCTCAAATATTATATTTATAGGCAAAAATCAATCCAAATTCATAATTGATTTTAAACTCCAATTTCACCCTATTAATCAATTTATATAATTCAAAGGTTATCCACTTCACTTAATGTATTTAAAGCACTTAATAAGGCGGTAATCGATTACCTAATTATTTTTAAATACATTAAGTAAATTATGATCCTAATAAGATCAAAAATTAAGATAATGTTAATTATTAACAATCAAGATTAGATGATACAAGTAGTCTACTACTCTGATTAATTACTGAAAATTTGCAAGACACATCAGAAGATACTATTACAAAGAGCTTCAAAAGAGCTTTCAAACTACACCAATTTCATTTAAAATATATTAAAGATGCTCAAGAAATCAAGTACATAATCCAAGGGTATTTTCGAAAATAAAACATAATTTAAAGGAGCATAAATCATTACAAACAAGTCTGAAATGGCTTGGAATGCAAATAAAGAAACAAGGAGGGGTTTACAAATAAAAATCCATGTGTGGGGCTTATCTGCAAATCAAAGAATTTAATAGGGCTTGGTCAAAATTATCCGACGCAGCACGTGCTGTGCATGAAATTCTGCTTCGACGCGAGGTTTGGTGAGCGATCAAGGTTCGGGCCACATGGTGATCTGGAGTGCTCCGGGCAAGGTGCGATACCGCCCGAGGCAGAAGGCTCGGAGGGCAGCGCGGTGTTGGCTGGTGATCGTAGGATTATATCAGCTCGATTTGATCCAATGGTTTCTGTAACTCCTCCTCCTTCCACAGGCGATGGAGTAGGGATACACTCTGGCAACCTCATTACTCAGTGCTCCTCAGACGTTGGGGAAGATCAGGGCAGCTTCCTGATGACCTCGCGAAGGTGGTGGAGAATCGGAAGGATTGTCGCATGGGCTCGAATAGTGGGACGATGAAGCTTCGTCATAATAGAAACCCGAGATTGGAGTTGGGTTGAATGCTTCAACCAATGAGGACCTGTAGTGTTAACGAAATAATCGAAGTGACATGGATGTGTGTAGGAATGAAATGGAAGCGGGATGGAGGGATTTAGTGCAAAGAAGTGGATGCCCTAATTTTGGTTCTGCACCTGAGCAAGGTGAAGAAATGAATTGAGTGGAGAGATGTCTGAAGAAGGAGATGATGGAATCGGAGATGTACGTGTGGATGACGGATGATCACAGAAGGTGTGTCAGTGAACAATTGCGTGTGAAGATGCATATGGATGCTAAGTAAAATATGAGAACATACAAAAGGTGTGAACTTTGGTAAACTTGGAAACAGAGAAGAAGGTCGATGGTGAAGGATGGGCCTGGGTTTGAATCTTCGATAGCTTTGAGGTCTTCACTTCATGTATACGACATGTATACGAAGCTCGAGCAGTAAAGTACGGTGTTGCGACATACGATGGAGCTGCACTGAAGGGTCTGCTCTTTCTTCACTCTCACTCGCTCTCACTGTCACCAGAGAAAGGACGATGCTCGGATAGATTCTCTTGTATATGCATATAATCAGAGAAAGGAGGTAGAGGTGAGGTTTTGTCCGGCTACATGCGGCTGAACTGGGTGGTTTCAAAAACTTGTAGTTACCACACATGAAGAGAATAACGGAAGTGGAAGGTACACTGAGTGGTTGCTGGGTTGGACTGGGTTGGGTTGGACTGGGTTGGGGTGGGTGAATAGTAATCTGTGAGGAGAAAGTACCCTTGTGAATAGTAACCAGGGTTGGGCCAACCCTGCTGAAAAGCGAGAGAGCGAGAGCCGCTAAATAGCGGTCTGACAAGTCAGACTCACTGTCGCTGGTGCGACTGCTCAAACTTCCTCGGTCTTCAACAATTAACCCACACAATCAATCAGAGAAAGAATAGCAAGGATTAAAATTTATTATACCCTACTAATGATGTATAATGGCAAGCACGTAGGGGTCGAACACAAGGAGCAAAGGTATAGAGCACGGATAAAAATCCAAACCTGAATCTAACAAGCAACTTAGCCAATCTAGAATTTTTGTGGGTTTTTTTATTTTTATATTTTTTTATTTAATTTTTAATTTTATATTTTTGTATTTTGGTTTTTAATTTACTGATTTTTATATTTCCTTTTTATATTTTATATTTTTTTATTTTCTTTTTCAATATTGGAAGGTAAAGGCAAAGTAATAAAAGACAAACTAAAACATTTATAAAAATGCACAAAAATACTCAAAAATTCAGAAATAAAATGTTTTTGGTCTTTTTAGGGTTTTCTACTGTTTTTGTGATTTTTGGGGATTTTTCTAGGTGTTTTTGGTATTTTTAATTACTGAAATAGGGCTAAACAGTGGAAATAGGGCTGGCTGTGACAAAAATGCAAGTTAAAATTAACAAACAGCAACCAAAATTTTTCACACTATTTTTCCAATAAGAAGGACAAGATAAAGAACAAACAGGAACTGAGTTTGCTATTTTTGGATTTTTCTACTATTTTTTATATTTTTTTGAAGTTTTTGAGTGTTTTTTAAATTTTTAGTGTTTTTCTTATGAGATTTTTAATGATTTTTGGCTGGGAGTTAAAACAAACTAAAAGACGCAGAATATATTTTTTTGGAATTTTTCGGGAGTGTTTTTATATTTTTTATGGATTTTCTAGGTTAGACAGTGCACAAAATAGATGTTTTTGGTTTTTAATAAATATAAAAATAAAGTAAAATCAAAAACTAAAATAGTGGCGTTCAAGTGCACATATCCAGGAGCCTAAGTCTATTTTTGTGGAATTTTTGAACTTAGGATGACATATTAAATAAATACAACAAGCATCCAAAAATAAATGAGCCTGGCAGGGGTATATGTGCAATATGTCAAACATCCAGGGGCATTCATGCAATTTTCACCAAGAAATCACGCGCAGCTCACGTTACTCACCACTCACAAGGGCATAAATGCAATTAAAGAAAACCGGCAGGGCGTACATGCAATAGTTCCAAAAATATATTATATATCCTACGCACAGGGACGAAATCGAAAATACTGAAAAGTCCTGGGCCTATCTTGCAAAATACCCAAAAGTCACATGCCAACGTCACGTGAGGTGACGTGGCGTGGACCGAAGTGCAAATAGTGATAATGTGAGGGTCCGCGTGCAAATATTACAATACTTTTTAAACTACAAATAAACATTACTAGATTAAAAGGTAAATACAAAAAGGCGTGGGTTAAAAGTGCAAAATACCCACGGTGCTTGATCCAGCGGTCGATGGCGATCCACTTATCCACGTGGCTCACATCCAACGGTGCGTACCCCTTCGTCACGAACGGCTGGGATTAGATCTTCAAGGCATGATCGGACGGCTGGAAGGCGCAGGAGATCGGACGGCCGATGATGCGTCTGGAGTTGGCGGTTGATCCGACGGCAGGGAGGGGTTCACGAAGAACACCTCCCCGGCGAACTTCGAGGTACGATTCCGGCCGACACACGGCCGCTCCGGCCCCCGGATCAAGGGCAAAACGATCCCGGGGCTCTTCCGCTTCAGCAGGTAGTCTCAGGCGAGGCCGAGACAGCTCGAGGTGCTCGGACGGTGAAGAAGACCTGGGCAGCTGGTCCTTGGTTCGTCGAGGGTCGATCGAGCCTCCTCTTGGGCTCGGACCTGCAGGTTTAAGTGCACAAAATCCCGGCGAACGATTTGGTGGGCTTCGATGGTTCCGATGAGGCGAAATATGGAGCGGGCGTAGAACTCCGGCGAGCGGCGGAGAGAAGAGTTCGGGCGGCTCGATCTGAGCGAGATCGAGGGGGAATGAAGGGTGGCGCGGAGTGACGGAGCGACGAGGAAGAAGATGGAGGTGGTCGGTGCGGCGGTCGATGATAGACGTGGTCGGAAAATGGAGGCGGAGCTCAGCTCCGCCGTGGGCTTTGATCGATGATTCACGGCGAATGGGTGATCGAGAGTAAGAACTGCTAGAGGCCTACACTAATCTATGCTAAGGCTACAAAAAGACGAAGAGAAAGGGGGAGGAGACTCACCAGAAACGTCGGGCGATGAAGCTCGGCGGAACTCCGGCGAGGGTCGGATCGACTTCGATTCGACGCCAACTGACGCAAACCCAAGGTCAACTCGACTCCTGCTGTCACCAGGAGCACAACTGGCTAGGGGTTTTCGAGTGGTTTTGGCGGAAGAAGGATCAAAACTTGAATCAAAGTCGGGGGGTGTCTTTTAAAGGGTTGACGGCGAGGCGAGGAAGACGAGGCTTCTGCGCCTCGGTCAGTGATCCACAGCCCAAGGAATCACTTGGGCGTGAATCACCATTGACCGAGGAAAAGATTCCAAGAAGGAACCATCACCAAATGGTGATCGAGGCTCCCTCGAAAAAGGGGTGAACATAGGGTCAAACTTGACTCTGACAAGGGACAGACCTCGGTCAGAGAGTTGACCGAGGTCAACCAATGGAGCGTTCTGGTTGGTCCACGTGGACCAACCAGAAAATTCCTTGGCTAAAAACCTTGTAAAATGGATTAAAAATATCAGACGAATTAATTAAATTTTGGGTATAAAATAAAAAATGTTTGTAATTTTATGAAGTATTTTATGGTGATTTTTGTTTATTTTTATGAGCTATATTTTTACAAGTTTGTATTCTTACCCTTATAGGTATCTATATCTATGTATTTTATTTTTAAGTATTTAATTTTTGTTTTGATTTAGGTTTTTATTCTTATTTTAATGTACATAATTATTATAAGTATTATTTACAACATTATAAAAATATAAAATTATATAAATAATAATCAAATAATAAGTTGGCTATTTTAATATGTACAAGTATACAATGTGGGTCCAAAAGTCAACTTTCAAACCGTAGCTCCGCCAAATGCGAAACCACCACCATTAATTAGATTATTTTCTTCTATACACAATTAAAGGTGAGTACGCTGCATTTGGAGTCTTTATTTGTGAGATACGGGTCTGGGAAGTTGGGATTCTGGACTTTTATTCAGACCATAACTTTTTATCTGTTCATTATTTTTCTGCGAAATCAATTTTGTATTTTTCTTTATTTAATTATCTACAACTTTCATGTACAAAGTTTCTTTATTTGATGTATAAAAAGTGGAACCAAAAATAGGTCCCAAAATGAATAAAGAATGAATAGAATGTATAGGTGTTTGGACTGTATCTCTGACCTTATCTCCCCCTACTTTATTCTTTGTCGACCTATTCATCAAGATGCCTAGGTCTCGGGGTTTCGGGTCATAAAATATTTACAATATTTTATTCTTTTTCTTTTCTTTTCTTTATTCTATAATTTTGGCTTTAAAAACCGCATTTTATACAATATTTACACACATATACATGAATGCTAAAATGCATAAATTAATGCTATTTACACGCATTTACTAGGGTTTTTAAGGCCAAAATGATAGAATAAAGATGATGAAACGTAGCTTCATCATCCCCCTATACTTTACCTTTGCTAGTCCCTAGCAAACACTTATGCAATAAGTGCAAAAAGAAAAAGAAAGAAAAGAAAAAGAAGAAAATTAGATTAAGTTTAATTATTGAACTTGTCTTTGCAAAATCAAAGTTTGGAGCTTAAGTCGGACCTTTGGAATTTTAGTGCGGTCGGAACCTTAATGAGAACCAAGTTTGAAATCCAACAGTCCTTGAGAATCCCAAAAACTCTGTTCAAGTCTCCTCAATAGCCAGGTCAGAAATACTTCAACTCATACGCAAACTCTTACGACTATGAGTCTGACTCGTACAGTGTAAGTGATATGTAGCTCCCTACCTCAGAAGTGACAAAGAAACAACCTCCCTCAACCTGGTAACTCTAATGCCTCGGTCTAGCAACTCTTTCCTCGAGAAGCGGGGTATTCCCTTCTAAGTTCAAGTGCAACCGGCTCAAGAAGAGGGGGAAGAAGTATAGACTTTTGGGAGCTCAACCAGTGTAGCTAAGTCTCCCGCTGCAAGCTTCATGAGATGTAACATGGATACCATAAGCTTTTGCTTTATTGGACTATATACACTCCGGTGGGGTTATTAAATTTTCAATCCGACCCACCACTTTTTTGGAGTTTTTTTTTTTTTTCAATTGCATCTGTACAACATATCTACATGGTGCAGCATATATACAAGAAATTTTCCTCTTGAGCCAGTAGACTATCCCTCTTTTGAAGCTTTATTGCAACCCACGGCTTCTGTCTTTAGCCTTCATCACCACTAGACCAAGTTGAGGTGCACTTCCTTCACTATAAGAAGAAGAGAGGTTCCGCCTAGAAGTACTACCCTCATATGCTACCCCAAGCCAAAGGAAACTGCCTCCTCACCACCTCATCCGTGGAGAGCTATGTGAAAGGTGCAGGTGTCCAAGTTAGGTCATTATCAACAAGAGTCGTGCGTGTGCTCCGAAATACTCTACTTAGGCAGTCAAGAATCCATTGAACCAAGTCCCGTGATCCTCAAAGAATTAAGTCAACTAGACCTGAAGTACCTCAAACCCAGTTCCTATAAGGTTCCTGTTATTAGGTATATTTTAAGGTCCAATCAAGCTCCAATCTCCGGATTTTACTTAGACTTGTTCAACTGTCAAACTCAATCCAAAAAATGCGAATGCTATGCAATGCAATGCAGAAAATATTTTTGTGATGCAATTTTCAAAGATTTTGAACTTTTTATGGATTTTTGAAAAGATGATGATGATGCATATGCAGATGCATTTTTTTGTCTTTTTCAAAAAGATTTTTCAAATGTTTTTGGATTTTAATTTTGCAAATGTTTTTGGGAATTTTGAAAACAAAAAGTTTGGCTACAAACTAGGTGAAAACTATGTACACGGGAGTGCTTCTTATATACAAGAAGTGGATTTTAAGAATTTACAGGGTAAGTGATCAATTTTATACATATATACAGTGGATTTTTGGTGTGATGTGAATATTCCTCAAACTTATTTGACACAAGCTTTTCACACAATTTTTGAAAACTATAGTCCAAAATAGTTTTTACAAACATTTTACACACATTTGAAAATCATTTTGCAAAGGCTTTTCAAATAGTATATATAGATTTTTCAAAACATTTTTGCAACCATTTTTCAAACCATTTGCAAATCATTTTTCAAACAATTTTTTATTTCACACAAAGAAAAGAAGTTTTACAAACCGCACAGGTTGAAAACACGAAACAAAAGATTTTCAAAATAGTTTTCAATAGATGTTCACAAAGATTTTCAAACTATTTTTCAAACATTTTGCAAAAAACATTTTCACCTGATTTATTAATCAGTAAATACAAAAAGCATTTGAGAAATAACCACATCTTTTATTAAGAATTTTTAATGAATTTTAAAGAATTTTTAGCCATATTATTAAGAAAATACGAAAGTACGAGTTATGGCTAAAGTATATACGTAGTATATACGACCCCCCTATACTTAGCTTGAGCTATGTCCTCATAGATCGGAGAGAAAAGAGAAGACATAACTCGTACTAAGTATAGGAAAACCTAAAGAATAAAGGAATGAAGTAATGAATCAATGAATGAGAAGTTGACCGTCCCCCTATACTTAGGGTAAGATCGTACTCGGATTGTCTCCCCCTATACTTAGGGTAAGATATCCCTAAGTATAGACAAGAAGAGGAGACAATGGAGAGGATCAAGATGAATGAGAAAAACTCGGGGTGCACACCCCCCTATACTTAGGACAAAGTACGTCCTAAGTATAGAAGACTGTCTGCAAGGGGTAGCACCTTTTTGGTAGATGATGAAGATAGAAGAGGAAAAGAAGAAAAGAAGAAAAGAAGAAAAGAGATGAGATTGGGTATGAACAACTCGGGATGCACATCCCCCCTATACTTAGGATAGAGTACATTCTAAGTGTAGCAGTGATGAAAGGGATGGCATCAATTCGGTAGAATAAGATAAAAGAAGAAGAAAAGAAGAAAAGAAGAAAAGACGGAAAGGAAAAATCATTCAAAAATGTTTTGATGTGCTTTGCCTTCCTCTGTCTCCTTCAAGATATTCAACTCATCCTCATAGATTACTTGAATCGAGTCAACGACGGCCATGAATGTGTCATGTTCGAGGTATGGCTTCAGAAGCTGTCCATTGACTACAAAAGGCTGTGCGTCAGCTGACAGATTGGATATCAATACACTTCCGTTGTCATGCACCTGCCTAACTACAAACGGCCCAGTCCATTTGCTCTTCAATTTGCCTGGAAAGATCTTTAATTTCGCATCGAACAACCATACCTTCTGACCTGGATCAAAGGACTTGTGGCGGATGTGCTTATCATGCCATGTTTTGACCTTTTCCTTGTACATTAGGCTGTTGTCATATGCATAATCTCTGAATTCCAGTAATCTGTTCAGATCCAATTTCCTGTGCTGTCCTGCTTGCTTGGAGTCCAAATTACAGATATTAATAGCCCATAAGGATTTGTGAATAAGTTCCACGGGCAAGTGGCATGGCTTGCCATACACCAGGCGGTAGGGAGACATTCCCAAAGGTGACTTGTACGCTGTTCGGTAAGCCCAAAGAACGGAATCAAGCAGCTGAGACCAGTTCTTGCGATCCGGACGCACAAGTTTCTGTAAAATTGTCTTGATCTCCCTGTTTGAACATTCAGCTAAGCCATTGGACTGCGGGTGATAGGGTGAAGCAACACGATGCTCGATGCAGAATTCTTGGGTCAGCTTCTTCACCTCTCTGTTTATGAAATGGCTGCCCCCGTCAGATATGAGGATCTTGGGAATCCCGAACCGTGCTATGATGTGATCTCGTAAGAATCGACAGACAGTCCGACTGTCTGCGGCTCGGGCGGGGATAGCCTCCACCCAACGACTGACATAATCGACAGCAAGCAGAATATACTCATAACCCTGACTGTTAGGAAACGGGCCCATGAAGTCGATCCCCCATGCGTCAAAGACATCTGAGATCTGGATGTACTTCAGAGGCATCGTATCTCTCATTCCTATGGTTCCTCCCATCTTCTGACAGTCAGTGCAACCTTTGACGTATTCATCTGCATCTTTGAACAATGAAGGCCACCAGAGGCCACTTTGAAGAACTTTTGCTGCCGTCCGTTTTCCTGAATGATGTCCTCCAGAATCTTGATCATGACATAAGGCGAGGACACTTGGAACTTCCTCCTGAGGAATACACCTTCTCCAGATGCAATCTGCTCCCTCACGAAACAGATACGGGTCTTCCCACTGATAGAAATGGATTTTAGACAAAAATCTGTCTACTTTCAACTTAGGCCAGTCCTGTGGGATTTTCTTGGCAACAAGATAATTCACAATGTCCGCATACCAAGGAAGTGAGGCGACAGACAGAATCGATTCATCTGGAAAGGTTTCTGTGATAGGCTGTAAGTTCGGCTCAGGAGACTCCGGTTCAGGAAGTCTTGACAGATGATCGGCCACTACATTCTTTACCCCAGGTTTATCTCTGATCTCCATATCAAACTCCTGGAGGAGAAGGATCCACCGGATAAGACGTGGTTTGGCATCCTTCTTCTGCTGTAAATACCTAATGGCCGAATGATCAGTGTAGATGATAACTTTGGACCCAAGAAGGTAAGATCTGAACTTCTCCAAAGTAAAGACTACCGCTAGCAGCTCCTTTTCAGTAACAGTGTAGTTTCGCTGAGCTTCATCGAGCGTTCGGCTAGCGTAGTGAATTGCAAACGGTACATTGTCTTTTCTCTGTCCCAGTACAGCTCCGATGGCATAATCCGACGCATCGGTCATAATCTCGAATGGCTGAGTCCAAATCGGTGGCTGTAGGACAGGGGCTTGCGTAATGAGTTCTTTCAACTGATTAAAGGCAAGGAGCACACGATCGTCTACGATGAACTCATTGTCCTTGCCGAGCAACTCAGTCAGTGGTCTGGCCAGTTTGCTGAAATCTTTAATAAATCGTCGGTAAAAACCGACATGGCCCAAGAATGACCGGACTTGCTTGATATTTGTAGGTGGCTCCAGCTTAGATATTACATCCACCTTGGCTGGGTCAACCTCCATGCCACGTTTAGAAACAACGTGACCCAGCACTATTCCTTCGGTCACCATGAAATTGCTCTTCTCCCAGGAGAGCACAAGATTCACTTCGCAGCACCTCCGTAAGACTCGGTCTAGATAATCCAGACATTGATCAAATGAATCCCCATAGACCGAAAAATCGTCCATAAAGACCTCGAGAAAGCTACCCACCATATCAGCAAAAACTGCAAGCATACACCTCTGAAATGTGGCTGGGGCGTTGCAAAGCCCGAACGGCATCCGTCTGAAGGCATATGTGCCAAAAGGACAGGTGAACGTGGTCTTCTCTTGGTCTTCAGGAGCAATAGCAACTTGATTATACCCAGAGTAACCGTCCAAGAAACAGAAATATTCCTTCGCGGCCAATCTCTCCAAGATCTGGTCGATGAAGGGTAGCGGAAAATGATCCTTCTTGGTGGCGAGATTGAGTCTTCTGTAGTCTACGCACACTCGCCAAGAAGTCGGTACTCTGGTTGCGATCTCCTCTCCTTTGTCATTTTTCACAATGGTGATCCCTGATTTCTTGGGCACTACATGCAGAGGGCTCACCCATTTACTGTCGGAGATGGGATAAATGAATCCCGCGTCACACCATTTCTGGATTTCTTTCATAACCACCTCTCGCAGGTTCGGATTTAATCTTCTTTGCAGTTCACGAGAGGGTTTGCTGTCTTCCTCCAGAAAGATGCGATGTGAACAGAGTGACGGATTGATCCCGTGGAGATCAGAGGTTCGCCAGCCTATCGCCTTGCGGTTACGTTCAAGAACCTCCATCAGACGAGATTCTTGATCTTCGGTCAGATGTGCATTGATGATGACCGGGTACATATTCGGTTCTCCTGCAAGGAAGGCATACTTCATATTGGAGGGCAACGGTTTCAGCTCTGGCGGGGTCTGAGCTGCTTCAGTGGTGACCTCCGCTATCAATACAGGTGGTGATTCTTTCAACTGTGCGATGTCCACCATAAGCTGCTCTGTCTCTTCTCTCAGATCCTGACAGAATTCCTCGATGATTTCATCTTCTTCCGAAAATGCTTCCAAACTCGGCTCTTGGTTCTGAAGGCATAACGACCCCACGGTCGTATTTTGGAGTGCATCAGCAAGGTCCTCATCTTGATTGATACACGGAAATTCGACTGCGGTCTCCACTTCCTCCTCAGGGCAGAGGATTCCGTGGAGCTCATGATCATCCAGGAAGAGGTTGGTGTCTTGAATCTCGGCTAGAAAGTCGCAGTCTTCATCATTCTCGATCACCCTTGCACATGATACAGATGTGGGTTCAACGGGCGTTCCTTCAGACAGGGTCTCTACTCGAATAATTTCATTACCAGCTCCAAAAGTGATTTCTCCTGTCCCATAATTCACTACGGCGTTTGACGTCCGCAGAAATGGCCTTCCGAGTATGATCGGGGTAAGGAGCAACGGAGCGGGGACGTCCATATCTAAGACCACAAAATCGGCTGGGAAAGATTTTCCCTGAACCGTGAGGATCACGTCCTCCAACAGGCCCCTAGGCCGCTTGACTGACTTGTCTGCAAACTGCAGAATCATCTTTGTAGGTTTGAGCGGTCCCAGCTTGAACTCCGTGAGTAGTGAGGCTGGCATCAGATTGACAGATGACCCGCTGTCGAGGAGTGTCCGTTCGAACTCTTGATTGAACATCTGACAACGTACAAGAGGTGCTCCCATATCTGGCTTTTTGTCCGGGAGGTTGCTGATGGCATTGACGGTGGCCATAGTGAGGATATGCTTTTCAGATTTACCACCTTTGCTTCGGGAGTTATGTGGGGTTGGCCTGCGCTTGGTTGTACATGCCTCCTTAAGTCCTTTCTTCACAGCTGGCATGTACTCAAGAGCTTTCATTAATGGCATATTTAACACCAGATTCTGAATAATTTCTATGATAGCAGGATCAGACAAAGCACTTTTCAAATTTTTCATTTTTTTGTGTTTTTTCATTGCTTCAGGAAAAGGAATATTTACAAACTCTTCTCCAATTTCATTCAGAAAAGTGTCTGTGTTGTTGTTTACAGGTAGATGACAAAAAGGAATGGATTCATCTACAATTTGTGGACCAAAAACGACAGGCTCGGCTTCGGGTGCTGGCGTTGGACTTGCTGCAGGTGCGGTGCTCCTCCTGTCAGGAGCTGACTGTGATGCGGGTGCAGACGTCTCCAATGCTGGCTGGTCTCCACCGAGGTTGCTGCTATCTTTTTGTATTTTTCTGTTTTCTTCATTTTTTTGTGATTTTCTGGATGCTGGTGCTGCTCCCAAAATGCTTGCTGGCCCTGGTGTTGGTTGGGCTGACGACTCCCCGTCAGATGCAATGTGCTTTCCTTTCGCCGTCGCCGATGGCTGGAGTGTCCTACCGCTCCTGAGAGTAACAGCGTTAGATAAAAAACAATTAAGTTCACCTGATTCGGGTTGGACACTGCCGGCTACCTGCTTCTTGCGTCGGAAATTGTTAGGATTGGCTTCGACCTGGGCTGGTATGACGGTTTTGGTTGCCGTCAGGTCGTCGATCTTCTGGGTCATCTCGGCCATATTCTTCATCAACTGTTCCAAACAGGCCAGGGCCGGATTGACCGGCACAATCTCAGAAGATTCCCCCAGCTGGGGTCTAGACTGCTGATATGGCGGTTGAGATTGTGACTGGTATCCTTGTGCGAATTGTTGAGGAGGGGATTGGCGGAGTACTGGGTCTGGTGTTGGTTGTACTGTGCAGCCGGTTGCTGGTGATATCCTTGTCCACGATATCCGGACTGCTGAGGCCCGTGTTGGTAATTCTGCCTCCACGTGTTTCCATGTGAGGGAGGCTGGTACTGGTAGGGCTGCTGGAATGGTCTTCCACCCTGGTGTTGCTGCTGGAAGGGCCTGTTGCCCATGTTCTGACCCTGAGAGTGTCCCTGAGGACGGGTCAGCTGCGCTTCGTTGTTCCAGATGCCATTGATCTCCTGGATCAACGGCGGGGGTGGAGAGAACTGCTCGGAATAAGCGGGCTGGTGCTCTGGCTGATATATAACCATCTGTGTCTGAGGCTGCGGTTGCTGCTCCGGGACCTGCACGTAGTATACGTGCTGGACTGGTTGGGGCTGCAGTGGAGTCGGCTGAGGATTTTGCTGCATTGTAGGCTCCTTCTTCTCAGCGTTCGGCTCGGCAGAGGTGGACACAGCGTTGCACATGTTTGCATTCAGTGCTCGGACGAGCTGCTCCAGCTGCTGGGAAATCTGGTCGAGCTTCTCCAGACCTTGGGTCCTCTTCTCTATAACTGCCAGTTTTTCGAGGTCCTGCGACCTCTTCTCAATGATGTCCACTTTGGACAAGTGGCTCCCGATGATACTCAGGTTGGAGCTTTCATCTTTGTCCTCAGTGTGAGAAGCCATGTTAACTGGCTTGCTGATGGCGGTTGGTGGTTTCATGTATACCCGGGATGAGGATTGGGCTGCTTCTCCCTCAGCCATTTCTTCAAAGACATTCCATACGACATCCTCGTCCTTATTAAAATGTGAACCGCCGCAAGCTGCATCCACGAGCTTTTGGCTCTCAAATGATAGCCCCCCAAAGAAGTGTTGCACGAGACTGGTCTTGGTATTTCATGGTGGGGGCACTTCTCCTGGAGATCCTTGAATCTCTCCCACGCTTCATGGATCGTCTCGTGGGGCTGCTGGCAGAAACTGGAGATCCGGGCACGCATCTGGTTTAATCTTCCCAGAGGATAGAATTTGTGGAGGAAAGCAGATTTTAGTTCCTCCCAGGTGGTGACGACCTTCCCGAGATGATCGACCCAATAAAGGGCCTTGTCTTGAAGGCTGAAAGAGAATGCGGTCATCTTGATCACATCCAGGGGAACTCTGGGGTAGTGAGCGGTGGAGCAGATGCGGTTGAACTTCTTGAGGAAAATATATGGCTCCTCAGTGGTGTTTCCATGAAAAGTGGGAAGCAGTGACAGAAACTGTGGCTTCAGTTCGAAGTGAGCATGCATACGTGGAATCTGAATCCACTCAGTGATGCGCCCTGCTCCTGGGTTGTATGTCTGCTTGAGCGTGGGCTTGGGCTGCGGTGGATCCTCTTCTGCTGCGTCAAAGTCAGGTCCCACTGAGAACTCATCATTGACTTCCTCGAAATTGGGATCGTCCTCCCGTCGGCCGTCTCTCGCATCGGCCCTTCTTCTCAGATCATTCAGCATGTCCTGGAAGGCGGTCTGGGCCAGGGCTTGGTTAGTCAGCTGCTGCTGAATGGCTTGGATGGAAGCCAGCAGTTGACTGTTGACCTCACCCTGCGTAGTGTATTGTCCTTCTGCGGCATGGTCTTCGGGCTCCTGCTGAGGCTGTGGTCCTTTTCCCCTTCTCCTGCCATTTCTATCTCTGCTGGGTTGACTGTCTCGATTTCTAAGTCTGCATATGGTAGAATGCCTCGATCAGTCTGAATTGCAGCACCAGGTAAAGAGATGCGGTCTGTGTCAAGGTCGGCACAGAACTTTGTTAAGGATGGTGATGTGTAAGGAGTGAAATCAATGGCCATCCAAAACGGACAGAGTCCGGGACGAGAGTGATCCCGGCTTATTGAAGAAGGCAGGGAGTCTGGAGATCGGTTCTTAGGGTTTGAACCGGTGTCTCGGAAATAGCCCTGAATTATTTGAGAGGGTGAGCGAATGGAGCCGATGTGGGTGTCGACAGAGCCTCGACTAAACTGTCCATTCGTCGCCATCTCGAAGATCAAGAGGAAGATCGATGTGGATGAAAGATACGGGGGTCAACAAGGAACAAAAAGGAATGTAAAACAGTAGAAGGCTCTCGATGAGCAAGGGTCAAATAGAAGGGGAGCAAAATTGCGCAAAGGCGCGATATTTTTGATCTTGACCTAAATGTGATTGGCAATCATACACAAGACAAGAGAGTTCACCAACTCAACGCGTGAAGCCGTGAAGGTTCGGCTGTTATCTTTGTAATTTTTATCTTGATTTCAGGAATTTATCTTTCAACGAGTCCTTAGAGCGCTACGCCTATAGGAGCGAGAGTACTGACGGAAAAGTATTCCCGTACTTGTCCTCCTCCTGTGTAACCTGTAACTTGCGCTTTTTAAGGTCCTTGTAACCCTTCCTGGATCCCTACTCAGCCAAAGAAATAGAGGGAGGAAGCCGATAGGCGAAACCGATACTTCGGATCTCACTCGCAACGGAATCACCCGTGAGCGTGCAAGATCCTACTCGGACGCAGCCGGTGAGACAGACACCCCCGTGAAGGCGTGGCCTATGCTCGGTACTTCGGACAAGGTCGGCGCTCACACAATAGTGAGTCACCACTGGCGACCAAGCCCTACTCGACTACGTACGATAGTAGCGCCAATACTTCGGAAATCCAGGCGATACACAAGGCAGCCACAAGTTGGGTTTGGGGCTCTAATCCTTACGAACGCTCAACTCACTTGGAAGGAGACCTTCCCATGCAACCTGAAAACAAGTGGAGGGTGTTACTCTCCCCAATCAATGAGTCCAGTTACCAATTTTAATTTAGGTCAAAGTTTTCTTAGCAGTCCCTTTTTTAATTTTTTTGTGTTGTCGCTTCTTTTGAGTAGATTCAAACAAGCGCCTAACGATTTTGTATTTTCTTTATCCTAATATGTCCAAAATCAGAGGGAGAAAAGAGTCGGGAAAAACCAATGCAAGTCGGCACCAAGATGGAAATCTCACCTTTGTGCCTATATGATGAATGCCAAGTGAGAAGACTTACAGTGAATCCCAGCTCTCTCCATGCGGGATGCAAGGCAGAAATTTATAAACCTAATCTATATGCCGGTTATGCAATGCGGAAATCGTCCTAGAACAGGCAACTGCTAGCGTGAAGAACCACAAGCTAGCTAATAATTCCCAATCCGAGTGTCCGGTCTTGGCTCACCCCTCCTCTGCCCAACACATTTGGAGAAGGAGAAAGCGCTTGTTCGGGTGTGAGCTCGCGGCGCGTGGATTTGGAAGCTACTAGCTAGCTGTTTAATTAGTCTAAGTCCAAATACGAATCTATAGGAGCATGCAAATATAATTAGGTGTTTGGACCTATTCTAATCGAATCAAGCAGACCTAGAACTAAGAGCTCAATCCACAAAAGAAAGTGAAAAATGAAAACAAAACCGGAAAATGACAGCGATAAAAACTCGATAAAATCCGCGGTGAGCCCCCGGGTGAACAAACACCCGGAAATTAGGCCCGAAGTGTCCAAGTGTCTGAGTCCTGTATTATTACAAATTAATCAACTACTCTCTCTCACAAAAATAAAACAACTCTCTCTCTCTAGTCTTCCTGCTCTCTCCTGTCGGCTAGGGTAGAATAGCCGACTCCTCCTCCCAAGGCTGCTCAGGATCCCCTAGGCGATCCTCCTCGGTCGGCGGTCCCTCGCAAGAAAACAAAGAGATGTCAGACAATTCAGACTAAATAATACACAAAATATAAATAAGCAAAAATGGCTAAGTGACTAGAAAGACCCAAAGATGCTCTACAAGCCGATGCTCCCCGGCAACGGCGCCATTTGAAAAGCGAGAGAGCGAGAGCCGCTAAATAGCGGTCTGACAAGTCAGACTCACTGTCGCTGGTGCGACTGCTCAAACTTCCTCGGTCTTCAACAATTAACCCACACAATCAATCAGAGAAAGAATAGCAAGGATTAAAATTTATTATACCCTACTAATGATGTATAATGGCAAGCACGTAGGGGTCGAACACAAGGAGCAAAGGTATAGAGCACGGATAAAAATCCAAACCTGAATCTAACAAGCAACTTAGCCAATCTAGAATTTTTGTGGGTTTTTTTATTTTTATATTTTTTTATTTAATTTTTAATTTTATATTTTTGTATTTTGGTTTTTAATTTACTGATTTTTATATTTCCTTTTTATATTTTATATTTTTTTATTTTCTTTTTCAATATTGGAAGGTAAAGGCAAAGTAATAAAAGACAAACTAAAACATTTATAAAAATGCACAAAAATACTCAAAAATTCAGAAATAAAATGTTTTTGGTCTTTTTAGGGTTTTCTACTGTTTTTGTGATTTTTGGGGATTTTTCTAGGTGTTTTTGGTATTTTTAATTACTGAAATAGGGCTAAACAGTGGAAATAGGGCTGGCTGTGACAAAAATGCAAGTTAAAATTAACAAACAGCAACCAAAATTTTTCACACTATTTTTCCAATAAGAAGGACAAGATAAAGAACAAACAGGAACTGAGTTTGCTATTTTTGGATTTTTCTACTATTTTTTATATTTTTTTGAAGTTTTTGAGTGTTTTTTAAATTTTTAGTGTTTTTCTTATGAGATTTTTAATGATTTTTGGCTGGGAGTTAAAACAAACTAAAAGACGCAGAATATATTTTTTTGGAATTTTTCGGGAGTGTTTTTATATTTTTTATGGGATTTCTAGGTTAGACAGTGCACAAAATAGATGTTTTTGGTTTTTAATAAATATAAAAATAAAGTAAAATCAAAAACTAAAATAGTGGCGTTCAAGTCCACATATCCAGGAGCCTAAGTCTATTTTTGTGGAATTTTTGAACTTAGGATGACATATTAAATAAATACAACAAGCATCCAAAAATAAATGAGCCTGGCAGGGGTATATGTGCAATATGTCAAACATCCAGGGGCATTCATGCAATTTTCACCAAGAAATCACGCGCAGCTCACGTTACTCACCACTCACAAGGGCATAAATGCAATTAAAGAAAACCGGCAGGGCGTACATGCAATAGTTCCAAAAATATATTATATATCCTACGCACAGGGACGAAATCGAAAATACTGAAAAGTCCTGGGCCTATCTTGCAAAATACCCAAAAGTCACATGCCAACGTCACGTGAGGTGACGTGGCGTGGACCGAAGTGCAAATAGTGATAATGTGAGGGTCCGCGTGCAAATATTACAATACTTTTTAAACTACAAATAAACATTACTAGATTAAAAGGTAAATACAAAAAGGCGTGGGTTAAAAGTGCAAAATACCCACGGTGCTTGATCCAGCGGTCGATGGCGATCCACTTATCCACGTGGCTCACATCCAACGGTGCGTACCCCTTCATCACGAACGGCTGGGATTAGATCTTCAAGGCATGATCGGACGGCTGGAAGGCGCAGGAGATCGGACGGCCGATGATGCGTCTGGAGCTGGCGGTTGATCCGACGGCAGGGAGGGGTTCACGAAGAACACCTCCCCGGCGAACTTCGAGGTACGATTCCGGCCGACACACGGCCGCTCCGGCCCCCGGATCAAGGGCAAAACGATCCCGGGGCTCTTCCGCTTCAGCAGGTAGTCTCAGGCGAGGCCGAGACAGCTCGAGGTGCTCGGACGGCGAAGAAGACCTGGGCAGCTGGTCCTTGGTTCGTCGAGGGTCGATCGAGCCTCCTCTTGGGCTCGGACCTGCAGGTTTAAGTGCACAAAATCCCGGCGAACGATTTGGTGGGCTTCGATGGTTCCGATGAGGCGAAATATGGAGCGGGCGTAGAACTCCGGCGAGCGGCGGAGAGAAGAGTTCGGGCGGCTCGATCTGAGCGAGATCGAGGGGGAATGAAGGGTGGCGCGGAGTGACGGAGCGACGAGGAAGAAGATGGAGGTGGTCGGTGCGGCGGTCGATGATAGACGTGGTCGGAAAATGGAGGCGGAGCTCAGCTCCGCCGTGGGCTTTGATCGATGATTCACGGCGAATGGGTGATCGAGAGTAAGAACTGCTAGAGGCCTACACTAATCTATGCTAAGGCTACAAAAAGACGAAGAGAAAGGGGGAGGAGACTCACCAGAAACGTCGGGCGATGAAGCTCGGCGGAACTCCGGCGAGGGTCGGATCGACTTCGATTCGACGCCAACTGACGCAAACCCAAGGTCAACTCGACTCCTGCTGTCACCAGGAGCACAACTGGCTAGGGGTTTTCGAGTGGTTTTGGCGGAAGAAGGATCAAAACTTGAATCAAAGTCGGGGGGTGTCTTTTAAAGGGTTGACGGCGAGGCGAGGAAGACGAGGCTTCTGCGCCTCGGTCAGTGATCCACAGCCCAAGGAATCACTTGGGCGTGAATCACCATTGACCGAGGAAAAGATTCCAAGAAGGAACCATCACCAAATGGTGATCGAGGCTCCCTCGAAAAAGGGGTGAACATAGGGTCAAACTTGACTCTGACAAGGGACAGACCTCGGTCAGAGAGTTGACCGAGGTCAACCAATGGAGCGTTCTGGTTGGTCCACGTGGACCAACCAGAAAATTCCTTGGCTAAAAACCTTGTAAAATGGATTAAAAATATCAGACGAATTAATTAAATTTTGGGTATAAAATAAAAAATGTTTGTAATTTTATGAAGTATTTTATGGTGATTTTTGTTTATTTTTATGAGCTATATTTTTACAAGTTTGTATTCTTACCCTTATAGGTATCTATATCTATGTATTTTATTTTTAAGTATTTAATTTTTGTTTTGATTTAGGTTTTTATTCTTATTTTAATGTACATAATTATTATAAGTATTATTTACAACATTATAAAAATATAAAATTATATAAATAATAATCAAATAATAAGTTGGCTATTTTAATATGTACAAGTATACAATGTGGGTCCAAAAGTCAACTTTCAAACCGTAGCTCCGCCAAATGCGAAACCACCACCATTAATTAGATTATTTTCTTCTATACACAATTAAAGGTGAGTACGCTGCATTTGGAGTCTTTATTTGTGAGATACGGGTCTGGGAAGTTGGGATTCTGGACTTTTATTCAGACCATAACTTTTTATCTGTTCATTATTTTTCTGCGAAATCAATTTTGTATTTTTCTTTATTTAATTATCTACAACTTTCATGTACAAAGTTTCTTTATTTGATGTATAAAAAGTGGAACCAAAAATAGGTCCCAAAATGAATAAAGAATGAATAGAATGTATAGGTGTTTGGACTGTATCTCTGACCTTATCTCCCCCTACTTTATTCTTTGTCGACCTATTCATCAAGATGCCTAGGTCTCGGGGTTTCGGGTCATAAAATATTTACAATATTTTATTCTTTTTCTTTTCTTTTCTTTATTCTATAATTTTGGCTTTAAAAACCGCATTTTATACAATATTTACACACATATACATGAATGCTAAAATGCATAAATTAATGCTATTTACACGCATTTACTAGGGTTTTTAAGGCCAAAATGATAGAATAAAGATGATGAAACGTAGCTTCATCACCTGCCCAACCCTGCAACCAAACAGGCCCTTAGGGTGAAGAAGAGGGATTGAGGCCACGTAGAGGAGTAAGGAGAGATGGGAGAAGGTACACTGACGAACAGTCGCATCCTTTGGGAGAACCAACTACAGGAGGAGGAAGATGTCTCGTGACTATTGGATTTCTCGATCCAACATCCACTAATTGGGAACAGTGCGCTAACGAGCACCACTTGATAAAATTATCAAGCATCCCTGATGCGGGTGGAGATGTGTAGATTAGGGTCGTTTGATCAAAAGATCGGATGGCCCAAATGAAAGGCGGAGGTTAAAGAAGAGTCGATCGGATGGCCCAAATGAAAGGCGGAGGTTAAAGAAGAGTCGATCACGTGGTGGCTCCTGACTGGGCTACATGGCCCAGTGAAAATGTAAATAGATAAGAAAAACTTCTAAAATAAAAATAAAATAGTAAATGGGGTGAAATAAAAAAGAATTATAATGAAAGTTATATATTTTTTTCAAGATCTAGGACTTTCATGTAGAGACAAAAACTAAAATACATCATATATACATACGTAATATTTTTATAGGTATTTTTAAAGAAAAATAATTGTTTTATTTGTTTTATTAATTTTTTGATATTCTCGAAAATAAATAATATAAAATATATTATGTACAATGTTCAACTAGTTTTTATAGGATCTTTAAGAATGAGAAACACATAAAATAAAAGGAACTTTAAACACATATATTAGGTACTTTATTTATACACAATAATTAGCCTTAATTATTTACGAAGTGTTAAAAATTAATTTCAAATAATTAATTATAAGTTAATTGATAAATTTAAGATAAAAGATTAATTACTAAGAATAATGTTGCTGAATCTGAGATTCATCACTTCCTATACTTAAACTTTACTCGTTCTCGAGTAAATAAAGAATGAATAAGTAAGTTGAATCTCTGACTGTGCAAGTGAGATACAAGACTTGACATTTAGAATACGAGTTTCATAACTCTTATACTGTGAGTTCAATCAAGTCTCACTCAAAAGGAACTCAACTTCCTTAATTATTTGATTCTCTATATACATACATGATATATATAAGGTGTATCCATTCCTGTCTAAAAGACCATCCTTAGGACGCAACCCTCAACTCTAGGGAATAAATAGAATCTCACTTCATTCCACCATCTCTTTAATTGTCAGACTGAAAAATATGAATGGAATGACCACGTATGGAGGATTCAGGGTTGTCTCATTTCTTTTCTGCTCTCATAGTATCAAGGGTAATCCGAGTGACTTATTAATACACTCTTGTATTTTGGTGTAATTAATATGTCTGCCGAGAATTGTGAATCGTTTACACTTGTTTTTATGTGATGCACCTGGGTTTGTCTCTTTTGAGTATCTAGCATGCCTTCAACACTCAGCATTGCATCGCTTATGATGCCATGACCCGACTCATAAGGCCTAATAACATTGTCACAAGTGAACACTTTGAAAAGGTTAATAGCGCTTGCCAGTTATAATATCTTTGTCTTTAGAATGTTTGAGCTTTTCTTTTGATAATTTTATTTTTCTCTTTTCTTTTTGGCTAGCTCCATTGCTTTTATCAGAGTTGTGCATACTGATCAATATTTTTATGGTTTTACACAAATCGATACTTAGGTTTTTAATCAAGATAGTATAAGAACCTTATTCTCATATTGGTTAAAGTTCTGACACCCAGGCTTCATGAAGTAATCCTTAATCTTATCCCATCATGGAGCATCATAAAATCATCTCCAAACTAACATCAACTCATGACAATGTTTATGCAATCGTGCGTGTGAAGCGTTGGATGTATATCTTTCAAAACAGGGAAGCTTAAATTATTAAGTCCTAAGACCCTAATGAATGAGAATGATAAACTCTAAGTTAAGTGTCACTCTAAATCAAGTATCTTGAACTACACGTCTTGTGTGGTGTAAAAGTGTCAGGGATTGTTGGAGTATTTATTATGTGTTCCTATTGTGTTGTAGGAGGGTAACTGGATCCTGGAGAATATCCATTTACCCCATCCATATGTTTAGTCCCACATTGTCCAGTGGTGGGACTTGGAGACTCTGTGGAGGCTAGATAAGGAGCCCCAGATCTCCTGTAACCATTGAGAAAAAGGAATGAAAGATCTGCCCCTTTGAGGGCTTCTCTGAGGTTTCATCCCGCTCTTTATAGAGTAGGGTTCCATGTTAAATCTCGTGTTCTTCGTGTTCTTTATCTTTTTTCCATGTTCGCTTATGCATGTCTATTTTTCTAACATGGTATCAGAGTTGGTTCGATACTCAAGGTTTCATATTATTTATTTCCGAGATCGGTTGTTCATTTTTTAGATTATTACATTCTGAAGATTGTGTATCAGTCCTTTATATTATTCGTGAAGATTTTCAAACATATTCATGTTGAAGTCTAGTTTATAGAGTTTTCTGAAACCCTAGTTCTTGAAGGCACAGAAAATCTTCCAAGCTCCCAGGTGGAGGAGCATCTTCGTTGGCTGCATCATCATAGCACAACAGGCGCAAGCTGCATCCTCCTTCAGTTCCAGTCTCAGCAGTATGTGCATGCTCCTCCTACTGGCGTACGAGCACCCCATATTCTAGATATATGCTCCACCAGCCAACAAGAGCCATGTGTGATCTCCAGACTAGAAGTTTCTCGCAATCGCGTGCCAGGCAGTGAAGGCGGCCCCAGCCCACATATTAAAGGAGCCTCTGTGCGCTTCAGCACCAACACCCATGCACCCTTTTTACTCCAGTCCCAGGCGCTCGGTTGCGCATAACCGATCGCAGGTGGCGATCTTGCCCAGATCTCCCCAAAGCCCTAGTCGCTGCAGGGCATCGCACGACAGCATCAACCTGGTGACAGAATAGGTCATCACCATCGTCCAGATCGAAAGTTCCAATCGAGGAAGTTGACATCTCGCCCAGGCAGTGCCGCACATCTTGTGTCTCATCTTCAACCACATACGACGTGGAGCCTCAATCTCCTCGGCGTTTACGACCTCAAGGCGGCATCATGCTGCTCCTCACAGAGTACCTCTTCAAGACATCTCGCTCAGGCTACTCATGGTCATGTCTCCCTTTCCTCTCATGGCGGCGCAGACCGCATCGCACAACCCCAGCTTCATGCCCCATCGAGGGAGCGGTGGCCAATCAAAGAATATAAGGGTTCCCATGTGGGAACCCTAAGGGGTGATTTTTTAATTAAAAAAAATATGTTTGATGCTTGCAGGGCCATATGGGTCGATAGTTTTTAAAAAAAAATATGGAGGGGGAATGCTTTAAAGTCCAAGCGAAAAAAAAGGAGGGGCCCTTTAGGCTGTGAGCTATGTTAAAAAAGAGAGAGTGAGCTGCGTTTAAAAAATTAATTAATTAAGAAAAAAGGAAAAATTGGGTGAACATCCTTATAAAAAAAGAGAGGAGATTTGTTAAAAAAAGAGCAGCGTACATTTAAAAAAACTGCTGTACTCATTTTTCAAAAAAAGCCGTAAAAAATGGTTGAACGGCTTTAAAAAATTACAGAAAAAAAAAGAAAAGTCATAAAAAATTTGAAACGACCAAATGTTATCCATATTTTAAGTAGCTGAAAAAATTATGAACGGCTTATTGTTATTTTGTACCACTATTTAACTTGTCTTCTCTCAACTTGGTCGATGTTCATTTTCTGACAAGTATGGGAGAAAGGGGGAGTATGGTGCAGAGTCACAAGTCTTGTTCCAGATTCAAGAGGTCAGATTCAGATATTCTTCAAACCAGCAGATTTTCAGACTCTACAGTTCAAACTCGACGATCATGGTTCCGAGTGGTCCGTTTCAGACACGCACTTGTTTGCGGTCTTTTCATATGTGTACGTGTTTTCCATCATTTATTCGTGGTCCCCATCATTCTTCTTGTTGTTTCGGCCAGAGTTTTATGTGAGTCATAGGGTCTCCAAAGTAGAGGACCATTCCCTATGCCATGTTGGCAAGGGTTTTCATGTGGTATCATAGGGACACCAGAGTAGTGCACCATTCTCTATGTCAGATGGGAGAGACCTATTTCTCCAACAAGGAGACCTATTTCAGACTCCATTCTCCAGTAACCGTGGACTCCAACGAGGATTGCACTTCCATGGCCTTTTCAGTTTGGCCCTTTTCAGAGATGAAACAGTTGTCCACATTGTTGTGGCTTGCCAGAGTTCTCTGATGAGGAGACTCATTTTCAGTTGCAGTAACTTTGACAAGCTCAGTTCAGAGCATATGCTCTCCGACGAGGAGATTCAGCAGACTCACACTCCAGCATGTTCGTCATCCTCACCTGTACGACATGAGAAGCAACATCCTCGACAGCAGCAGTCGTGCGTGTTGGGTTGATATTGTCCGTAGTGTCCTGTAGCGTTGAGTTAAGTTTCTTTCTGTTTGTCCAAGCTGAGCATTGCATGCTCCATCTTGAGGGGGAGTGTTAGAGTATTTGTAATGTGTGCCTATTGTGTTGTAGGAGGGTAAATGGATCTTGGAGAAGATCCATTTACCCCATCCATATGTTTAGTCTCATATTGTCCAGTGGTGGGACTTGGAGGCTCTGTGGAGGCTATATAAGGAGCCCCAGACCTCCTGTAACCATTGAAAAAAAGGAATGTAAGATCCGCCCCTTTGAGGGCTTCTCCTGTGGTTTCATCCTGCTCCTTACGGAGTAGGGTTCCAAGTTAAATCTCGCGTTCTTCATGTTCATTATCTTTTTTCCATGTTCGCTTCCGCATGTGTATTTTTCTAACAGGGATAAAACCACTTATTAGTTTATTTTATTATTTTTATGCTTTTTTTAATAATTGTAAATATATACAAAATAATGTTTCAAAACCATTTATAACTTTTTTCAAACATTATGTAAAATATTTTTACAAAACCATGCTACATGTATATAAGAATTTTCAAAACATTTACAAATCATTTCAAAATCAGTTTCAAATTATCATACTCTTAGTCCATAATATAATGAAAAACATTTTAAAGTACGGTCTATGGATAAAGTATATATGAAATATATACATACACCCCCATACTTAGCCCGTGCTATGTTGTCATGATGCACAATGGAATAAAGAACATAGATCGTGCTAAGTATGGGGAAGAAAATTGTACGAGAATCAAAATATGTACAACTCCCATATACTTAGGCTTTAAATAGCCTAAGAATAAGAAGAAAATACATAAGAAAAGGGTACCAAAAATTTTAAAGAATAAGAAGAATATACAAATAGGAGTTCGACCCCCCCAGTACTTAAGCTTAAAATAGTCTAAGTGTATAAAGAAAGAGTAAAGTAGTAGGGACCTAGAGACAAACTCAAATGGAATAGTGGGAATATATAGAACAAGGAATCGCCCCACTATACTTAGGCTTTAGGTAGCCAAAGTAAAGAGCAAGAACCTAAAGATGAGAGAACTGGAAAACATGGAAAGACTAGAAAAAATCAAGTGAAGTGAGTGATAATCGCACTGTCGGTCTACTAGAGCTAACAAGCTAACCTAGCAATCGATGTGACGACCGACTCTCAAATTGATCGACAATTAACCCACAATATGATAAATAAATCAATGCAATGTAGATATGACTTAAAATTTATTATACTTCTATTATATATGTATATGTGTGCAAGTATGGTAGAGTGTCAAATATTTGGAGCAAACAGTAAAGATCTGTTGTAATTATTAATAACTATTAATAATTATTTCTAATTATTATTAATTATTTTTGTATTTTCTTATTCTTATGTGGGTTTTTATTATATTTAATTTTTATAGATTTTTAATTATTTTATATATTTAAATTTTATTTTCTTTTTAATTTTACAAAAATTAATTTCTTTATAATTTTCTAAAATAATATATATAATAATAGTGATATTATAAATAATGTAAGTAGTATATAGGATATATAATATATATAGGCTATTGTACTTCTAAAAATTTAAAATATACTCAAAATACTAGAAATAAAGTATTTTTTAATTTTTTAGATTTTTTTTCTATTTTTTTAATTTATGGAATTATTTACTAATTTTTAGTTTTTTCATTAATAAATATACCAAAATAATGATAGATTAATTATTTGAGATTATTTTAGGTATAATAAATATAAATAAATCCAAAACTAACTAAATTATTTTTAACATATACTGTATATTATATAGAAAAATTAGAAATATAAATATCTATATATTTTTGGATTTTTCTTTAAATTTTTTTATTTTTATAAGTTTTTGCGAGTTTTTTATTTTTAAGTTTTATATTTGTTTATTTTTTAGGGATTTTTTGTTATGAGATACACTATATGATAATATAGGTAACATGATCCTTAGGATTTTTTGGAGAGGTTTTTATAATTTTTATGTGTTTTTCATGCTAAATGAAGAGAAAGCATATTTTTGGATTTTCAATAAATAAGAAAATCAGTTAAAATGTCAAATAAAAATTATGTGAGGGAAATCATGATATCATATCCATATATGGTAATTTCCTACAATTTTAGGGAAATAAAAACATTTATAATGATAAATATACACAATAATAAAAGCTACAGATAGATGGACATGATTGTAATTTATATAAACTTTAAATGTGTTTAATAACATGTCCATAAACTACAGGAGTATATGTGTAAATATCACAATGCCTCGCGTTGGGTTACACGTGAGGCGTGAGGATCTAAATGTAATATTACGGAGGTTCAGGGTCATGTGGACTATTTTTATTAAAAACATTAAACTTTATAGGATTATTTGAACAACTGAAAAATTGACTTGGAATAACTGAAAAATTCACACACATGGATCTATCATTTCAATATTGTGAGAGTATGTGAGAGAATGGTTTTTGACCTGACTGTGGATTGAACTGAATAATAGGATTATGGAACCTAAAGGTTGTTGTGTCACATTTCCTAACCTTGATGCGGTTCCGAACAAACCAAGAACTCAAAGGTCTTAATTGAGCTCCAAATTTCGATTTCAAATAAGACAAGTTCGAGAATCGGAAAATTATTGCAAGTTTGTTCTTTTTCTTTTCTTTAGTTTTCTTTTTCTACACTTATAGGCATAAGAGGGACTAGTAAAGGTATGGGGGTGATGAATCTCTACTTAATGACCTTTATTCTCTCATTTTGGTCTTAAATCCCTAGTTAAATGTATCTAAATAACATTAATTACATAAATAACACTCATCATTAATATTGTAAATATAGTGTAAATTAATTGGTTGATTCAAAAAAATTAAAGAATAAAAGAAAGTAAAGAAAAAGAAATGAAATACCAGAGGTATTGGATGATTCTAAACCCCGAGACTAAGTCAAGAATTCACTTGGTCGACAAGGAATAAAGCAAGGGGGATCAGGGCTAAAAATTACATAAAACCCCTAATTTTTATTCCTCAATAAATATATTTTAGGACTCATTTTATTCTTTATCATTTATACTCAAATCAATAAACTTTGAACAATAAACTTGTACATAAAAATACAAAGAAAAATAAAAATTCTATTTCATGCAAAAATAATGCATAGTGTGCCCGGAACACAGAATAAAAAGATGCAAAGAAAATTTCCCAGACTTGTATCTACTCCATACAAACTCAAAATTTACTAAACTCACATTTATTATTCATAAAATTAAATTATTTATTTAATGAAGGTGGCTTATGTGGCTTCATTCAATTTGGAGTTAAGATGCAAAAGTTGGCTCTTGGGCCCTCATTGTGTGGCATACATGTATATAAAATAATCAATATATTTATTCCTTTTTTCACTTTCTTATATTTTTATAAATTCGCAAATAATAGTTGTACTACATGTATATAACAAATATAAAATAAATACTATACTCTAATATATAGGTAAACAACACCTTTAGCATACCTATATTATACATATACCTATTTATTTAAGTAAATAAACAACTTCAGAAAAATAAAATAAAAATACGTATATATGTACTTAAGTAACTTACAATATGTAAATTATGTATATAAAATAATAAAATACAAAATATAGAATAAAATTAAAATATAGCATATATAGGTAAATATACCTATAATTATACATGCAAAAATTAACACCTAACAAATTAACTTGTAAAAATAAAGAAAAATCACAATAAATACTACATAAAATAATAAACATTTTTCTGGTTTTGATCTAAAATTAATAAAAACATTTCCTATTGTAAATTGATTTAATAAGGGATTTAATCCATATTTTATCATTTTGTGGCTAACATGGACCAATGGAAGGCTAATCCACGTTGACTCCGGTCAACTCCTCATCCTCCTCCCCAGGTCATGCGTCTGTCAGATGCCTAATGCCTCGATTTCTCTGATTTTCTTCGACCTAGGCTGTCACCCTTTTAGCTCGAGTCCTCTTTGAATTTTGCTCCTCGATCGAAGCTCGTTCACACGTGCACCTTTCCTCGATCAATGGATCACTTAATCGCTCTGGAGGCCTCGTGTAACACCCCAACCCCCAAACATAGTCTCACATATAAAACTCACAAAGTATGAGAGTGGGTTATAAGTGGTGCGGATTATTACTTGACAACTTGGACTTAAGAATTTTGGGTTGTTGTCAACGGATCCATTTGGGACCGAATCCAAGAAGTTGTCAGGGGTAGTTTTCCTCAATAATGGATAGGAGACCTAAGCCCGGGACGTTACAAATGGTATCAAAGCCAATTTCCCTCTAATAGTGGAAAGGGCTACCTGAGAGGTGGAGTCACCCCTACAAAGAGATATGAGGAAATAGCTACCCAGAATGTGTAACCGCCATTGTCACTGGGAATAAGTGATTGGATATATCCCAAGGAGTAGGTTGTGAATATAAGTGGGGGAGGTTGTAACACCCAAAATATTGTCTCACAACTAAAACTCACAAAGTGTGAGAGTGGGTTATAAGTGGTGGGGATTGCTACTTGACAACTTGGGCTCAAGCATTTTGGGTGGTTGTCAACGAATCTATTTGGGATAGAACCCAACAAGTTGTCAGGGTCAGTTTTCTTCAATAACGGACATTGGACCTAAGCCTGGGACGTTACACCTCAGTCAAGAGTCACATGTACATATACCAACAGCCGACCTCCATTTGAATTTTGAGCCTTCGTGGTCCCCCGAACCCTCATATTCCCTCCAGACCAGGTCGAGCAAGGTGACAGCTTGCTCTTTACGAGTTTGCAGCGCACGAAGAGCAATTTTAGAAGAGATCCAAGCTCGTCGGACCTCCGGGCGGAGCTTCTATTCTCTCGACCATCTTCCAACTGGTGAGCTCCCTTTTCCTTGCATTTTCCATTTCCAGCATTAGCAACAATCTAGTGTTGCCTTTTATTTCATGCCATTTTACCTCTAACTTTATGAAATCACACATAATTCACTAGAGCTCATGCTCCGACCACTATTTCTCACTGTCGTCTACCCTCGTTCCGACTACCTAACTGCCTCGTCTCCATCCCCTTCGCATTCTTTACATCCCATGCACCTCCATTAACCCTGATTGAGTCTTGATCACGAAACCCATGGTCCTCCTCTGCCTCTAACCGAATCATCTCCGTCCTACCTCATTTTCGCTTTTTTATGACAAATCAAGCCCATATCCCCTTTTTTCTTGTGCTACTCTAACCTAGTAGGGTTTGTCATTTGAATACCTTATTTGAGTCAATTTTGGTTCAATAAAAGGTATTCTAGGAGATCCATTTTCTCAGGACCCCATTGATAGGTCTCAGACCCTTTTGAGCTTCCCAACATATGTGGAGGACCATCAGTGTCGTTTTGTGCCACCTCGAAGCTGCCCTGGTGGTCGGAGTCGATCAGTAGCTCGGATCGAAGCTCTCTCAGCCAAGAGTTCTTCCCTATTCTTTCTGGGTTACTCTCAGTTGTTTGATCTAGATATGCCTTAAAGAGCAACAACTACCGTTGGATGAAGGATCCCGCAACCGTTCAATCCAGCCGCTGGATCTATCCCATGCATCCAGTGTGAACCATCATCAGACGCCCATGAGTCGATGCATGGTAAGTGGATTTTTTTTGCAGTTCAAATAGATTTGTATAATTTGTAAGTTGAACCCTATATTTTCTTATTTGCACTTAGGTCTAGTCCATGTCACCTCATGTGCTCATACACGTGAGGGAGCGAGGTATTTTGCATAGGACCCCCTACAAGTTTGTGTTATTATTTGGTCTAAATATTTTACATTGCAAATATACACCTGCCAACATGTTTATTTTTTAATATTTTACGATTTTTGCATATATGCTTGCGGACTTTTGTAAAGTGTTCTCTAATGCATTGGAGTTTTATTTTAATTGCAAATAGGTCTCTGCCAGAACAATTAATTTTATTTCTTGTATTTAATTATTAAAAATAGAATTTGGCATATAAAAATTTTATAAAATTTATTTTAAGTGTCGAGAACTATTCTAAATGACATATTTTTATGAAGTAAATAAAGTATTTCCTTTTTAAAATATAAAATAATGCATTTTCTCCTATTTACATTTAAAAATACAAAAGGTATAAAACCATGTATTTTTTGTAAGTCAATTAAAAGTATTTCCTCATTTTAAAAATATAAAAAAATGCATTTTTTTTCTCCTGTCTACATTTAAAAATACAAAAAGGTATAAACTAATTTTTAAATTCTAAAAAATTTGAGTATCTGTATTATTGTATTCTACAATTCCAAATCAAAATTAAAAATTATAATGGAAGAACAATAAAAAATTTGAAAAACCCTAAAAATCTTATAAAAATAACTAAAATTTATTGAAGACCCGAAAAATATTAGTTTTATTTATAAATTTTGTCTATATTATATATATATATATATATGTTAAAATAGTTTTGGAAATTTTTGAGATATTTATCTATTTTTGAATCCCAAAACAATCTGGTTGAGATATTTATCTATTTTTGATTCCCAAAACAATCTGGCCTGGTGATATAAGTTATTATTTTGATATTTTTAATCAATTAAAAAATTAACAAAAGTTATTAGAAATGTGAGAAAAATAGATGAAAAATTAAAAACACAAAAAGATTTTATTTTATCATTTTTGAATATATATAGTTCTATTTATAAATATAATACCTTTTATATGGCTTATATCTATATTACTATTATATTACTTATAATTATTGTAAATACCTAGAATATATTTTAAAACCTTAAAAAATAGAAAGGATTCTACCTTTTATATTTTCCTGATTATATATATAATATATTTATAGCCTATATAGTAATTATATTATACTCATTATACATATGTACTTATATATCTACTTATTCTATATTAAAAAGAAAAGGAAACTAAAAATTAGACAAATATAAAAAAGATAATAAAAATTAAAAAAACAAAAAAATATAAATAAATAATCTAAGAAATTATAAAATATGAAAATGTATAAAAAAATTAGAAAATCCCTATAAAAACACAAAAACACGTTTGTTGATTCTACTTTTTATTGTCAATTTTTATACCTATCCTCATTGCTCCTTTGTGGTTCGACCCTTATACTTGCATACTATCCATATTATTTTGTAGAGTATAATAAATTTTAGCTAACCTCATTTATTGCTTGAACATTATAGTGGGTTAATTGTTGATGCATTAGATTGTTGATATCCAAGAGCCGAGAGAGAGAGAGGGAGCGAGAGAGAGAGATCGAAACAGTGATTGTCAAACATGACTTGTCGGGCATTGCAGACCCTCCAAGACCAAACATTAAGATCCCTCGACGACTTAGTGTTCACTAGGGGCCCCAACTTACATTGTGTGAACTTCTATGCCAATATGGTTTCAAGGTCCATTGGTTGTTACCGCTTAACTTTTTAATGATGAATGAACCCATGAACCGTTTCAAAAAATATGGGAATCTGGCATCCAACTTCGAGAGAGCCATGAACGAAGGATTCGAGCTCATGAGAACGGATTCATACATGTTGAATTGCAAGAGTTAGGAGAGAGAAGTGGATATTGATGCTCAGTATTTCAAATATATGTATTCAATATTCGGTCAAAAGGGTTACTGATTAAAATTGAACTATATTCGGTTGATTAATAAAAAATATCAAGTTATGTAAGGCTATTAATTAACAAGATAAAAGTACCAATTGGATTACAATCAAACTTTATGCATATAACTGTTACTTCACATCAAGAAAAGTAAAAAATAAAAAATTATACAATAATAAATATTATTTTTTCAATAAATTGACCGACCATGCTTCCTAAGCTATTTTATTCAGTTACTCGATTGAATAGAGTATTTGAATCGAATACTTAGTCGACAAGAGTGATTATTGCAACATTGTCATTGGTATAACAATAGGACAAAGGGAGGTCTCGAACTTAGACCCACTATAAAATATTCCAAGCCAAAAAAAATCCATACGATATGAATGTATATATGATAAAAAAACCATAAAAATACTCCTAAAATATAAATCTAAAAATATGTTTCATTAGAATTACAACTTCACACTTATCTTGAAAAGAATCCTAAAAGATCTCTCTTCCCCCATCATAGTTTGATTTTTTCTAAAAATTACACAAAATTGAATCGCAACTATGCAACAGTGGCATTGGGAAAATCCACTCCTTCCTTTTGTTCTACTGTCATTCGTAGGGTGGAGCATTGGCTGGGCCGACCATGACCCGACCCGCAAAAGCTTAGGCTTGGCCCGAACCTGATGTACAAATGGTCCAAGCCTCGGCCATCATATTTCAAAAATATCATGTTCAGGCCAGGCCGGGCCCAGACCCCATGTACAAATAGGTCGGGCTCGGGCCTTCATATTTCAAAATATCACACTCAGGCCATATGCTGCCATCGTTTAATAGTTTATAGTCTAACAAACTTTCGCCATTTGCTAATTAATTCCATTACAATTTAATGATATGGAAATAAATTTTGAAAAATCTTTCCAGATTCCAACAATCCACGTATAACAATCCAATACGTAAATCATATTAGAACCAAATTGGGGACATAAATGTATAGTCACAATGCATCCAATATTTCCTTCATCCATGAATAACAATATTATATCATTACAATACATTCAATATTCATGTATTATGAATAATTTATATCATAACAATAAATTGGAATCAAAGTGCAACTTCATGGAACCAAAATAGGTGTGGGTTGTACCCGACTCGAACCCGAGCTCGACTTGAACTTGAGCCCGATATCGCGGGCCTTGGATCAAGACTAGGTCCTCAGTTTGCTAAAAAAACATACCTCGACCCGGCGCAAGCGAAGGTTATGGGAAAAATATTAAGTACATCATGGAAGCGTGAAGAGCGACTAGTCACATTAGTTGCTCCGGACAGCGGGATTTAAAATTTTTAAATGATGAATTCACATGATCCAAGAACGCTTATCATATTGTTTCATCTAAACCACAAATGGGTATTACGGTTACCTCTTGAAGCAAGGTTACAATCGAGTTTCTAAACGAAGAGACATCATGTCTCAATTCCGATCCAACAGAGGTGACACTTCCAAATGCATTGATGAAACGCATGCTCTTCACAATCCATGTTTATGATCCAAATGACGAATCTCCTAATATCATCTCACGAGATCTGATGTCTTCTTCACGAGCGAAGTGCACCAAAGGAGACGGAGATCTACGAGAAGTCGAAATGGTGGCACAATGGCATGGCGATGACGGCAACCTGATGAATCTACGTTTCATCATCTTTATTCTATCATTTTGGCCTTAAAAACCCCAGTAAATGCGTGTAAATAGGCTTAATTTAGGCATTTTAGCATTCATGCATCATTATGTAAATATTGTATAAAATGCGGTTTTTAAAGCCAAAATTATCGAATAAAGAAAAGAAAAGAAAAAGAATAAAATATTGTAAATATTTTATGACCCGAAACCTCGAGACCTAGGCATCTTGATGCATAGGTCGACAAGGAATAAAGTAGGGGGAGATAAGGGCCAAAATACAATAACCATACCTTTTATTCAATGCATTCTTTATTCATTTTAGGATCTATTTTTAGTTCCACTTTTTATACTTCAAATAAAGAAACTTTGTACATGAAATATGTAGATAATTAAATAAATAAAAATACAAAATTGATTTCACTGAAAAATAATGTATAGATAAAAAGTTATGGTCTGAATAAGAATCCAGAATCCCAACTTCCCAGACCTGTATCTCACAAATGAAAACTCCAAATGCATCAAACTCACCTTTAATTGTATATAGAATAAAATAAGCTATTTAATGGTGGTGGTTTCGCATTTGGCAGAGCTACGGTTTGAAAGTTGAGTTTTGGGCCCCTATTGTATACTTGTACAGATTAAAATATTCGTTTTATTATTTATTCATTATTTTTATAATTTTATATTTTTATAATTTTGTAAATATTACTTATAATATATTTGTGCATTAAAATCAGAATAAAAACTCAAAGAAAACGTAAAATAAAATACTTGTATATATTATACATAGGTATAATACCTATATACATACATGCATAATTCACACTTTTATTTTATTAAGTGTATAAATCTTCAGAAAAATAAAATAAAAATATATTTAAATATATAAAATTATTCTATAAATTTATAAAATAATAAATAAAAATAAATAAATTAAGTACATAAAATAAAAATAAAATACTTAAATATATAGATATAAATGGTAACTTGTAATTACACACCCCATAAAAATAAATAAAAATCACTATAAAATAATTCATAAAATAATAAACATTTTTTATTCAATAACCAAAAAATAATAAATTGATTTGCTATTTTTAATTGATTTTAGCAATGTTTTTCCCAGGGATTTTCCTGGTTGGTCCACGTGGACCAACCAGGTGGAAGTTGACCCGCTGGTCAACTCCCTGGTCTGCGCCTGCAGCCTGTCAGCTGCGTTTTTTAGCCATTGTCTCCCATTTTTCAAGGTCGCATCTTTCATTATTTGGCCTTGTGTCCTTCACGACTTTTTATCCCCATATATCCCTTATACACGCCCAGGCATAATATTGAGCATTGGATTAAGTGTGTGCCTTATTTTCTTCGTCCTTTGGGCCGGGATGACCATCTCTCTGCCCAACGTTCTGAAAGTTGTCAGACTGCATTTTTTTGGCGTTTTCTACGAATTTTGGAGAGCGCGTCTTTCACCATTTGGCATTGCAACCTTCACGACTTTTGTAGACCTACTATCAAGGATACACGCCCAGTGTTTATTTCGTCTGTTGGACCCGCGATTCACCCGATAATCTTCTATCTTCACGCCTCCAGAGCCACATCTTCAAAAACGACCCTTTTCCTCCATTTCAATTTTGAACTCCTTTTCCCCCTTCTTCCTCCCTTCTTTCATATGCTGAGGTTAGAGGGAGGTGACAACAACCTCACCTCGCTATTAGGAGGAGCGGAGGAGCGGCGCGAAGGCGTATCCACCCCCATCTCCGGCCCTTGGCCGTGAGGTCCAACTCTTGGTTTTTCCCAACCAATCGAGGTCGTCTTTGTTTGTTTTTCTTTATTTTCCTTTGCAGTAGATTAGTTGTAGTGTAATCTTTTAGTTCATACTTTCATTGGTTTGATTTTCGCTTGATTCATCTTCCACTACCCCCCTCGACGAAGCTCGCTCCGGCGAGTCCCTACTCACGCCATTCACCACTCAACTTGCTTGTGCTCGCCCTGGAACCATCCTCTTTTATTGTGTGCTTTCATTTTCAGGTCCCAGGTGCGGAAGGACCCCGGTTGGGGTCGTTTTGACGAGAGACGAACCTCCTGGAGCTCTTCCCCATCTTCATTGCCGTGGTGGTGCTCCGGCGGTCCAACCGCCATTTTGAAGCCGCCAGTCGCTAGGGAAGGCGTCCAGGATCCTTCTGGGCATTTTGGAGGAGTCGCGAACGCCTGGGGGAAGTGGTAGTCGTCGGAGGAAGCTCAGCCACCCGTTGTTCTTCCCCGGTCCTTGATGCGCTCCTCTGGACTGTCGATCTCCCTTGTTCTTGAAGAGCTACAGTAACCGTCGGATCGCCTTGGGCGTGGGTATTTTGCGTAAACCTCCCTTGCCACTTTTGTAATATTTTATTAGTACTGAATCATTCATTGGTTGTTTTAAACTTTTGTAAAATTTGCAAGTTGCCCCCTGGATTTCTGTCTAATTACATATATGCCCTTGCAAGTAGTGTAGTTTCTTCTTGTTGTCTCTATTTATTACATGCATCTATAAACTTTCAAAAATCACCAAAAAAATCGTCATAAGCTCTTGTGGTATTGTAGATTCACGTCATATTTTTATTTTTCATTTTTATTGCATTTTATTATTTATAAACATTCAAAAACACTTATTTTCAGCACTGTTTGCATTATAAAATACATAAAATTATAAAAACACCTCATAAAATTCCCAAAAAAATATATTTTTCTTATTTGAGTGTGTTTTAACTTCAGTCCAAAAATCATTAAAATATACAAAATAAAACTCATAAAAATTATAAAACTATAAAAACCTTCATAAAAACCTTAAAAATTATACAAAACTCTTAAAAATGCAATTTCAGTTTTTGTATCTTATATGATTCATTATCTTTCAAATAAAATTAATTTTAAGAATTTTGGACACTATTTGTTATTTTTCATCCTCATTTTAGTTTCAGCCAGTAGCTAATTCACTGTTTTCTTGTATTTCCACTTTTAAAAA
Organism: Ottelia alismoides; assembly: GCA_037367405.1. Taxonomy (NCBI): domain Eukaryota; kingdom Viridiplantae; phylum Streptophyta; class Magnoliopsida; order Alismatales; family Hydrocharitaceae; genus Ottelia; species Ottelia alismoides. Next base: position 425,651 of record JAZKJV010005209.1, on the reverse strand, counting down.
TACCAAAAATATTCTGAAAAATCCCCCAAAATCACATAAACAGTAGAAAAATATAAAAAGACCAAAAACAATTTATTTTCTGATTTTGAGCATTTTTACTAATTTTTATAAATCCTTTATACTCTCATTTCTTATATTGTGTATATTCTATTATTGGAAAAAATATTAAAAAAATTTAAAATATAAAAGAAAATATAAAAAATCAGAAAATTAAAAATAAAAATACAAAAATATAAAATTAAAAAATTAAATAAAAAATATATAAAATTGAAAACCCACAAAAAATATCATAGATAGACAAACATTCACATTCACACACTTGTGCATTTTGGCCCGTTCTATCCTGCTTGCTCCCTGTGTTCGACCTCTACACATACTTGCACCTATACACATCTTTGTTTTAGAGTTATAATAAATTTTAACTCCGCACATTCGCTTTGATTTCCTTATTTGATTGTTGTGGGTTAATTGTCGTTTGAATTAGGATTTCTCGCGGGTCGCCTCAGCGACATTGTGATCCCGCCTTGTGTGGATTACTCTAAACCTGTGAAAATATTGTTCAACACAACCCTCTCTAGGGTTTAGGGTGGACGAACACTCTAAGGAGGGAGAAAGGAGGCATGTGTAGAGAAAATGAGAGAGAGGGAGAGAGGCAATTCAATTGTTGTCATGTAAAACAAGATCTAGGGTTGCATCTTCTTTTATAGTATTTGGGAGTCCATGGATTCCAATCCATGTGAAACACAACAACAATGGTTGATATTGATTTATGTTTCTATTCAATGGTTATGATTTTGTTGTAAAAATACAACAACAATTTATTTAGATTAAATTAAATATATTGAATAGTTAACACAATTAATTTGAATTAAATCAATTAGGATAGAAGTATTATGAAGGAGGCCACCCACCTTCCTTAAAAGGGGGGGAACGACCACCCTTGAGAATAAGTCAAAGGGTGGTCGTCCACCATCCATTAAATAGAAGGTGTTGGCCTTCTAATCCTTCATATATATTTAAAACAACTTTTTGTTATAAATTAATTCATAAAAAATAATTCCAAGTTAATTTTTTGAATATTACAATCATGCCATTGAATAATTGTGAATCATATTCACAACTCAAAATAAAATGTAAATTGTAATTCTAATTAATTTCCAATGTGTATCTAATTCACAACAATAATTAATTTGAAGATACTATTTACAATAAGCTCTCTCTAAATATTATGAATCATATTTATAATATACATATAAATAATATTGATAGTACTATCCACATTATTCATATCCTTGATAATGAAATCATATTTAATTATCTTTGATATTTATTCTCATGTGCCTAAATAATATGAATCACATTCACATTATTCTTGTCTTTGATAATTAAATCATATTTAATTATCTTAGATAACTCTCCTTAAAGGCCATATAATATGAATCAAATACATATTATTCATGACAATTAAATCACATTTAACTATCAATTTTCCTCAATGCTCAAGCACATTATCAACAATGAAATTATCCTTGAACTCTTTCAAGAATAATATGTTTCCTTTGTGGATACTTGAAGATAAGGACAGGGTGATTGCACGTTCCACGTATATTGACTTGCATATTGAGATCATATCTCAAATCCACATCTCTAGAACCTCCCATAAATGTTTGATTAAATCAAAGCCGTATCTAATCTTCTCATTGTATCAAAATCACATTGAGATCATTGTCCAACATTTGAACAAAGATTAGATTACTTCTCTAGTGAGAGAAGTCACTGAAATCCAGACATGTTTCATCACTCCCTCGGAATGGAAGGGTTATGGTTATACAATTCTTTATGATTACATCAACCTCATGTAGTCCTAATACTTGTACATCCTACATACTATATGACCTAGAATAAACCCAAAGTTTTAGACCGTCTTCTTCAGGGTTTTATCATTAAGTTTCTCATTTGATCATTGAGAGTTGGTATGGGTCATATATTTTTCAAAAGCATATATCAAACCCAGGTATTGCTCATATACTTTCCATAAGCATATATCAAACCTACAAAGTCAGTCAACCTTCCAAAGCGAGATAACCGTATACAGAATTTGATCCTAATATCTCATAAATGAGCTAATGTATGTCGGTTCAGTAAATAGATCTGTATGATCCCTTTGAGATGTTGTATTACTCATATGCCCTTGTATGCACACCAATGTGTCATTGTATATACCTTGATTAGGCCATCAACCTATTGGTGGACTCACTGATGTTTGGAAACTCTCGCTGATGTGACTTTTCAGGTAGAAGTGAGAGAATTGCAGGACATGACAAAGTTGAAAACAAAGAAATAGCTCAGAGAAGCGCTGAAGAAATCAGAGCACAAAGGAAGGGACCTCAGAGAATATCCCCCCTCCTTCAGGTAGACCCTACCTCTAACTGCAATCTACTGAGAGAGAGTGTGTGTGGTGCTTGCCAAATGTACATACTCAAACATATAGTAACACATATATCTCCGGTCAAAGGATGCGTGCCTATATCCTGACAGCATACGACATAGGTCATTGGTTATCTCGATCTCATTAAGTCACTCTTTTACCTAACTTATCTAACACCTCCGGATCTCTATTCCTATACAGAGGACCTACATCAAGATGTACGTTAGATATCATCCCATTAGAGAAAGGATTGGCATCTCCTACTCGGGATGAAGATCATCTCTTAATAATCATTTGACGGTGCTTGATGAGTCCTCAATCTAACTCTTTTGATAATCTAAACACCAGCCTTTATGATTCAACAATTAGATCAACAGTTATATGATCATCAAGATGGCTACGGTACATAATCCTAATTGTACTAAGGGACCTATTATGTAAATTATTTATTCTTCATTTCAAATCAGGGAATGATCTTTGCAATAACATTTATTGCATAATGGTTCGTTGTGGGCTTGCATGTCCAACAATCTCCCACTAACCCAAAGAGCCATTAATGGGCTAATCTTTTAACCCACACTCATGTGCTAATCATAAGCTATTTTGAAAAATAGTTAGGTAAGCTGACTAGTCAATCTATTTCCAAGAGACTACGCTAAGTCCTTTTACGGTACTTGCATATTTCCTAGTAATAGTGCTCGCATCCAATTTGAATGTTGCATCATATGCAACCCATACCCAATCATGTTAGAGTAGTTATAGTATCGTTGACACTACAAATCAATAATAATTTTAACTAGTATGTAATTTCTATTGTCCTTATCATAATATCCTTATTTCTGAATATCTCTATCTCCTACGATTAAGACCCAGTCTTATGTCTTATAAGATATCTGCAGTTAAGACCTTTTAGAATACTATCTATAAAGTCTTAAGTTTTGAAGATAAGACTTTGATATCACTATCTCAAAATCTTATCCTCTTTGAAGATGTTGTTTTTACTGCAACTACGTATTTTATCTCCATAGTAGGATTAGTAACAGTTTACTACTCCCACTGTCTGCCAGACATCTGGTTTTTGTACACATCTAGCATACACTAGGCTTCTTGTAACTGATGCATAAGGCCAAGCAGTTTTAGCATCATCAACACTTGATGTGCTATCCTTTAGATTGGTCAGTAGCATATCTTAGGGGAAGGAATCCTTATCAGGGATTTTCCAAATGGATCAAGTCCAAGATGTACAACTAATATGATGATTCTGATACTCTCTTCTCTTTATTTATGAACATCTTCAGAACTAAGATATAAGAGGTATCCTTGAGATCATATCTCAAGGTATGGAACAACCAGATTATAAAACACTTAGTATCATCCTTATATCATTCCAAATGATCAGGATATTTTCTACATCTTAGCATGATGAATATGATGGCACTCCCACTAAGCTTCACATGGCTCATCAAGATTTCGTATGAAATCATAACCCTTATAATTCCATTAAATCTGATGTTCCGACAATTAGAAGCTTATTTGAGTCCATAAATGGAGTTCCTTCAGCTTTCACACATACTTTCCTCAACCATGAAGCCTTGGGCTACTTCATATAAATGTCCTTGGAGAGGTATTTATAGAGGAATGCAATCTTTACTTCCATCTTGTAGATATCATAGTCAAGTTGTGTAGATATAGTTAGCATATTCTGATGGGTTTAAGCAAGGTCACTGAAGATCAGGTCTCATCGCAAGCGATGTCTTCTCTTCATGTGTATCTTGCGGATATGACCCGTGCTTTGAAGGCCTATACCTTCTCATCAACTTCCCTCTTTCTATTGAAGATTTATTTACACCTAACGGTCTTACCATTATAGGTGGATCCTCGAGGGTCCATATACAATACTTGTATATGAAGTCTGCTTTAGACTTTATTGCTAGCATCCATATTTTCAAGTCTTGATCCTCAAAAGCTTCATTAATGAAGTCATATCATTGTCAGATTTAACTGATACATGGAATCCATACCCTTTAGATAGTCTAACCACCCTCAAACTAATTTGAAGAGGTATGAGTGTTTTATCTTTAATTGTCCTTTTTAGTTTTCGATTTCAGGAGCCTCATTATCTTCTAAGATTCATTGAGTTCCTTAACTTTGTTTATGTTGATTCTCAAGAGAGTCATCCTCTAAGAATCATATCCTTAGGTATGTAATCTTTTAAGAACCTCAAGGTCATAAAGTAGGTATCCAATACCATCTTTATTTTCCTAATGAAGTAGAATTCTCATGTGCTAGATTCCAGCTAACTTGCATGAACCTTATTAACGATATACCTTGAAAACTATAAGGTAATTATGCTAATATTCATCATTGATCAAATCATGTCACACATGATCCAATTGTATCTCCATTCAACTCCATTTAGTTTATGTGTATTAGGAGGAGCGAGATATGAATGATATTCCTTTCTTCATAAGGTATTCCTTGAATTAATCTAGTAGATACTTTCTACCTATTTTAGATCAAATTCATTTTATATTCCTTCAAACTTTGGTTCTAAATCAAAATTATGAAATCTTTGAACATTTCAAAGGTTTCTAAGGTGAAGGGAAGAAATCTCATATCACAAAAAATCATCAATTGATATCACATGTCATTAATGTTTATTATGATACAGATGATCCACATACATCAATATGCATAAGATCTTGAATACCATGGCATCTTACACCATTTCCAGAGAAGAGTGTATTGGACATTTTTACTTTGAATACAATATTAATAATTATGTAAGTTTTGAACATTTAGACAATCTAAAATTCAATATCTTACTGGTATATTGATCATATCAATAGACATGGCATCGATTGTACAAGTTCGTGAAGAGGTATGTCCAAGACTCGATGTCGGATCATTGTCAATTGATATTCATCCTCCTATTGATCTTATAAGGTTTAACTTTCAGTACTTAGAAATGTTAATGAACCATTAATTAATTTTTCTAATTTAATAGAGTCTACTAAATGTTAGATTACTATCTGAAATATATCCATCATAACTCTTTATGATATATCTATTCCAAAATTCATGTTTATTTCCAACATTTAAAAATAAACAATGAGTGTATTCTAATATGTAAGTCATAGAGATATTCTCTAAGACTAAGGGCTCTCTTATTGAAAATATGAAGTCCATCTATCCAATGGAGATTGTTGCAATAATTGGATAAACATCTATGTGGATGACTATTAAACCTTAAGATAAAATTTTCTAGTTTTACAAAACATATGCAACCAATTGCAAGTGTTACAGAAGAGTGAGATATAAATATCAGACTTTAATCATATCTAATAAGCAAGTCAATTTCAATGATTATATGTATATTAAAATATGCATGTGCACTATCCGAATCCTGTAAGGATCCTAGATAGTCTAGATAGTCATACTATCGATACATCAGCTTATTACAGTTTTGGCACTCATCCAATTCTTTGGATGTCATATGTGTGGAAATTACATAAGTATAGTCAACTCTTGACTTTCCTTTTCTCTTGGGTCAGACCCATGCTTCCACTGCACTTCCTTCATCTATAAACAACCATTGCTCAAGATAAAGGAGATCTTATGTTGAACTCAAAATATTTCAATATAAGAGTATTTCAACATTTATAAATGCATCATTTAATTAAGACAATATGAATCTTATCAAGCTTCGTGAATGACTCAAGTATAAACAGTAGAATGATGACTCATCGTATCTATATCCATCTAAACTCTAAAAGGCTTAGGTTCAGGTAGGTACTCAAATATTTTGGTACATCTTCTCTTATCGAGCCACCATTATGCATATTGCAGTGAACCATGTCATTCATGATTAAATATCAAGAGCACACATATATGCCAAAACATCTTCTAGGCTTATAAGGGTTTTCGATAATTACGATTATCATCGACCTGGTACTTCCAAATCACACTCAATGAGAGATCAAGACTATAGAGACATACAAACCCGAGGTTGTTGTCCTATTGTCTATTTAATTATCATTCCTCATGATTATGAGGAAGCTCACATATTGCAACCACATATATATATGCGTCCAACTGTAAGTATAATATCTTGATCATGGATTCAATCCATGATATGTTACTAGTTAATTATTGAGTATAATTTTGAGTGGATTTAATGTATGTTATTCAAAATAAGATAATTTGTATAAATACATATTTTACTATGATTTAGGATTTTTATATCAAAGTTATCTTGCCTTGTCAACACTGAAAGTTCATTCCCTTATTCACTTTCAATGTAAGACGTATGCTTACCATTATATCTCAAACAAGATATGGATCTCCTTTCTTATTTTTGTTACATCTCAATAATATGAGAACCTATAACTCGGATAAAAAGAAGCGGGAACTCATTCAGCCTTGCAAGTCCAACTTGCATTTTTTCATTCGGTCTTTAACACCCGGACCCATCATCCCTAAGGCAATGCTGACCCGTTGTTAATTGAACCAACTGTCAACAAGAATAGCACTTGCTATGCACAATCCAATATCGCCCCAATGATATGAGGATCTGATATTGGGGTCACTATGCATAAAGACCTTACTCTTTCGAGAAGCAAAGAGCTCGATCCATGTGCCCATGTATGCATGAGCTATCACTTCAGACATGTGTCTCCTACATATAATTCATGGCGACAGAACCATTCGTCTTGATGGGAAATCATGGATGTCACTTATGTGATCCTCCATATCATGTTCAAATTCTAATTAGTTATATGAATCATATTCACATAATTAATTCTTCTAAGGGAAATACTACTATATTCATAATAGAGTGTTTAATTGGATATAATCAATTTAATCATATTAAATCAATTATCAATCCAAATCAAACAACCAACAAACAATCTTGTTTGTTACTTGAAGGATGGTATAATATCAAAATACATATTATTAAAAAATTAATAATTAAAAAAATACATCATGATCATTTCAAGTATTATCCTTTCCTTATCCACTGTCATGGCCAGTACACACGAGATGTGGGACAGACCGCTCATGGAGCAACCAACTACCCCAACGATCCCTGACTAGACATCATATCCACCTCATGTTAGGATAATGTGTTCTGATCAAATTGTATTTGAGATGATATTCGATCTTTGAACCGAAGTTATACCATATAAAATTTATCAAAACCATTTTTATTAATAGTATAAGGAGATTTTCTAAATAAATTCCTAATCCTATTGAAGTAACAATGTTTGTTGGAAAGTTAGTTAGAATCAAATCAATCAAGATCAATTATCTTATCATGTTGGTTATGGTCATGCAAAATAATTATATTTATTAAATATTTCGCAAATATTTAACAACTAACTATTCCAGTAGATTAACCATTAATTTTCATAAATTAATTGAATGACAATCACAAGATTCTTGTTCAAATTTGTTAAGTTTCTAACAGTGACACATGTTTACTAAAACTAACAAATCTTGAGCAAATAAACTCCACAAATTAAATTTCCCTGGTTTGCCAATTTGATTTGAAACAGAATTCAAGTGATAGACACACATTTATAAGTATTTTAAAACCGTGATTATCTCTTGATTACATTCTAAAAAATCATTCCCGTAACAGTGAACACATGTTCACTAAAATGATCATACCTTGAGAAAACATATTCCAAATCACGTAAACTCAAGCCCTACAGTTTGCTAATAAGATGAGTAACATAATAAGTGATAAACTCCCATTTTAAGTCAAACATGGTGAAAATATCGTACAAAACAGGGTTACGTGAATAAAATACGATGAAAATTTACACAACCAAAAATGACCATGTCATCTTAGGTTCATGGATCATATCTGAAATCTCCGACCAATGGCTCTGATACCACTTGAAGGATATGGAAACTTAAGCGCATCACGGAAGCGTGAGGATCGCATCATATACGATCGGGAGTGACTCATCGCACTAGTTGCTCGGGGCAACAGAATTTAAGATTTTTAAATAATGAAACCACATGATCCAAGAACACTTATTGGATCATTAGATCTAAACCACAAATGGGTATTAGGGTCACCTCTTGAAGCGTGGTTACGATCAAGTCTTTAAACAAAGAGACCTCCTGTCTCAAGTATGATCTAATGCAGGAGACGCTTGTGAGTGCATTGATGAAACACATGCTCCTCATAATCCATCTTGATGATCCAAGTAGCGAATCTCCTGATCTTGTATCATGAGATCCGACATCTTCTTCACGAGAGAAATGCACCGAAGGAGATGGAGATCCACGAGTGGTAGAAGAAACGGCACAACGGTGTGGCGACGACGACCATCCTCTCTAGGGTTTAGGGTGGAAAGCCACTCTAAGAAGGGAGAGGGGGGTGTGTAGAGAATATGAGAGAGAGAGAGAGGCTATTCATTTTTTGTTGTGTAAAAGAAAAGCTGGAGTTTCCTCTTCTTTTATAGTATTTTGAGAGTCCATGTATCCCAATCCATGTGAAACACAAAATCATGGTTTTGATTGATTTGTGTTTCTATTCAATGGCCAAGATTTCTTATAAAAAAATATTATAATAATTAATTTAGATTAAATTAAATACATTGAATAATCAATATAGTTAATTTGAATTAAAGCAATTAGGATAGAAGGATTAGGAAGGAGGTCACCCACCTTCCTAAAAAGGGGGGAGACGACCACCCTTGAGAATAAGTCGAACGGTAGCCATCCACCATTCATTAAATGGAAGGTGTTGGCCTTTTTAATCCTTCATATATATTTACAACAACTTTTGTTTAAAATTAATTCATAAAAAATAATTACAAATTAAATTTGTGAATATTCCAATCATGCCATTAAATAATTGTGAATCATATTCACAACAAAAAAATGTAAATTGTATTTCCAATTAATTTTCAATGTGAATCCAATTCACATAAACAATTGATTTGAAGACACTATTTACAATAATCTCTCTCTAGTATATTATAAATCACATTTAAAATATACATATAAATAATAGAGAAAGTACAATCCACATTATTCATATCCTTGATAATGAAATCATTTTAATTATCTTGGATCTCTATTCTCATATGCCCAAATAACATGAATCACATTCACATTATTCACATATTTGATAATTAAATTATATTTAATTATCTTAGATAACTCTCCTTATATTACCAAATAATATGAATCATATTCATATTATTCATGATAATTAAATAACATTTAACTATCAATTTTCCTCAATGCCCGGACACATTATCAATAATGAAATTATCCTTGAACTCTTTCAAGAATAATATGCTTTCTCTGCGGATACTTGAATATAAGGATATGACGATTGTACATTCTATGTATAGTAACTTGGATATTAAGATCATATCTGAAATCCAGATCTCGAAGACCTCCCACTGATGTTTGATTAAATCAAAATTGTAAATCTAATCTTCTCATTATATCTGAATCACATTCAGATCACTGTCCAACATTTGGACCAATCACTAAAATCTAGACATGTTTCCTCACTCCATCGGAATGGAAACGTCATGGTTATACAATCGTCTATGGTCACATCACCCTCAGGTATTCATAATATATGTACATCCTGCATACTTGAAGACTTCGAATAAACTCGAAGTTTTAGATCTATTTAGAATGTCTTCTTCAGGGTTTTATGATTAAGTTTCTGATCATTGGGAGTTGGTATCGACCATATACTTTCCAAAAGTATAGATCAAACCCCAGTATTGATCATATACTTTTCATATCAAGCCTAAAATTGAGTCAAGCTTCCAAAGCAAGATGACCGTGTACGGAATTTGATCCCAATATCTCATGAGCGAGCTCATGTCTTTTGGTTCACTAAATGAATCTGTGTGACCCATTTGAGAGATCGTATTACTCATATGCCCTTGTATACACACCAGCGCACCGATGTATAGATTTTGATTAGGCCATCAACATATCGATCTGTCAAATGTACATACTCAAACATATAGTAACACATCTGTCTCCGATCAGAGGATTCGTACCTATATCCTGATAGCATATGACATAGATCTTTGGTTATCTTTATCTTATTAAGTCAACTCTTTGACCTAACTTATCTAACACCTTCGAATCTATATTCTTATGCAAAGGACCTGCATCAAGAGGTTTGTTAGATATCAGCCCATTAGAGAAAGGATTGCCATCTTGTACTTAGGCTTGATATCATCTCTTAATAGTCATTAACGGTTCTTAATGAATCCTCAATCTAATTCTTTAGATATTTTTCCAAGCACCAACCTCTATGATTCAACAATTGAATCCATAGTTGTATGATCATCAGGATGTACATGGTACATAATCTTAATTGTACTATGAGACCTATTATGTAAATTAATTATTCTTCATTTCAGATCAGGGAATGATATTTGCAATAACATTTATTGCATAATGAACCGCACTAGGCTCGCATGTCCAACACCAAGACCCACAGAAATTTGATGAGATCAAGTCGAGCTTTCCCTAGTTGGGCCGAGTCGAACCCAATGCTCCACCCTAACCATTCGTTTCTTGTATTTTCAATAAAATAGACCACTACAAAACAATCCATTCTCATCAACCAATTTGTAACGCATTCCCCCAACATTTATATGTCTCGATAGAATCGTCACAAATGGTATAACACTATCCCCGTAGACATTCCGTTGGAAATGTAGTTTTTAAGTGGCAAAATGTACACCGTCGGAAATAACAGTCATTTATGAGCAATTTTCATGTAGTGACATAATCTATTGCTTATTACTTATCAAATGAAAGACTTAATTGATGAAACCTGTTTAAAATGCATAATATGACATGCATGTTGCTTTGATATTTATGCACGTAAACAATGAAACTTAAAACCCCTCTAATGATTAGGTAGTAGAAGCAGCGGTTCTCACTTTAAAAGATCATGCTTCGATTACCGCTACTAGAAAAAAAACAATCAAATTAGATTTAATTTCATTGATACTAATTACATATATCGTTCTCAACGTCAACATAATAGCATATCCATAACTATGAGTTATGACGCATTCCTTCGATCGATGACCTCTTTCCTTAATCCGTACTCCAAATAAGGCCTAACGAAGTCAAGGAGGTGTCCAATAATCCCTCTATGGGCAATCCAATCCCTTCTCTGTTTCCTTATAATTAAAATGGCATCAATGATATATACTAGTTAATTTAGGAAATGGCTATCAATGATATCTATACTTATATTCTAAAGCGGGGTTCTTCTCCCCCACTCCTCTTCCACTGCCACGTTACAACCTCTACGAAGGACACGTCCTCCCTTTGCCCATCCTCTCTATTAGCCAGCAATGTCCCTCCTTCCTATTTATGGTTTGTTCCTAATAGCACGTAGATGCTCATTCCGTCCCTTCCGATCTATGTGCATGGTTGCTACATACCTTCTTTATACACCTCATGAATCTCTCCACAACGCTCATGTCGACATTGCCTACCGCTTTCTTGCGAGAGAAAAAACTAATCTCTTAGCGCCTCCTCTACGGATCTCGATCTCTTCGATCCGATATCCTCTGCATGCTCTCATCTCCGTGATCTATCCCATAGATATTTCTGCTTGGTTCGATCAGCCACTCGCTCGCCAACTTCGTGGACGACTTCCTCTAAAGCCTCCATGAAATGTCCTGGAGATCTCCTCTCTGGTTCATTCGGATAGCCACTCGCTTGCTGACGCCTATGACGCCTTCCCAAAAGTGGTACCTTCTCAACTTGCAGTCCCTCCAAGCAATCGCTTGCTCGCTAGCTGTTTCTGTCATTTAAATCAGTATCTTCTTAGCTTTCAGTTTTTCCAAGCAGTCAGTCGCTCACCTACGATGCCTTCCACTGAAGAGGTGCCTTCTCAACTTCTGGTATCTCCGAGCGTTCCCTCATTTGTTAGTAGCTCCATATAAAGTAATACCTACTACAATTGCAGTCTTTGGATATTCGGATACTTGAGATTATAATGCCGTTGGCAAGTCAGCCTGTCTTCCTTCTCGATATCTATGTTATTGGTAATTTTGATGATCCTTTCTTTTAAAAATTCAAGCACTCCTTTCATGTTTTTTTATATAAGAATGAGTTGAATATGTCACCGTGTCCTAAAAATTGTCATCTGAGTCTATTTGACTTTAAGTGTCACAAAAAGGAATAGAGGATTCACAATATGTAAATAATCAAAATCAATTAAAACCATTATAGGTAGTGAAAAGTCAAAGGATATCTCTCCGAGACGCAATAATTCCACAACTAAAGCCATCATCTAAATGACGAAGGTCGGATAATTATAAAATATATAACATCAATGCCTAAACATCTTATGTGATTCTTTTTCGATAGAATTTGACTTTAATTCATGGCGTTGAATGTAGTTTTTAATTTCATAATTCTAATCTAATATCTTAACATTAATTTGTTTTACAAATTTGTCAATTAGATCAACCTTACATGTTATACATTTTTAAAAGCTATGTTATAATATTGAAATTTGTTTTTTGTTGCAAAAACATTACATCAGAAAGGATTTTACTGTTTTAAGGCAATCCAAGCATAGTTTATTGCTATAGTAGGGAAGTGCACTTTGTGCATTTGTATTTTATCTCTCCTTTCCAATTAGTGTGAAATATATATTGTATTAGCGTTTCTTTACCACAGAGATTTTCCAATATAAGATCCCAATTTACTGTGACTACTATTTGTTTTATATTTTTGCAATCTTTACCATCTTCATATGTAATACATATTAGTATGCAAGTAATATGTAAAGTACAACAACACCAAACTTACGAACTTTGGAAATATTGCTAACATAGGTACTTCTTAAAGGAACCAACAACATATTCATAGACTTATGAAAAATAATTAGTATCTGACAAAATAAATGTGATATAGATGAATGACTCCACCACAACAGGACAAGCAAACAACGCACAAGGTAAATCCACTGCAAGAATATTGACCTAAGGTAACGAATAATTTAATACTCATTGTCATATCTTCCATAGTTAAATATACAACAACGAATATTATTCGTTGCTTACTTCTTTAAATTCGCAACGAATAATGGTTTTCGTTTCTATATTCGTCGCGACGAATCATATAACAACGATTATTCATTGTCATTTTCTTCTAATGGTTGCTAAATATAGCAACGATTAGCATGAATTTTGACGAATAATTCAACGAAAAAACATCGTTATATGGACCTTTAACAACAAATATGATATTTGTTGTTAATTACAAGTACAAAAGATCATTTGGCAAAGAATAATATTCGTTGTTATATCTTTAACATCGGAAGATATAACAATTAATATTCAAATTATTTGTTGTCGTAGATCCGATTTCTTGTAGTGATCATACTTCCTATTGGTAATGTATTACAAGTTATTTTCTAAATAATTATTCAAATTTAGCCATTTTTAGTATTTTATTATATAATCCATAGTTTCAAAGGTTTGTCAATTCCTAAAGCTATTATTTATTGCAGATAAATTATTCAATCACACGAGGGTTACTATATTTTATGCATCGTTACCATATCAATGAAAATAACTCAGCCATGACCGGTCCCAAGCATGGGTAAATAAGGAAGGTTGCGTTAGGTAGCCGTCAGCCAGCGTAAAACTGTCAAAGATAACTTCTTAAATAGTACTTTTTTTTTCTAAAAAAATACTATTTAAGAAGTTGCCTCATGACAATCAGATCTTTTCAACATGGATTTCAGCGAACATATGGATTTCGTTGCGCGTTCCCTACTTGCGACGCGTTGCATCGTCCGGATGCAATGAAAAATTGACAAGGGCCGCTACATCGCAGCCTGGATGTAGTTCAATTTGTAATAGTTCTCGCATGAGGAACGCATGCAGGTAATTAAGCTAATACTAGTTAATTTAGGCGGCGGTGGAGATGGAGATCTGAACAGCAGAAGTATCACTCAAACTCCCAACGTTTCATCTGAGATGCTGCCACCTAAACAGATATTAGAATGCCGTGTTGCTAAATCCAAAATACATGAAGCAGATGTCACCACCTTCCAATAATCGCAACCCAACGCTCCATTCCATGCAGACAACCACGCAGAAAAACAACGTTGGCCTCATCCGTAGTACCCCCTCCAAAAAGATTCATATACTCCCATTCCAAAGCCCTAATCCATGTCCACCTCCATTTAATTGATATAGCTTCTCCTCTCAGCCTCCTTTTAGCACTATGCAAAGCCAGACGGCGGCGACATCCTCGCCGGTCAAGGTCGGTACGCGAGGAACGATCGCGTCCCTTGTGTCACGAGAGATCGACTACTTCCAGAGGCTGGACGCGCTGAAGAACGGGAGCCCGAGCATGTCCAGAAGGAGCAAGAACATGCACAAGAGCAGGAGGAAGTCGGAGAGGGGGGGCGGGTTCCTGCCTAGCATTTGCTCGGCCGTTGAGATCGTGGAGGAAGGCTTGAAGGAGAGGATAGTTGGTGCGGGATGCAAGAGCTTGAGGGCTGATGGTGAATGATGATCGAGCTCGTCATATTTCTGTTGATGGGTTCTTTGTGTTTCTTCATCTGTATCCCTGAGATGTCTTGCATCTGATGCGTAGGTAAACCTGGGAGCGTGCGCAAGAGCATTTGAATCATATACGCATCTCGATTGTTGCAAATTATAGAGGGGAACAGGAAGATCTTGCATTAAATTTTCATCCTCTCTTTTTACCACGATAGCTATGGATCTTACAGTGCTGTGATCAGAGGGTTGGCATGTGTACTTTGGAAGGTTTCGCATATTTTGACCACAACCTGAGGTGGTCTGTTTTACTTTCTTTTTTAATTATATGTATCCGTTGTATTAAGTCACGTTTTGATGCAGGTTGTTTTTCTGTAAAGGGAGTGGTGCTGTGATACCGCAGTGTTGTAACGCAAACATTTTTTACATAACTAAAAATTCGAAAATCCTTAAAGATTTGATTTACTACGGTTTAACACTACAATAAAATTGATCTAAAACAGCTAATAATTTGAATAAATTCTCATGTCTTCTTGTATTAAAGATATAACAACAAATAGTATTTGTTGACAAATTATCTTTTATTCTTGTTAGCAATGAATGTCATATTTATTGTTAAAGATTCGTATGGTAATGATTTCCCATTGACTTATTTGTTAAAATTTATATTAATTATTTTTTTAAAAGAAAAAAAGGTATCCACTGTAGTGTTTGCCCAAAAACGTCACCGTTAATCACCTTAAAAGATTGCAAGCAGGTAAGATGGGATAAAGAAAAGGTAGATTACATGAACCAACTTTCAACAAGCGTATTGGCATGTGCCACGACATTTTCACCATACACCTATTCTCGACGGAAGATCATATTGTTCCTTGCACATCAGATTGTCCAAATCAAAGCTATGTATTTGACTCTCTCTTTCTTAGTTCCCCTCCAATCATCCCCAGTGTAATCCCAAAAATCGGATGGACAACTGAACCACCATGTAAGGTTCCCAGAAACAAGTCAAGCTTCCATTGAATGCATGCACCTGAAGAAGAGGTGTTCCGTGTTCGAGTCTTCTTCCCTTTCCCGACATCACGAATAAGTCGGATCAATGCTTGACACGAAACACGCGAATATAGCTCTCATCAACAGTCTGCCTCTCCTAAGTAGCCACAAAATACCTTCACCCGTGTAGGGATTTTCCACCCCATATCTTCCTGTAGTCATCCACGCACCCACCTGGGTCATAAGATACATGTCCCTTCAATGTTGCATATGCCTTACAACCAAAAATCTACAGTCCTGCCAACATGAGTAGTCCCGCCCATCTGTGGGCTCAGGGGCATCCTCGAGCTCATCCAGCATCATCATCAGCTTCCAACCACTAATCGAGAACTTAGATCTGAAACATGTCATATAAGTGTATCTGCCCCATACCTAATTAACCGATGTGCCACGGTCGGATGCTGATGAATCCATGATTCATTAATATTTTTATCATATTTTGCTTTAAAATCTTTAACAAATACATGTAAATATGCATTAATAATCACCTTTTTATCAAAATGGAATTCCTAAATAAAAATGCATTATTATGCATAAAAAAGACATAAAAATAAGAAAAATAAAGAAAAAGAAAAAAGAAAGACTATAAATATGTATATATTGTACAAGATGACTAAGAAATATATAACCTAACCGTTGAGACCAAGTCAGAATGGCTTGGTCGACAAATAATAAAGTTGGGGAAGATAAGGAAGAAAATACACAAAAATAACTAACATGTGCTTGGCTTGGCTAGGTCTACAAGGAAGCATTCCATTCGGGAACAAGCAGGAATAATGATGAAAAATAAGGAGAATAAGGGTCTACTCTTGACTGGAAAGATAGGAATAATGAGAATATATGAAATAAAGGTATGTAACGTGGAATAAAGACATGAATAAAAGGTAGAATAAGGTGAAATAATGAGATGTAGGTGGGAATAGTCATTACTCTTGAGAACTATATCAGATAGAGAATTGACTCTTTATTCCACCGTTTATTCTCCTAACAAACCTGGCCTAAGGATAGACATGGCATCGCAATCCCTTTCCCTCTCCAATGTGGCTTCATTGGGCTTTTTGCCTTTCAGTATTCTTGTTAACGATTTGTCGCCTATGCAAGCAAGCTTGTTATTGCCTCTAGTGCTCCATATCCTTGGGACTAGGGCTGGCTATCGAGCCCAATGAGCCGAGCCAGCCCCTCGCTCAGGCTCGATAAGCCCAGTTGGGCTCGGGCTCGAGCTCAAGCTCGTTCGAGCCCAGCCGAGCTGGCTCGAGCTCGGACTCGATGAGCTCGATAAGGCTCGAGTTGAGCCCCTTATCGAGCTCGAGCTCCTTATCGAGACTGGTCTGGGTTCGAGCCCAAGTCGAGCTCGTTAAGGAAAATAGGTACTTTTTGGTGAAAAATATTTTGTGTGGGTTCAAACTCAAGACCTATTCTACCAAAGACTGTGTTCCTCACCACTAGGCCACTATCCAAGTTGTGTATAAAATCTTAATCATAATATATATTGTAACATAATATTTGCTTATAAAAAAATACTAATTTTCTAATACATGGGTAGGGAGCAAATGTGTGGGGGGAATGAGATTTGAGAATTGGGTCATGACTCGTGACTCTTTGGATGAGTTAGTGGAGGGAAATTGCAAAGGGATAATTTTATTTTGTTTGTATTATATAATATATATATATATATACATATTCCTTATCAAGCCCCTTATTGAGTTATCGAGCCGAGCGAGGATTGACTCGAGTTCGGCTCAATAGTCCAATGAGCCGGGCTTACGAGCTCTTATCGAGCCGAGCCCGAACCTGACTCATCGAGCCGTGACTCAATAGCCAGCCCTACTTGGGACCTCATCAATGTGCTCCCTCAAATATTGTGTGAGCACAAAATATGACATGAGAATCTGCAGATGTGACCTTAGTATATTAGAATTCTTATTTGGACGATGGAAAGACATGATGTCCTAAAGTTGATTGCTGTGTAAATAAATTTAAATCCCAATCTATAAAAGTGTCATATTATTTAAATTCTAACAAACTTAAGATTCTCAAGATGATGACCCGAAAGGTCTACGCAACGATTTAAAGGTCGGGTATGAATCGCTCAGAGGTAAAAAATTTTGAGCAGATACGCAAAGACTTCCGATAGAGTGTCACTAGTTTAGTAACCCCGTGCTCTGCACCTGAGAGATTTTATCAGATATGTTTGTACTGAAGCAGATGTGAGAGGAAGAACTGGAATATAGGGACTCAGTAGTCACTCTATCACTCAGGGGAAGTCAGAGAATATGCATGCCCATTGACTGAAGCCTTATGCTCGGCTTGCACGGCTCTATCCTCGTACGAAAGGACTGGGCAAAGCCATCTGGGTGAGAGGAAGAAGCCCCCATGGAAATGCAGGACCTGACTGGAAGGGCAAGAGCATACCCCCTCCCTGAGCAGAACAATCGAGAGGTTCGGGAAGCAAGGACTATCAAGCACCCAGTGGACCTCCTTACTACGCACCAGCAAGATGTAAGAGAAAAATGTCAATAGTAATATCAATAAAAATGTGGGGAAAAATTTATATAGACACATGAGCATATAATGTGGGTATAATACCATTCATGATGTCTCCAGGCAGTCGTCGCGCTTCCAAAAAACATTTGACATATATTTGGAAATACAACTTTTATGTGACTACTATTCAAATGAAGGTGTAAGCTGCGGAAAAAATGAAGATAAGCATGAGAAAAATATAAGCTGTGAACTAGCCTTTAGTTAGATAGTTTCTTAGTCTTTTAGCTGGACGATTACCTAGAAAGACATGAAAAGAAGGAAATCATTTAGATTCATATTAGATATTGCATATTCATCCTAATAGTTGTTGTATATAGAAAGACGTAATTATAGTTATGGTAGCTTCATAGAGGGAACCGGATTATGTGTGAACGTTAAAGAAGCAGACATGTAATGAATGATATTGCGAATATAATATTGTCAATGTTGTATCACTCGAGAGAACTATGAAATTGAAGATAGTGTAGGTAGATGTGAAATTATCCTTAAACAACATGAATCGAAGACAGACAATCGTATTTATTTGTTAACAGCAATAAATTGATGAAGATGAATTTCTGCATAAAAAAGCATAAAAAATCATTCTTATAAAAGGAGCAATAGGGAAGTATGAAATGAAGACATGGAAATTGGATGGGACATGCATTTCTTACACGAAGCATGTGGATGAAGATCATGCTCTGGAGGTTGCGCGTGTCCGAAATCTTGTTCTTCAGCCATCTCACAATGCTCTGAAGGTTGCGCATGTGCATGATCTTGTTCTTCGGCCATCACACAAGAAAGTACCTGTAATAAATAGAAAAAATATCAACTAAATGTGAGACCATTAATAAATAATAAAATAGTTTATACTTTCTGATCATGGAGAAATTGGCGGCCCCCCTACAATTTGCCCAACCCTTGCGTGACCAAGGTACGTAGGGCTAGGCTCGGATGGAGGCGCAGGCTCGGGGCGAGGCTCGGGAGAGGTTTGGGCCTCGTGGCGATAAGATGGCGCTCTGGCTTGTCTCGGGAGTCCTGAACCTGGAGGTTGTGAGCTAAGGCTTGGTGAAGATACGTGGCTCTCTGTGGATTGTCTGATCATGGAGATTGAACGGTGACTGTACGTGCTAGGGGGAGTCGACGTGGCCCATTGTAGGACGTTGGATGAGCACCAAGAGGGTGCCATCTAACAGCACCTATTCAATCTGGAGCTCCCTCCTCCTTCGATGGTGGCAGCTCTAACAGGGCTCCGACGAGATTCTCGGTGCTCCATCGTGCTCCACCATGTCCTTTGTTAGTCCAAGAAGAATTGTTGCAGCATCGTGAAGAAGACCAGGGATTGAAGGAGACGTTGGAGTGACTGGACTCTCCGGTCGATGGAGCTCCGTCGGAGGCTTTGATGGAGATCTAAGCACAACCTGCAGCTCTGGCCATTGAGCCATAGGATACCTGCAAGGTTAGTAAATAGCCAAAGCGTGCGATTCTGGTGCGCGATGAATGGAATGAGTCGCTAGTTAGTAGAGGAGTGGGGGACTTATGAAACTCGATTTCATGGTTTTTATTTGTAGTTATTAACCCCTTTGTTTAGACTAAATGTCAATAAAAACCAGATAAATTCTTATATTGTCTGAGACTTATAATAAATTAAAAATACAAAAAATAACAAAACAAAAAATCGTACTATTTTTATACCCTTAAAAACGCTCGTAAAAATATTTCTCCCTCTGTTTGACCTCATCTCCATTTTTATTCAACATAAAACCTGTAGATCTCAACTTTCACGTTTTGAGTTTTTTCAAATTTAGCCTCCTTATCCCTCATATTTTACTTTCTTCTTATGAATAAATATTGGGCCACGTGGCTATTTCTGGTTGAGCCATGTGGCCCGCTTCCTTGTGTGTCACGCGCACCGCATCCATCACCGTCTGATTGCATTCCCCCCCTTACATCCTAGCCGCTCCTTCCTGCTTCATCTTACGCCCGGTCGATCATTCCCGGATCAAATCTTCGTCGTTCGTCTCCTCCTTCTTCTCCTCACGACATGTGGCGCTCTCTGTGCCCTTCGATCCGCCCTCCATGGAATGATCGGGTCCACTCATTAGCACCCATATCTCAGTCATTGGATCACGAGATCCAACGACCAAGAGATCATGCCCTACCTCTGTTCTCTCCTCTCGCCCACGTCGCTCATCTTGCACACAGGCTTCGCCCTTTCCATTTCCCCCACCTTCTCTGACATCTTCTCCACTCACAAACTTGCCCTCGATGGAGCCCAGTTATCCCTCTTCCTCAAGGCCACCCACTTGATCCATGTTCTTCCTCCTCTCGCTCCATATGCCCCGCTCAAAGCATGTCGACCGTCACCAGAACCGCAACCTCTATATTTTAAATAAACCCTTGCCACCGCCAATGCAACCCGTCCACCTTTACGTGGGGCTTTGTCCAGTACCACTCCTCTCGTGATAGGGGGAGGACCGATTGAGGTGCCAAGACAACGACGGCCCCTGGTGTCGACTTCTGGCCATGGTAGGCCAGGTTTGCGGTGCTCCGCCATCACCGAGCTACTCCACGTAGCCAGGGGAGTTCAGCGAAGATCCGAGGTTCACATAGGACCTCAATCCCAGGCCTCGCTCCGCCAAAACCCCAGGTAAGTCCTCTCCGATCTTCACTAGTATTTTCTTTTGATTTCTCCGATTAAATTCGCTCTCAACTCGAATGATCACCCACCATTCATTATCCCCCGAGATTCATCATGCAACCCCTATTCATGTGCTCTACTTCGATACCCCATCTCTCTCTCACACACACACACACAACATTGGGCCACTCCACTCCCCCTTCTCCACCAATCTTGCTGGAGGATACGACCAGGCCACCCGCTTCTCCGCTCTGTAATGGTCCCCACTTCACTTCATCTCACTCACAACACTTCGCACATATTGCTTCAGCTATTGCACTAACATTGCAGGACTCCTTCATCAATGGTCGGAGCTGACGCCGGAGCACATTCAAGTAGCTTCGTCTCCGATGAGTGAATGTTGCCAACCGTCACCAGTGGCTCTAGCATCTTCCTTGAACTTCAAGGATGGCGTCAAACCTTCCAAAATCCTCCATGGAGCTGTATCATGCCCGGAAGAGAGCGGCATGGTTACATCAGCTTTGTCGGAGGTTGAAGATCGCCGCCAGCCCGCGATGGAGGAAGAAGACCTGGAGTGTATAGTTACCGTTAGATGGCACCCTCCCGGTGTCCATCCAACGGTCGACAGGCGACGACGTCCTGCCCTCGTACAGCCACCGTCCGATCTCGATGATCGGGCGGTCCTTACTCAGTCACGTGTCATAGATGGGCGGACCTCTAGGCTTGGAGTCTTCGACCCACTTCTGAGCCTTCTGACTCTCGCTCCAAGCTTAAGTCAGCGCTCGAGTATCCCTCAGGACTTCCGAACCTTCCGAACCTTTGTTCGAGGCTACAAAGACCTCCGAGCCTCGCTCCCACGTGCCATGTCACATACGGGCGTGGTATTTTACAGAGAGGACCCTAGAAATGCTTCAAATTTCATTCAGGTCCAGAAATCACGTGGAAACCACGTACGCTGGAGTAAAATTGCACTCGTACCCCTGTGGTTTTTAATAATTGCAATTATACCCCAGCACATGTGTTTAATTTGTAGGGAAGGCTTCGTGATTTTTGTTATTTGCATTTTAGTCCTTCCAAGGACATGTTTGATATTTATTTGCATGTTTTTCTTGCATTTGTGCCTCTGGTTTCTTTTGTGAATGTCTTGAGCATCCGAACTCCGTTTAAGTCGATTTCAGTTGCGTTTCGAAGCTCGTTTCGTTACCTTTTTAATGGCATAAATTGTTTTTTGATTTGACACTCTAGATTTTGATGACTAATTTTATTAATGGAGTGCCCATTATGTAATTCTTTTTATGCCTTTATTCAATATTTCAATAGAATTTGCTTAGTCATTTGATTCTGAAGTTAACCTAAATTTCTTGCTTAAGTATTTTACGAAATTGGGGCATCTATGCTTCTATGTAACCTTGCATTTTATTGCATAAAAAATCAAATTAAAAATGTCTTATTCATGTGTCTGCATTGTTTGCATTCTATGTCTCTTTCTTTACATTTTGACCTATGGATTTCTAATGCAACATTTAATTGGATTCATAAGAGTCTATATTTAAACTTAAGAGACTCATGTCCCTAAGTTTGACCTTGGGATTGCCCGAGTAAAAAATAAAAATCGACCATTTGATTTTATCGGTAGATTAATTAATGGTTTTTGATTAAATATGATTTTGCCCGACTGCAACGATCACATTAAATTTAATCGTTAACCAGTTGAATTAGGAGGGTAAAAATAGGGTTTATCAAATGGTGTTGTTGTTGGGGACATGACTCATTTTTTGTTTTATTTGTATTTTTAATATTTGAATTGAGTGTAATTTTTAATTCATAGGCCTCGTTATTCATTATTAATCTTTCTTCGATCGATATCTAATGCTTGTTTCTGTGGCAAGTCCCTTGGTGTCCAAGGAGGCGAGGAGCAGGAGTTCCCGCTGCGAGGAGCCGCAGAAGAAAATTTTGGAGAAAAAATGAAAAAGAAAAAAAATGATGTCTTACATTTTTATTTTTCCAAGTAATAATCGTCTTTACAGCGGTCTTCGTTCGAAGACTCGCATGTGTAATGAACGAAGATCTCTGTGGTTGTGTGGGGATCGCCCCACTTGAGTGTCGACCTAGGATTAGGCATGTGGCTCTCCTAGCTTCTTTCACATTTTTATGTTATGTGTTTGATCATAGGTAGGACACACGCTAATTCTAGGCGTACATAAGCATCACTTCACCTAGCCAAAATTCAATTTGTTCTTCCCCGCCAATAGAAGCATGTTAGGTGATGTTTTTCATCGACTTACATACATTTAGGTTAAGATTTTAATTCAGTCTTGTTCTCATGAAATTTTGCTCAAGGCACTGTGAATCTTATTTTAGCATAGTTCATGATTTTATCGACTGCATGGCTTTTTCTCGACCTCCCTTCCTGGCTTGATCACATAGGTTAATGGAAATTGGGAATGAGCGGTAGACGATTGATTGATTGATTTATGTTCACATTGAAACTGTGATGACCTTAAGCTTAAAATTGGGATTGATAAATGCAAGTTGACCTAAAATGGAGTAAAATAATGTTTTGGGAGAGCAACACCATTGTTTACGTAGGATGGTTTTTATTTGACAGTTCTTCTTGATCCTTGTGTAAATTAGAATATTTTAATCACCAATAAAAATGATAAGATAATCAACCAACACTTGTTGGTTTCATGTGTGAGTTGGTGACTTCAAAGGGTAGTGCATGCTTGATTGAGCCTTGATTGCTCCGACACCCTCCCCTAAACCTTAGGAACTCCATTCATCTCCGAAGATTCATTCACTCACTTGTATATCCATCCTAACTTCTTCGTTCCTGTCAGGTCTCTCCAACATCAATTATCCATCTTTATACTTAGGATACTCTCAACCTAAGCATAGAGGATCTGAGTCCCCATGATTTTCTTACTCGTTTTTCTTTTCCTTGATACTTAGGTTATTTATAACCTAAGTATAGGGGGGTCCACCTCGGTTCGTATATTTTTCTATACTTAAATGGAACTATGGCTTTATATCATCTAGTGCTATGAGGACATAACACAGTTTAAATATAGGGGGATATACCTTATATACAGTATATTTACTTTAGCTTTATTTGAAAATTTTGAAAAATTTAAACTTCCACAGTGATATGTACGTCTTCACGGACTCGGTATGACCCTCTTCTCGAGTTTGTTTCACTGAGTCGTGAGGTGAGTCAGACCTGAACTTCCTCGTCTCCCAGCCATTTAGTCGAAGATGACCCTCACTTCAACATTTCTTCTTCCCGTGCACATTTTTCACTGAGTGCTTACAAGGTCTTCTCCTTTCCTGAGAAGTTGATTGATACCATAGTGAGAGGAAGGGCACCGATTGAGGAGAGATGAATAAATGAGAGATCAGTCGGTAACAGACCAGATATTTGCTCAAATGTGACTGCAGGGATTCTAGATATACTACAATAGACGAGTGTACAGCTTCAGCAACATTTTAGAGCTCAAGAAGAGTTTGGAGCTGAGATTGTCACTTTGAGACCTGGAGGAAGGAACACACTAACTGTAGTTGCTCCCACGGACACACTACGTGATGAGTACGACCCTGGAGCGAGTATATTACAACATTGGATTCGGTTGCCACTTAACCATGGTATGTACGAATTGAGGCCATCTTTCATTTCACTACTTCTCAAGTTCTATGGGAACATGAAAGAGGAGATGTTTACCTTTCTTCAACAGTTTGAGATGATATGTGGTATGTCTTGTTACCCTAATGTTACATAGGAGGTTGTATGCCTTAAAGCCTTTCCCTTCTACTTAGCAAATAAGGCACTTTCTTGGTTGAATCATTTGGAGAGGGAGATTTCTACTTGAGATGAATATGAAGTCCACATTCCTGCGTAAAGATTTTCCTCTTGGGAGAACAAACATGATGGGGAGCCAAATGGCAAACTTCACGTAACACTCCCATGAGTCATTCCATGAGGCATGGGAGCGATTCAAAGATATAATAGAGAAGTGGCCTCATCTTGAGATACCATTGAAGATGCTAATCCAGACTTTCTTTGGAGAAATTCACGTTCATATTCATGGGTTGGTCAATGGCACATGTGGCAGCAGTTATCTGAATAGGGATGACGAGTCAGTTTGGGCCATCTATGAAGGGATGTCCGAGAATTCTAGAGTAGTCGATTCCACTCGAACATATCAGAAGACCACCCAGCCACCACACCATAGAGATCATCAAAATGTGGCCAACATAGTTGAGTGTGATTCACAGTCTGAGGATGTGGGTTATATTAGTGAGAAGCTTACATTCACAGATGTGATTCAAAAGCAATCCAATTATTGTAGAAGTTGTGAGAGTTAGAGAAGTTGTCTTCATTACCTCAGCATATAGGTTATCTGGATAAGAAGGTGGGGGATATTTAGAGATAGAGCCAATAACCACCTTCATTTCAGCAGACATAAATATCTTTATCCGCTCCTCCCACCCGTCAGGTACACTTTGTACAGGGTGAGGCAGAATGTTCTACAGACACTTCACAATTAGCTTGGCATGCGATTAATCTACAACCATTCAGAGCCAGATCAGTAGATGGTGTTGATGTTCCTACCACTTTTAAGATTAATGGTATTTGGTATGCTCTAGTTCCTTAACGGTCTACACCATAGAGTATACATCATACACCGCAGTAGATGCACTAGCAGCGTGGACGTCCACATTACTAGCACCGAGGACAATATATGAAACATCACTCTCACCATTCTTCCAACCAGAGACCAATTCATCACCCTCCAGTACATTACCACCACCAACAACAGCAATCACAATTTACACATCAATGATCTCCACAACCATATACTTCACAGTCCCCGCATACTTCTAGGAAGGAGAGATTAGAGAGCCATGGACATGCTTCTGAGCTTGAGTTTTCTGCATAGTCCATGGCCCTGAACCAGATTATGGACATGCTTAATACACTTTATATAGCGCACAAGACATATATAGAGCAGATTAACCATCGTCTGGATGAGTTAACTATGCCTAGGACTACCCTTCCAGCATAGCCATTGATGAATCCAAACAACAAGCGCCATCATCCAGATCAGGTAGACAATACAGACAAATCCACTAGTAAGGTCACTTTTCCAGAATTTTTAGCTAACTATAATCGTCTCAAGAGCGGAAAATAGCCACTAGCCCGTGATCCAGATGAGGAGGAGGGAGTCACACACGAGTCGACGCGAAGCACCTTTAGCTTGGTGCTAAGATTCTCAATGAGTCGATCCGACCTTTGGAGCGCCAGACACACTCGATCGAGACTTTGCTGGCATCCCCTTCTTCTAGTTCATCCAGAGCCACTCAGCATCGTCGGATCGAGAACAATCGCATCAGTCTTGTCTGGACCGGCCATCCACATTGCCATATGAGACGCTAGATCTTTCCCATACACATCTGACACGTACATCCATTTCTTTTCCAGAACCGTCAGATCCGCTCGCTAACGGTCATCAGGGTAATACGTCATAAGATCCTCTACGCGCTCGCCATGTGTCTTGTAAGGGTATAATGCATTTTTCACCCTGCTATTTCCTTTATTTCGCTTTAGTCCAATAAATGTAATAGAAGTTAAAAACTATTTGTGGAAAGGACCTTAGGTTTTCTTTATTTGCATTTAAGTCCTTCCGAGTCGAGCTCATGTGTGCCTTCACATGTTTTGTGGGATATTTGCAAAACTTTACCTGTGTTTTTTCATGTGTTATCTTAATTAGAGAACTTTTATGAGAATTGCATTTATGCCCATATGAGTGATCTGTCACATGTAGCGTGTGTAGTTTCTAGATCAATTACATTCATGCCCTCGTGTTTTTAGTGCTTATAACTATGAGGCCCCTACAACTTAAATAATTATGATTAGATCCTTGCTTCACTATTTTAATTTCTTGCTCTTTTATTTGGCTGCAATAGATATTAATTTGGCCCTAAAATTTTCACAAAAATTCTTTTAGCTCCTGCTATTATGTTATTTACATGGTAATTTTGATCTGTCAAATTTCCTACATTTACTATTATTAAAAGATCAAAAACCCTTAAAACGTGTCCTATTTCAAGTAGAAAATTCAAAAAAATTTGAAAAATGTCTTAAAAATTCTAAATAGTAGGATAGCTTTATTTTGAGTTGTTTTAAATTTCCATCCAATTTTACATCATTTATTTTTATAAAACTTTTAAAATTTACACGATATTAAAAATTTATAAAAATCGTATAAAATCATTGAAAAATCCAAAAAATGTGATTTCAGTTCCTATTGGTAGATTAAATATATTTTCTGATAAATTAGCATCCATAAGTTTTGAGCTGGTTTGATATTTTATATTTGCAAAATACTTGATGAATTTACATTTCATCATCTTTATTCTATCATTTTGGCCTTAAAAACCCTAGTAAATGCGTGTAAATAGCGTTAATTCATGCATTATCATCCGTGCATCAGTACGTAAATAGTGTACAAATTGTGGTTTTTAAAGACAAAATCATAGAATAAAGAAAAGAAAAGGAATAAAATATTGCAAATATTTTATGACCCAAAACCCTGAGACCTAGGCATCTTGATGACTAGGTCGACAAGGAATAAAGTAGGGGGAGATAAGGCCAAAATACAATAAAAATACCTTTTATTTAATTCATTCTTTATTCATTTTAGGACCTATTTTTGGTCCCACTTGTTACACTTCAAATAAAGAAACTTTGTACATGAAAGTTGTAGATAATTAAATAAAGAAAAATACAAAATTAATTTCATACAAAAATAATATAAAGATAAAAAGTTATGGTCTGAATATAATTCCAAAATCCCAATTTTCCAGACCTGTATCTCTCAATTAAAACTTGAAACGTATCAAAATCACTTTAATTGTATATAATTTTTAATAAGCTATTTAATGAAGGTGGTTTCGTATTTTGTGGAGCTACAGTTTGAAAGTTGAGTTTTGGACCCCTATTGTATACTTGTACATATTAAAATATTCATTTTATTTATTATTCATTATTTTACTAATTTTATATTTTTATAATTTTGTAAATATTATTTGTAATATATGTGTAGTAAAACTGGAATAAAAACATCAAAAAAATCAAAAATAAAATACTTGAATAAAATACCTAGGTATAATACCTATAACTATACCTCTGTGAACTATACTTCTATTTATTTAATTATACAACTTACATCAGAAAAATAAAATAAAAATATATTTCAGTTCATAAAAATAAGTTATAAATTTATAAAATGATAAATAAAAATAATAAAATTAAATAAACAAAATAAAAATAAAATATTAAATTCATATATGAATATACCTGTATATAAGCTCTAAAAGGGAAACTTGTAATTTTTAATCTTGAAAAAATAAATAAAAATCGTAATAAAATACTTTATAAAATAATAATCATTTTTAATTTTATAACCTAAAAATAATAAATTCATTTGCTATTTAAAAATAACATTTTAAATGATTTTTGCAGGGTTTTTCTTGGTTGGTCCACGTGGACCAACCAGGAGGGTCTGAGAGTTGACCTCGGTCAACTCTCTGACCCGCCCCCTGTCCCTTTGTCAGAATGTGTTTTTGACCCATTTTCATGGTTTTTTCGAGGCAACTCCTTGCATATTCTCGTGATGGACTCTTCTTGACTTTTCATCACCGCTAATCGAGGATTCACGCCCTAGGTTCTTTTTAGGCGTTGGGTCGCTGCATCAATCATCGCACCTCCGTTGCCGCCGTTGCCTCTTCACCCCTCTTCTCCGACGTCGTGGGGGAGCTCCAGTGGCCGTTGTTGCCTTTTGACGCCTCCAACATCAAGAGTGGACCTACAGGAGTCGTCGGGAACCATCAGGTGAGCTCCAAGTACCTAGGAGCTCAAGCTTTGGCCGATCGAAACTCACCAAGCTCGAGTTCTTGGCGCGTTCTTGCAGACAGCCCCAGCACCGTCGGATCTACCCCGTTCCTCCAGATCTCGCATGTGCCGTTGGATCATTCCTGTTGCCAGCCGTCCAATCATCCAAGCAGCATCTAATCTCAATGGTCCATCCGAATCATCATCGCCCCGTACGATTGTGACACGTGTATACATGAAGAGATATCCGTCGTCCGATCAGCCCACGCTTTGGGTATTTTGAATCAAGAACCTTGTAATTGTCATTTAATAAATTATTAAAATTAATGGTAAATTTTATGGAATAATTATGGATAAATATTTGAGAATTATTTGATGATAATTGTTTCCTTAAATGACATTACCTTAACCAATAATTGATTAGATATGATCTAGATCACAAATTGGTTACTCCATCTACTTTCCAAACAAAGAAAGTTATTTGAATATGATTGGGAATTTGTTTAGAAAATATCCTTATAATATAAATCAAAATAGTTTTGATTATTATATGGTATAACTTCGATTGAAATATCGATTA
This sequence comes from Ottelia alismoides, assembly GCA_037367405.1. Taxonomy (NCBI): domain Eukaryota; kingdom Viridiplantae; phylum Streptophyta; class Magnoliopsida; order Alismatales; family Hydrocharitaceae; genus Ottelia; species Ottelia alismoides. Next base: position 395,993 of record JAZKJV010005209.1, on the reverse strand, counting down.
TCGTCTCAAGTACAGACTGATCAATTGGCATTATCTTGACCTGAGGCGGCCCATCAAAATTGGCCATGACAACGAGTAAGGAAGGGATAATGTTTAAGAGATCATGATGCATTTTTCTAATTATTAAAATTTGAATAATATGTATTTGAGATAATACTATATTTCAAGTAATAATAAAGAATGTTTGTTGGATATTAATTGGATCATTGATTTAGTGTGATTAGATTAATTGGAATCCAATTAAAACTAAAATATTCTATTTATGAATAGAGTTGTAATTCCCTTGGAATAAATTAATTATAATGAATATAATTCATAATTATTAATTAAAATATGAATGGGATACAAAGGATCACATAAGTGACATCCATGGTCTCCCGTCAAGACGAAGGGTTCCGCCACTAGATATTGTATGTAGGAGCCTGCATACAAGCGCATTTGGATCATACTCTTTGCTTCTTGAAAGAGTAAGACCGTATGCATAATGACCCAATGTCGAGTCCTCATATTATTGGAGCGATATTGGATTGTGCATAGTAAGTTTTAAGCATGTTGATGGTTGGTTCAATTAATGATGGGTCAACATCATCTTAGGGGTGGTGGGCTTAGGTGTTAAAGATCGAATTGGGAAATGCAAGTTGGAATTGCAAGGCCGAATGTGTTCCCGCTTCTTTTTATCTGAGTTACAAGTTCTCATATTATTGGGATGCAAACAAAGATAAGAAAGGAGATCCCAGATCTTGCTTGAGACATAATGGTAAGTGTATCTCTTATATTGAAAGCGATTAAGAGAATGAACTTTCAGTGTTGACAAGCAATGCAACTTTGATACAAAAATTCTTAAATCAAAGTAAAATATGCATATATATTTATATATTTATGCAAATTTCTTATTTTAAATAATCTCTCATTAAACCTACTCAATACCATACTCAATAATAACCAATGAAATACCATGGATTGGATCCATGATCAAGATATTGTACTTGCAGTTGGACACATATTGTATGTGGTTGCAATGTGCAAGTTTCCTCATACTAATGAGGAATGACAATTAAATAAACAATAGATCTACAACCATGGTATTTGTATGTCTCTATAGTCTTGATCTCTCATCGAATGTACTTTGGAAGTGACATGCTGATCGTAATTGTCAAATAATCCTTTATAAAAATTGAAGAAGATATTATGGAAAATATATGTGCTCTTGACGTTTAATCATAAATAACATGGTTCACTTCATTATGCAGAATGGTGGCTTGATAAGAGATGATGTACTCAAAATGATTGAGTACCCACCTGAACCAAAGTCCTTAAGAGTTAAGATGTATGTAAATATGATGAGTGTCATCATTCTACTATATATACTCTAGTCATTCATGAAGCTTCAGAATATTCATATTGTATGAATTGAATGAAACATGTATAAATGTTGAAATACTCTTATATTGAAATCTTTTTGAATTCAACATAAGAGATCATTTGTCTTAAGCGATGGTTGTTTATAGATGAAGGGAGCGTAGTGGAAACATGGGTCTAGCCCGATATAGAAGGAAAGTCTAAGAGTTGACTATACTTCTACGGATTCCGCACATATAACATCCAAAGAGTTGGACGAATGCCAATACTGCAACAAGCTGATATGCTGATAATATGTCTATCAAGTATATATAGAATCCTTAGAGAAGGACTCAGATAGTGCATCCGAATAATTTATATCTACATATCGTCATTGAAATCGACTTACTTATTGGATAAGCTTAAAAATCTAATAATTGTATCTCATTCTTCTAATAACACTTGCAATTGGTTGCATGTGTTTTAGAAGGCTAGAAAATTTGATCTTAAGGATTGAAAGCCATACATATGGATATTGATGCAATTGTTGCAGCAATCTCTATTGGATAGATGATGAATACCCATTCATCACTCTTTATTCTTCTATTTTAGCTACAAAAACCTTTGCAAATACATGTAGATATGTGTAAATACCAATAAATACCAAAAGCATGCATTGTGTAAAAACCTATAATTAGCATGTTTTTGTGCACAAAATAAAAGAATAAAGAGCAAAAAGAAAAAGAGGGAAATATTTAGAATAAATATTGAGCAACCTAACCCAAGGGAGGGCTCAGCATGGGCCTGACCGCATAAAAGCCAAAGTAGAGGGAGATAGGAGCTCACTTGTTTATATTTGTAAATAAATTAAACTATATATTTTCCTCACCCAAAAAGAAGCTTGTACATATTGTATGTATATTCTATTAAAAACAAAATAAAAAGATAAAAAAAATCAAAAAGTCAAAAAGACCCTTTCACCATGTGTATAAACCACACTCTTGCATTTATTTAACCCTATAAATAAATTCATTTATTTTCTAAACTTTTTGTAAATATTCTATATTACCTTTTGTAAATAAAATAAATAAAAAGAAACAAAACAAAAATCAAATAAAAATTACAAAATTGAAAATACCAAAAATACATTGTATTAATACCATGTATATAAATGTATATATTTATTTATTTCACCCTTGTATATAAGTAATAAAAATAAAATAAAAATATTCTTTTATTCTATATTTCATGTTGTAAATAAATAAAATACAAAATGAGCATAAAAACACATAAAAATAACAAATAAAAAAATCAAAAATAAAAATCCATGTAGTGTACATATACCTATATATAGAGCTAACCTATTTTTATTTCCAAAAATTAATTAAAAATCACCAAAAAATAGAAAAAAATAAAAGAAAAATATTTCATGTTTTAAGTTTTCTTTAATTCGACCTATTTTTGCCCTAAAATAAATGGTCAAAGTTCGGGCACACGTGGCCGCTCCTGATTGGGCCACGGGGGAATGTTGACCCCGGTCAACTCCCCCGCGCCTCCTTCCTTTTCTGGCCAACGCGCGCCGCGCCCTTCTTCCCCGATTTATCCACGCGCGTCCAGCCTGTCTTCAACTCAACCCCCGCGCCCATATTCTTCGCCGCACATCCCTCTCCCTCGCCGGATCTTCAGCCATCAAATCGACGCTTTCCTTAGCCGTCGAGCCTCAACCCTAGTCGCCCGGTCACGCTATATATCCTTCCCCTCCGCCGCCCTCGCGCCGCATCTTTGGCCCTTCTCTTCCTTCCCAGTGACCTCCATCGGCAAGGCGAGAGTGACAGCGAGCTTTTGCCCGTGTTGCAGTGAGGCGAGGGAGCGAAACCATCGATCCGGCGTAACCTCGCCGTCTTTGCTCCGCCGCCGGCGTTGAGCATCGAGCTTCAGGCCTTGACGCCCTTCGAAGCTACGACCCGGAGATAGCCCATCTCCACCACAGTCTCCAGCATCCATCAGGTAGCCGTAGTTTCCTTTAGTTTAGACTAACTTTCGATTACGCCCAAATTCCATCTCCGACGCACTTCTTCGATTCCGACCACCTCGCTTATCATCTCGACCTCCCGACCCGACCATCACCTTCGCGCTCCCCTCACGCACCTTCTTCACCCCTTCACTCAACCCAGATCGCACAGGATCTGGGATTCGAGCTCCCTCGCCGTCGCTTCGCCGGAGCTCGTTCGCCACGCACCACCGTCCACCTTCACGCCACCTAACCGGGTCGAGGCACTTTGCCCTCGACCCGCGAAGCTTCTTGACCATTTTGCAGGTCCAAAGGGGGCGTCTGAGCCTCCTTCCCAGTTCAGCCAGGAGCTTCGAGCCATAGGCCTCGCCGGAGCCCCTCCAGGGCTCGGTTGGACCCTTGGCCACCACCAGCAGCTGCGCAACCTCACGCCGGATCTTCTCCGACCTTCAGGCGCAGCAGAGGAGGACCGGAGTTCACGCAGGACGTCGGCGAAGTTCGCCGGCGTCGAGTTCTTCCTCCACCTTCCAGAGCCGTCCGATGAAGGCCTCGCTCCAGTTCTGATCGTGTCCGTTCATCTGAGGAGGAGCAGCAGCCGTCGATACATCAGAGGATCTCATCTGGGCCGTTGAGCAGCGAGGTTAAGCCACGACGTCTATCAGCCGTCCGATTATCCACGTGGCTGCACCTCGACCATCCGATCTGGGCTTGGTTTTCTTCGAAGAGCCACGCAGCATCTCCACCGTCCGATCAACCACGTGGACGCATACCAGCCGTCAGATCAGGCCCGCGCTTCCTTCGTTAAAGGCGCGTTTGTTCTCCACCGTCCGATCATCCACGCGTCACCATCCAACCGTCGGCTATTAATAAAGGGGTAAATATCATAGGGCCCCCTCTGTTTGTCGAATTTCGTTTTAGTCCTGTAATTTCTAATTTCAGTTGTTTATTTTCTGGGTAATTTGCATCAAGGACCTCGGACTTAATTTCATTTGCATTCATACCCCTGCCAGTAGAGACCCACGTGCTTCGTCACGTGTATTGTTGGGTTATTTGCATCTTTCGCCCTGTAGTTCTGGAATGTTATTCATTGAATGAAATGTTTTGTTTATTTGCATATATACCCCTGTGAGCATTGATTTTGAACATGTGCGAATTATTTCTGGGTAAATTGCATATAAGCCCCTGGACTTTTGGTACTTGTTACTAATAAGCCCTCGGAACTTATTTTTATTACATTTAGGTCCCTGTGTGCCCCAGACACGTGCTTGGCACGTGATTTCTTGGGTATTTTGCACCAGGACCCCAGAACTTTTGGGTATTTGCACTTAGGTCCCTGTGCACAGTGCCCCACCTTTATTTTTGAATAAAATATCAAACGAACTCCAAATCCAATGAAATTTTGACACATGGCTCCTGCCATGGTGTAGGAATTTCTATGATTTTTGGGGACATTTCTGATTTCATTTATAATTTTTAAAAATTCAAAAACCCCTATTTTTGCTACTGTTTGACTTTAAAAATACCAAAAAAAATATAAAAACTTCACCAAAAATTCCAAAAAAATTAGACATTGTTGTTTACTGTTTGCTTGATTTTCTAGCCAATTTTGGCTACTTTTCATCACTTAAAAACCCTAAAAATTGAAAAACCCCTAAAAACCCATAAAAATTGTAATAAATAAATTAAAAATCCAAAAACAATAATTAGGGTGCCTAAATTTTCCTTGTTCTTCATAGATTATAGGAAAATTACCTCCAGGGTTGTTTGAAGCTCTTAAATATTTTATTTTTGAGTTTCTAACCTTGCTGGACAGTACCCATTGTTTCTTGCCTTGTTTGATTTTTAATAAATATTTTATTCATTAGAAAAATTCCAAAAATTCACCAAAAACAGTAAAAAAACATTTAAAACATAAAAACCAATTTTTTGGAATTTTTGCATCATTTGTGTGTCTTGTATAAATTGTTGAAGTTGCCTTGCATTCACTTTTTCTCATTTTCTCATCTTTTGAAAATTCTAAAAAAAATACAAAAACAAATAAAAACCAAAAAAAGACTCTTTTTGGATTCCTGACTACATCGTAGGCCGCAAGGCCAATCTATGCTCCTTGTGTTCGACCCTGGGAGCTATACCAGGTTAATCTTATAGCAGACCGCTCTATCTTGTGTTTTGATTGATTGATCTCTTTGTGAGTGGTTTATTTTCTTGATTTACTCAGCCCGAGTGATTGAGGTCGCAACGACCTAGCATTTATTTTACACCTTTACCTTAGTCATTTGGGCGGTGATCAGAATGGCGCCGTTGCCGGGGAGCACGGCTTTGTAGTCATTTTTCCATATTTTCTCTCTACATTATAACTGTTATCTGACACTTTCTCTTTCTCATTTTTTGTGCGAGGTACTGCTTGGAATTTGGAGTACACTTTTTGAGGACCCGCACGGGAAGAAGACCAGGAAGAGAGAGAGAGGAGAAGAAATTTTATTTTAGAGAGAGAGAGAGAACATTATTCTTGTTGTAATAATTTAGGACTTGGACTTGGACATTTGTGGACATTTGTAACATTAGCGGGTCTGTTTCGCTGAGCACCGGTGTGCTCGGGGGACCCATTTGGATTTTCGCGGCTTTTATCGTGGTTTTCATAGCTAGCTGCCTTTTCCGGTGTTTACGCGGTTTTCTTCGAGCCCCTAGATTTAGGAATTTGTGTTGATTGTGACGTAGATTTCTAAGGCCCAAACACTTAATAGAATATCTGTTCCCATAGAACGTAATTGGACCTTAATAAAATTCACTGAAAAAGTTAGTGAAATTGGATTTGAGACCACGTGCCGTGAGGAGTCACATACAGCGCTGGCAGGACCCGTTGTGGCGGGCACCGAGTGACTCCCAAGATCGGACTCCGGACTCTATTCGATTAGCTAACTATTGTTCTTCACGATCAATAGAAGTTGCTCATCTAGGACTCGGCTTTTCCCGCTGCGCCATTTAGGTAGTTTTATTTCTGTCTTTAAATTCTGCGCGGATCACTTGCATGTAGAGTGCTGGAGACAAGGTACGCATTTCTTTCTCTGCATGCATCATTGATTTCTCCGTGCATCGGCTTTTTCGTCTTCTCCCCCTGTGTTTCGGCTTAATCATCAGGAGAATCGGAAAAACCGTTAGGCCGCTTGTATTTATTTTTGAAAAACATTAAAAAGAAAAAAAACAATAAAAATTGGGACTGGATAACACTATTGACCCTAAAAGACACTCACAATAAAATTTGTCTTGGGGAGAGCAACCCCCTCATTGTTTGGTTTGATTGTGCGAGAGAGTGACCCGAACACTAGGTAAAGCCCTCCGGTGCTCATCTTGACTGATTACCGACTCTTCTGTGCGGGACAGTCGGTTGAGAGAGTATCGGGTATCCCAGCAGGTCACGTAATCGCTCTGATATCTTGTGTGTTCACCAAATAAAAATTGACAAGAAAAATTGACCGAGCTTTCACGGTCTTCAGATTGTGTGGAGTTGGTGAACAAGGGGTTTGCTTGCAATCATATTTTCTCCAGATCTCATCCGCCCAACTCGCCAAGATCAAGATGATGGGCAGACGATCTCTTAGGCAGCCTCTGGCTGCACCGCTTTCAGGCGCGTCTACTCCATCATCTAGGTTGGCCCGTGAGAGTCGAGACCAGCTCTCCGGGCCCGAGTTCGAATCCACCCTGTTCCCCCTCGATCCCCTTTCTTCTGTTCCTGAGAGACATGAGCCCGAGGAGAGACGAATTCATTTGACCGAACCTGAGTTGGGCTCTTCTGATTTTGCAGACATCCCTATGGCTGGGGCCGGTAGTTCAGACGATCGCCAGCCCGAACACTTTGTTTTAGACCAGGGAGCGATCAACTCCACCCTGATCGCATCATTAGAGACGGTTCAGAACCAGTTACGCGATCAGGGGGCATTCATGATAGAGATGAGGAGGGAGTTGGAGAGACTCCGAAGAGAGCAAGAAGAGCCGAGCGAGCCGGAGGACATTCCTGATGCTGATGCAGAGGCAGCCGCCGCCGCAGCAGCCGCCGCAGCAGCGGCAGCCGCCGCAGCAGCAAGACCGATGCGGGAGCTTCACAACCCTGGATCTACACTGATGCACCAATGGGTGGTGATTCCTGCTATCGTGGGGGATTTCAAGTTCCCTCCGAACACCCTGCAGATGCTTCCGCACTTTCATGGACTCGCCACTGAGGAACCTCACCTCCATCTACAGGAGTTTCTGATGATCTGCAGCACTGTCCACGACCGTCGTGTGGACCAAGATACGATTCGAATGATGGCCTTCCCTTTTTCACTGGCAGATAGAGCAGCCGCCTGGCTGAAACATCTAGGGAAGTTTGTGTACACCTGGGATCAACTCCGCACCGAGTACTTGAACAAGTACTATCCACTCGGGCGGACGAATGCAGCAAGGGCCCTGATCAACAACTTCTCCATGCTCCCTAACGAGCAATTTCACGAGGCATGGGAGAGGTTCAGAGAGCTTCTGGATAGATGCCCACACCATGATATCTCGAAGCCGAACCTAGTTCAGAGCTTCTTCAGTGGGCTAACACCAGAGCTTCAGGGTCTGGTGAATGCTTCTTGCGGCGGGTCCTACTTTGCCAAGGACCACAACCAAGTCTGGGCCATCTATGAGGAGATGTCCGAGAATTACATGGTGATGTCCCAGACTCGGTTGTATACACAGAAATCTCAGCAGCCGCCAGGACCCGTGCAGTATCAGCGGATAGCACGGGTTGATGCAGGTCCATCCAGTTCGTCCACAGTTGCAGCCGCACAGGCAGAGTCGGCCGCTGCGGACATGGGGATTATCAGCGAGAAGTTGGACCGCATGGAAATCATAGAGAAGAAGCAGTGCCAGGGCATAACTCAGATGGAGGAAATGGCACAGACTCTGAGCGACATGAAGACCCAGCTCTTGTGTCTCCAGGAGGCACAGACGGCTCCTCAGCCACGTCTTCTGTCGCGAGGCGATTCCGGCGGCAGCCGCAGCTCGTCCCAGCGCTCCAGCTCCTTGCAGCAGCCTAGACAAGTTCACCTTGTACAGGCGGAGCCGTACCAGCAGCAGCAGCCCTCTTACCAGGCACCACCATCTCCAGACTTACAGATGGTGGTATATCAACCGGATCAGCCTCTGGATGTACTCCCACCCGCCCCATACGATGCAGAGCCGTTGATGGATGTCAACGGGATTTGGTATGACCGGCCCCAGCCTGGAATCCGACGAGACCATCCCGGATTCAGGTGGGGGAATGGGGGTAACCAACCCCAGCAGCAGCCAGCCGGTCAGGGAGGGCAGTACTCCCAGCAGAGGGATCACCAGCAGCACCCAGCACACCAGCCATCATCATTCGTATCTCGTCCCTATCAGCAGCAGGGACAGAGTTGGAGACGTGAGCAGCAGGCTCACCAGCAGCAGCATCATTCCTCTTACCCCTCTCAGTCACAGCAGCACCAGGTCCAGCAGCCTCATTACCAGAGAGGCAACCCGTCGGGCTCCCATGAGAGCCCCGCCATGGATGATATAGCCCGCCTCTTCACAGAGCAGCAGGCTACATTTAGACGGGAGATGGACGAGTTCCGCCAGGAGATGCGGGACCTGATGAGAGGGAAGGCCGCCATCCCTGCACAGATCGAGCCGAACCCGAATAACTTGAAGAGGAAATCTGAGCAGGTAGTTCACACTGAGCCTACCACTTCTAGTGACTCATTTGATGTTATCTCGTCGGATTTATTTGATGCTGATTTTGTCACACTTAGGAGCGGTAGAAGACCAGCAGGAGGCGCCTCATCTGAGCGACAACATGAGGATCCATCTAGAGCGCCAGATGAGGAAGAGGAGAGCGGTACTGAAGCCGCACATCATGATGACGGTGGTACTGAGGCCACCCGAGATGCTGATTCCACTGGCGGTACTGAGGCCGCCATTTCACCACATAGAGGAGGTGGTACTGACGCCACCAGCAGAGCCGAGCCAGCCAGCGGTACTGAGGCCGCAAGACGTCTAGTGGTAGAGCCAGCTAGAGGTGGTACTGATACCACCAACATTTATTCTGATAGAACTGTTGTCTTTCCTCATGTGAATGTATCTCGGAACTTTGATTTGAATAAAGGAAAAGGTTTAGTTTCTTCTGATCCCACTGTGATGAATGATGTTTGTGAGGATCCAGTCATCGACTCATCTAGGCCTATTCCTAGTCCTTCATCTGAGAAGGACCCTGTGATCCCCTTTCCTAGAGCCCTTGAGTTGGGGAAGGGGAAGAAAAAAGAAAAAGATCCAAAAAAGAGAGAGCAGGAGGAGTTCAGCCAGAGCATGATAGACCGATTTCACATCCAGCTGACCCTCAATGAGGCTTTGCAGCACATCCCTCTTCTTCAGCGGTCCTTGAGAGACAGGACCACCGTCAGGAGGACGAAGAGGAACAAGACCGCAGAGATCCATGTGCTGACCAAAGCCACGTGTTACGCGATCCAGAACCATCTGCCGACTAAGAGGCCAGATTTAGGGGCCCCGTATGTCAGATGTCAGATTAGTGAGCAGAGGTTCGACCGCACTCTATTAGATAGCGGATCGTCTATCAACCTTCTTCCGGCAGCCCTTCTCGACCACTTAGAGTTGGGCACTCTTAGACAGAGCAGGACATACCTTCAGTTTGCTGATCGGTCTGTCAAGAGGCCAAAGGGGTTGTTACGAGACGTTGTCGTCACGATTCAGGGTTTGCAATTCCCCGTGGACTTCGTAGTGCTGGACATGGAGACCCCTGACTCGTTGACCGATTCCCCCATCATCCTCGGTCGCCCATTCTTGGCCACAGCCAAGGCGGTGACTGATCATGATAGCGGGAAGGTGTACTTTCGCGTCCAGGGCGAGAGTATACAAATAGAGACGGTTAAGGACCACAGAGCCAGATCCAGATCCAGCTCACATGGCAGTACAGATTCAGAGCAGCTGACAGACCCAGAGCCAGACATCCACCAGGACTGTGATTTTGTGATCACAGATGATGAGGCAGCTTGGGCAGATCCTGTAGCACAGACCATCCTCTCATATTCAGATTCGGCTGATGCAGAGATGATAGTAGAGGATAGTCTGGAGAGCACGGACCTGGTACAGGATACTATTGAGTCAGCAGAGTCGGACCTTGATCGCGACACGATTTCCAGTGATGGTGGTACTGAGGCCACCCTGCTCTATGGTGGTGCTAATGCCACCTTGTTCTCCAGTGGTACTGATGCCACTGAGTCTGATATAGATCCCTCGGATTCAGAGTCTGATTGGGCAGATTGTAGTGATCAGATGCCAGATCTGGATCCACCTGAGCCTATAGATGAGGAGGAGGTAGAGGCAGAGCAGATCAGAGACAATGTAGAGGACCCGCCTTCTCCAGATCCAGTTTGTGAGAGTTCATTATCATTTTCCCAAGCAAATTTGGCAGAATTATCAGCATACACACATCTTCTTCAGAAGCCAGATTTGCCAGCACCCAGCTGTCCAGAGCTAAAGCCGCTCCCTACTTCGTTGAAGTATAGATTCCTTGCGGGAGAGTCTGAGATGTACCCAGTCATCATCTCTGCAGATCTGACTGGAGAACAAGAATCCCGTCTGATGGAGGTTCTTGAAAAGAACCGCAAGGCAATTGGATGGAGCGTAGCAGATCTCCATGGGATTAGTCCTTCGTTGTGCTCCCACCATATCTATCTCGAGGAAGGGGCAAAGCCGTCGCGTGAGTTCCAGCGGCGACTGAACCCCAACCTAAGAGAGGTTGTTATGAAGGAAATATCAAAATGGTGGAGTGCAGATTTTATTTACCCCATTTCCGACTCCAAGTGGGTTAGCCCCTTGCATGTGGTACCCAAGAAGACGGGCATCACGACTGTGATCAGTGAGTCGGGAGAGGAGATTGCTACACGAGTACCCACCTCTTGGCGGGTCTGTGTTGACTACAGGAGACTCAACCAGGCCACCAAGAAGGACCATTTCCCCCTGCCTTTTATTGATCAGATCATAGAGAGACTGGCAGGGAAGAGCCATTACTGCTTCCTGGATGGGTACTCAGGCTACAATCAGGTGGCCATCGCTCCTGAGGATCAGGAGAAGACCACCTTTACCTGTCCCTTCGGTACCTACGCTTTTCGACGCATGCCATTTGGGCTATGTAACGCCCCTGCGACTTTTCAGAGATGCATGCTGTCGATATTTTCGGACATGGTAGGGGAATGTTTGGAGGTCTTCATGGACGACTTCTCGGTTTACGGCGACGGTTTCGATTCCTGTCTTGACTGCCTAGACCGAGTGCTCCAGCGATGCATTGCTACCCGCTTAGTTCTGTCTTGGGAGAAGAGTCACTTCATGGTGACTCAAGGGACGGTGCTTGGCCACATCATCTCCAACAGAGGCATGGAGGTTGATCCGGCCAAGGTCGATGTCATTAGGAAACTCACACCGCCGTCCAATCTGAAGCAGTTACGGTCATTTCTGGGGCATGTTGGTTTTTATAGGAGATTCATTCATGATTTCAGCAAGATTGCCCGACCGTTGACTGACCTATTGACGAAAGACACCGAGTTCCTTGTCGATGACAAGTGTCTTTCGTCCTTCGAAACTCTCCAGCAATGTGTTATTGAGGCTCCTGTCCTTCAGCCACCAGATTGGTCTCTCCCATTCGAGATCATGACGGACGCCTCTGATTTTGCCGTAGGGGCCGTGCTAGGACAGAGGAGGGATGGAGTACCATTTGCGATACACTATGCTAGCCGCACATTAGATTCCGCCCAGCGGAATTATACAGTCACAGAGAAGGAGATGCTAGCAGTAGTGTTTGCCCTAGATAAATTCAGATCATATATCATTGGATCCCGAGTGACCTTGTACACAGATCACACCGCCATCAGGTACCTCATGTCAAAGAAGGATGCCAAGGCCAGACTTACTAGATGGATCCTTCTACTCCAGGAGTTCGACATTGAGATCAAGGATAAGCCTGGAGTCAAGAATGTGGTGGCGGACCATTTATCCCGATTAGAGCAGCCTGAGGATTCTGAGCAGATTGATCCCATTTGTGATACCTTCCCAGATGAGGCGATCCTTGCTATCACCTCACTTCCATGGTACGCCGATATTGTGAACTTTCTCGTTGCTGGGAAAGTCCCACAAGATTGGCCCAAGCAGAAGATTGAGACCTTCCTTGCGAAGGCTAAGTCCTACCACTGGGAGGATCCCATCCTTTACCACGAAGGAGGGGATAGCATCTGGCGTCGGTGTATTCCTCAGGAGGAGCATCATAGTGTCCTCACTTACTGCCACAAGCTTGAGGCAGGAGGACATCATTCTGGGAGGAGAACGGCACAGAAAGTGCTCCAATCCGGCTTGTGGTGGCCTACACTCTTCAAGGACTCTGATGAGTTCGTGAGGAGGTGTACTGACTGTCAGAGGATGGGCACTTGTGGACAGCGTGATATGATGCCGATGCAGCCCATTCATTTCTGTGAGGTTTTTGACGCATGGGGCATCGATTTCATGGGTCCATTCCCTAAGAGTCAGGGATTCGAGTACATTCTGTTGGCCGTAGATTATGTTAGTCGTTGGGTTGAGGCTATCCCCGCCCGAGCCGCAGATGCGAAGACAGTTTGCAGATTTTTGAAGAAGCACATCATCACGCGGTTCGGGGTTCCATGAGTTCTGATTTCTGACGGGGGATCTCATTTCATCAACGACCAGGTGAAGGCACTTGCTACCGAGTTCGGCATAGACCATCGTGTTGCCACTCCATACCATCCACAGACGAATGGTCTAGCTGAAGTGTCGAATAGGGAGATCAAGAATATTTTGCAGAAAGTCGTCCGCCCTGACCGAAAGAATTGGTCACAGCTTTTGGACTCGGTCTTGTGGGCATATCGGACGTCTTTCAAGACTCCATTGGGTACATCTCCCTTTCGCCTCGTTTATGGCAAGCCATGCCATCTACCTGTCGAGCTGAGGCACAAGTCACTCTGGGCAGTTACAGACATATTGATGGATCCAAATGGTATAGGAGACCAAAGGAGGGCAGAGTTAGCCGCCTTGGAAGAGCTTAGAGATGCAGCTTTCTCAAGCAGCCTACATTATAAGGAGAAAGTCAAAGAGTGGCATGATTCTCATATCAGCCACAAGCATTTTGAGATTGGACAGAAAGTATGGCTGTTTGATGCGAGGCTTAGATTATTTCCAGGGAAGCTACAGAGCAAATGGAAAGGACCCTACTTAGTCAGAAAGGTACACGATAACGGTAGCATTGATATATCTGAGTTATCTTCTGAGAGTACCTTCCGAGTGAACGGCCAGCGGCTCAAACCATTTCTAGATCATGAGCCGCGGGACGTTATTATCGCCGCTATTCATTTTGCGTGAGATGTGGTCTTTTGACTCACATCTTTTGCATCTCACGCCTGATTTTCACTGTTCTTCCGCCTGTATAGATCCAGCTGTCCATATCATTCTATTCTTTAGTCCCACATCCCAATTCTCATCCTATGATTATGCTATACTTAGGGTGTACTTTACCCTAAGTATAGGGGGGATGTCGGACCTGTGAGTATTCTTTTCATTCTTTCTGCTCTTGTTTTTGCTGCCTATACTTAGGGATATTTTACCCTAAGTATAGGGGGGGCAGATTCTGTATATTCTTCACTCGGATTTCCCTTCATGTACAGCTTTCTATACTTAGGATTAGTTAATCCTAAGTATAGGGGGAAACCACCGAGTTCATCTCATTCTATTCATTTATTCGTTCCTGTACTTAGCCATTCCTTTTCACTTCCCTTTTGCTAAGCACGAGTTATGTCTTCTTCATCGCTCTTGATCACTCTGAGGACATCGTTCGAGCTAAGTATAGGGGGGGTGTATATATTTTGTATATATTTTAGCCATAACTCGTACTTTGTGTGAGTGTGTTAATAAATAAAATGGCTAAAAATCACAAAAATTAAAAAATTTTCATGAACATAAACCTCTTTTATTCTTGCACATACATAGCTAGTGTATAAAGTATTTTTGTAAAAATGATTTCAAAAATCTTTTGTGTAAAGCTTGTGTAAAATATTTTTGTATCAAAATTATGTATATAGTACAAAATTTTTTCCAAAATGTTTTGAAAATCAAAAGTTTGCAAAAATCTTGTGTAAATGTGTGTAAATATCATTTTGCAAAACTTGCACTTCATGCATCATTCATTCATGATTTCAAAACATTTTTCAAAATTCTTGCATGATTGTAAAATATTTGTAAATAGCATCTTTTGTACATATGTGTATATAGTTTCTCCTGGATAAGAGTTGACATTTAAACTAAGCCTGGAATTAAATTGAGAAATGGAGCTTGAATAAGATCTTAATTCACTTAACTTCAAGAGGAACCTTGTAGGACTTAGGGTTAAGGCTTTTCAGGTCCATAAGGACTTAATTCTTTGAGTCCACTAGGCTATGAGCATATGTCATCTTGATGAGCCTAAGTAGAGCACTTAACAACACACGCATGACTCTCAGAGACAATGGCTTCACTTGCACCTGCACTTTACACATGGCTCTCCATGGATGAGGTGATGAGGAGGCAGTTTCCTTTGGCTTGGGGTAGCATATGAGGGTAGTACTTCTAGGCGGAACCTCTCTTCTTCTTATAGTGAAGGAAGTGCACCTCAACTTGGTCTAGTGGTGTTGAAAGCTAAAGACAGAAGCTGTGGGTTGCAATAAAGCTTCAAAAGAGGGATAGTCTACTGGCTCAAGGGGAAATTTCTTATATATGCTGCACCATGTAGACATGTGTACAGAAGTCTTGAAAAAAAAAAATGCAAAAATGCAAAAAGAACTCCAAAAAAAGTGGTGGGTCGGATTGAAAATTTAATAACCCCACCGGAGTGTAAAGATCTCATGAAGCTTGCAGCGGGAGACTTAGCTACACTGGCTAAGCTTCCAAAACTCTATACTTCTACCCCCTCTTCTTGAGCCGGTTGCACTTGAACTTAGAAGGGAATACCCCGCTTCTCGAGGAAAGAGTTGCTAGACTGAGGCATTAGAGTTACCAGGTTGAGGAAGGTTGTTTCTTTGTTACTTCTGAGGTGGGGAGCCACATATCACTTACACTGCATGGAAAGATTCATGGTCATTAGAGTTTGTGTATGTAGACTTGTTCTGATCTGGTTTATTGAGGAGTCTTGCCCATAGATTGGTGGAACTTGGAGGCTGTTGAGTTTTAGGCTTAAGTCCAAATAAGGTTCCGACACATTAATAATCCAAAGATCTGATCGAGCTCCATATTTCAAGTTAATGAAGGAAAATTTAATAAGTCAACCTTGATCCATGTACATCCTCTTTTTCTTTTTCTTTTTCTTTCTTTTTCACTTCTTTTTCAAATAAGTGTTTGCTAAGGGACTAGCAAAGTTAAGCATAGGGGGGTGATGAATACCCATTCATCACTCTTTATTCTTCTATTTTAGCTACAAAAACCTTTGCAAATACATGTAGATATGTGTAAATACCAATAAATACCAAAAGCATGCATTGTGTAAAAACCTATAATTAGCATGTTTTTGTGCACAAAATAAAAGAATAAAGAGCAAAAAGAAAAAGAGGGAAATATTTAGAATAAATATTGAGCAACCTAACCCAAGGGAGGGCTCAGCATGGGCCTGACCGCATAAAAGCCAAAGTAGAGGGAGATAGGAGCTCACTTGTTTATATTTGTAAATAAATTAAACTATATATTTTCCTCACCCAAAAAGAAGCTTGTACATATTGTATGTATATTCTATTAAAAACAAAATAAAAAGATAAAAAAAATCAAAAAGTCAAAAAGACCCTTTCACCATGTGTATAAACCACACTCTTGCATTTATTTAACCCTATAAATAAATTCATTTATTTTCTAAACTTTTTGTAAATATTCTATATTACCTTTTGTAAATAAAATAAATAAAAAGAAACAAAACAAAAATCAAATAAAAATTACAAAATTGAAAATACCAAAAATACATTGTATTAATACCATGTATATAAATGTATATATTTATTTATTTCACCCTTGTATATAAGTAATAAAAATAAAATAAAAATATTCTTTTATTCTATATTTCATGTTGTAAATAAATAAAATACAAAATGAGCATAAAAACACATAAAAATAACAAATAAAAAAATCAAAAATAAAAATCCATGTAGTGTACATATACCTATATATAGAGCTAACCTATTTTTATTTCCAAAAATTAATTAAAAATCACCAAAAAATAGAAAAAAATAAAAGAAAAATATTTCATGTTTTAAGTTTTCTTTAATTCGACCTATTTTTGCCCTAAAATAAATGGTCAAAGTTCGGGCACACGTGGCCGCTCCTGATTGGGCCACGGGGGAATGTTGACCCCGGTCAACTCCCCCGCGCCTCCTTCCTTTTCTGGCCAACGCGCGCCGCGCCCTTCTTCCCCGATTTATCCACGCGCGTCCAGCCTGTCTTCAACTCAACCCCCGCGCCCATATTCTTCGCCGCACATCCCTCTCCCTCGCCGGATCTTCAGCCATCAAATCGACGCTTTCCTTAGCCGTCGAGCCTCAACCCTAGTCGCCCGGTCACGCTATATATCCTTCCCCTCCGCCGCCCTCGCGCCGCATCTTTGGCCCTTCTCTTCCTTCCCAGTGACCTCCATCGGCAAGGCGAGAGTGACAGCGAGCTTTTGCCCGTGTTGCAGTGAGGCGAGGGAGCGAAACCATCGATCCGGCGTAACCTCGCCGTCTTTGCTCCGCCGCCGGCGTTGAGCATCGAGCTTCAGGCCTTGACGCCCTTCGAAGCTACGACCCGGAGATAGCCCATCTCCACCACAGTCTCCAGCATCCATCAGGTAGCCGTAGTTTCCTTTAGTTTAGACTAACTTTCGATTACGCCCAAATTCCATCTCCGACGCACTTCTTCGATTCCGACCACCTCGCTTATCATCTCGACCTCCCGACCCGACCATCACCTTCGCGCTCCCCTCACGCACCTTCTTCACCCCTTCACTCAACCCAGATCGCACAGGATCTGGGATTCGAGCTCCCTCGCCGTCGCTTCGCCGGAGCTCGTTCGCCACGCACCACCGTCCACCTTCACGCCACCTAACCGGGTCGAGGCACTTTGCCCTCGACCCGCGAAGCTTCTTGACCATTTTGCAGGTCCAAAGGGGGCGTCTGAGCCTCCTTCCCAGTTCAGCCAGGAGCTTCGAGCCATAGGCCTCGCCGGAGCCCCTCCAGGGCTCGGTTGGACCCTTGGCCACCACCAGCAGCTGCGCAACCTCACGCCGGATCTTCTCCGACCTTCAGGCGCAGCAGAGGAGGACCGGAGTTCACGCAGGACGTCGGCGAAGTTCGCCGGCGTCGAGTTCTTCCTCCACCTTCCAGAGCCGTCCGATGAAGGCCTCGCTCCAGTTCTGATCGTGTCCGTTCATCTGAGGAGGAGCAGCAGCCGTCGATACATCAGAGGATCTCATCTGGGCCGTTGAGCAGCGAGGTTAAGCCACGACGTCTATCAGCCGTCCGATTATCCACGTGGCTGCACCTCGACCATCCGATCTGGGCTTGGTTTTCTTCGAAGAGCCACGCAGCATCTCCACCGTCCGATCAACCACGTGGACGCATACCAGCCGTCAGATCAGGCCCGCGCTTCCTTCGTTAAAGGCGCGTTTGTTCTCCACCGTCCGATCATCCACGCGTCACCATCCAACCGTCGGCTATTAATAAAGGGGTAAATATCATAGGGCCCCCTCTGTTTGTCGAATTTCGTTTTAGTCCTGTAATTTCTAATTTCAGTTGTTTATTTTCTGGGTAATTTGCATCAAGGACCTCGGACTTAATTTCATTTGCATTCATACCCCTGCCAGTAGAGACCCACGTGCTTCGTCACGTGTATTGTTGGGTTATTTGCATCTTTCGCCCTGTAGTTCTGGAATGTTATTCATTGAATGAAATGTTTTGTTTATTTGCATATATACCCCTGTGAGCATTGATTTTGAACATGTGCGAATTATTTCTGGGTAAATTGCATATAAGCCCCTGGACTTTTGGTACTTGTTACTAATAAGCCCTCGGAACTTATTTTTATTACATTTAGGTCCCTGTGTGCCCCAGACACGTGCTTGGCACGTGATTTCTTGGGTATTTTGCACCAGGACCCCAGAACTTTTGGGTATTTGCACTTAGGTCCCTGTGCACAGTGCCCCACCTTTATTTTTGAATAAAATATCAAACGAACTCCAAATCCAATGAAATTTTGACACATGGCTCCTGCCATGGTGTAGGAATTTCTATGATTTTTGGGGACATTTCTGATTTCATTTATAATTTTTAAAAATTCAAAAACCCCTATTTTTGCTACTGTTTGACTTTAAAAATACCAAAAAAAATATAAAAACTTCACCAAAAATTCCAAAAAAATTAGACATTGTTGTTTACTGTTTGCTTGATTTTCTAGCCAATTTTGGCTACTTTTCATCACTTAAAAACCCTAAAAATTGAAAAACCCCTAAAAACCCATAAAAATTGTAATAAATAAATTAAAAATCCAAAAACAATAATTAGGGTGCCTAAATTTTCCTTGTTCTTCATAGATTATAGGAAAATTACCTCCAGGGTTGTTTGAAGCTCTTAAATATTTTATTTTTGAGTTTCTAACCTTGCTGGACAGTACCCATTGTTTCTTGCCTTGTTTGATTTTTAATAAATATTTTATTCATTAGAAAAATTCCAAAAATTCACCAAAAACAGTAAAAAAACATTTAAAACATAAAAACCAATTTTTTGGAATTTTTGCATCATTTGTGTGTCTTGTATAAATTGTTGAAGTTGCCTTGCATTCACTTTTTCTCATTTTCTCATCTTTTGAAAATTCTAAAAAAAATACAAAAACAAATAAAAACCAAAAAAAGACTCTTTTTGGATTCCTGACTACATCGTAGGCCGCAAGGCCAATCTGTGCTCCTTGTGTTCGACCCTGGGAGCTATACCAGGTTAATCTTATAGCAGACCGCTCTATCTTGTGTTTTGATTGATTGATCTCTTTGTGAGTGGTTTATTTTCTTGATTTACTCAGCCCGAGTGATTGAGGTCGCAACGACCTAGCATTTATTTTACACCTTTACCTTAGTCATTTGGGCGGTGATCAATAGATAGACTACATATTTTCAGTGGGAGAGCCCGTAATCTTAGAGAATGTCTCTATGATCAAGATATTAGAATACAATCATTGTTTATTTCTAAATGTTTGAAATAAACATGAGTTCTGGAATAAACCTATCATAAAGAGTTATGATGGATATATTTCAGATAGTAATATGACATCTGGAGGACTCTATTAAATTATAAAATTAATGAATGGTTCATTAACATTTCTAATACTAAAAATTAAACCTTATAAAATCAATAGGAGGATGAAGATCATTTGACAATGATCTGGCATGAAGACTTGGACATATGTATGTCGATGAGATCAATAGACTAGTAAGAGATGAAGTTTTAGAATGTCTGAAAGTTCAAATCTTACAAACTTATGAATATTATATTCAAAAAGTAAAAATGTACAATACACCCTTCTTTGGGAATGGTGTTAGATGCTAAGGTATTCAAGATCTCACACATGTTGATGTATATGGATCATTTATATCATAATGAACATTAATGATATGTGATTGATGTATATGGATCATTTATATCATAGTGAACATTAATGATATGCGATATCATTCGATGATTATTTGTGATATGAGATTTCTTCCTTTCACCTTAGAAAGCTTTGAAATGTTTAAAGATTTCACAATTTTGGTTTGAAACCAAAGTTTGAAGGAAGATGAAATAAATTTGATCTAACCTAGGTAGCTCGTACTTATTAGATGAATTCAAGGAATACCTTATGGAGATATGATATCATCCCTATCTCACTCCTCCTAATATACCTAAACTCAATAGAGTTGTTGGGAGATACAGTTGGATCATGTGTGACATGATTTGATCAATGATGAATCTTAGCATAATCACCTCTTAGTTTCAAGGTATATATGTAGTAGAGACTACAATATATACAGTTAAAAAGATTCCATGCAAATCTAAATCCGAAAAACCCTCATAAGCTATGGTTTGTAACCTAGCCTAGTATTGGACACTTGAGGATTTAGGTTGCTTGGTTCATAACTTTGTCATGAATGTAAGTAAGCTGTAATCTAGCACTACAAAGTGATGTTTCATTAGGAAAATAAAGGATGGTATTGGATACTTACTTTATGACCTTGAAATTCTTAAAAAATCTCATCTTGAAGGATATGATTCTTAGAGGATGAGTCTCTTAAGAATCAACATGCAAATGAAGTGAAGGAACTCAGTTAATTTTGAGAAGATAATGAGGCTCACAAAATCAGAAACTAAAAGGATAATTAAAGATGAAACACTCATACCTCTTGAAATGAGTTTGAGGATGGAATCCATGTGTCAGTTAAGTCTGAAAATGATCTGACCTAATGTAATGAAGCTTTTGAGGATCATGACATGGAAAGATGGATGTTAGCAATAAAGTCTAAAGCAGGCTTCATATACAAGTGTTTGTGTATGGACCCTCGAGTATCCACCTATAAGGGTAAGACTCGTTAAGGTGTAAATGGATCTTCAAGAGAAAGAGGAAACCTGATGAGAAGGTAGAGACCTTTGAAGCACGGCTTGTAGCCATGAGCTACACAACGAAGAGAAGACATATTGCGATGAGACTTGCTCTTTAGTGACCATGCTTAACCCCATTAGAATATTACTAACTATAGCCACATAACTTGACTTTGACATATTCAAGATGGAAATCAAGATTGCATTCCTCTATGAATACTTCTGTGCTCACCTCCATCCACCTACATCTACTGCTTCGTTTTGAAACTAGTCATTGTCAGGCGCCTTTCCCTCTTATCCTCTCTTATGCCTCACTGCTTCGATTCATATGAAGTAGCCCCATGGCTTCATGGATGAGGAACACAAGATGTGCAAGCTTAAAAAACTCCATCTATGAACTCAAATAAGATTCTTGTAGTTGGAACATTGGATTTGATGAAATTATAAATGCTATGATTTCAGATAGAATCTTAATGAACCATGTGAAGCTTAATGGGAGTATCATTGTGTTCATCCTGCTAAATGTAGATGATATCCTAATCATTTGGAATGATATAAGGATGATAATGAGTGTTTTATAGACTAGTTGTTCCATACCTTGAGATATGATCTCAAGGATACCTCTTAGATCTTAGTTATGAAGATGTTCAGAAGCAAAGAGAGGAGGGTATTGAGACCATCACATTAGTTATATACCACATTCCATTTGCTGGAAAATTCCAAGAAAAGGCTTCTTTCTCGTAAGATATGGTACTACCAATCTAAAGGAATAACACCTCATAGAGTTGGGGATGTGAATACCGAAGCTACATGCCCTAGTGCATTAGCTATGGGAAGCTCAGTGTATGCTAGATATGTGCGAAAGCCAAAATGTCTGCCATATAGTGGGAGTAGTAAATTGTTTAATCCTACTATGGAGATAAAACACTTGTCTGCAGTAATAATAACATCTTCAAAGATAACCATGTTTTTTTGAGATAATGATCTCAAAGGCTTATTTTCGATAAATTAAGACTTTATAGATAGAGACCTAAAAGGTTTTAACTGCAGATACCTTAGGAGATAGAGATCTCCCAGAATAAGGGTATTGTGACAAGGATAATAGAAATTACATACTGATTATAATGATTATTGAATTGTAGTGTCAACGGCACTATAACTGCTTCAAAATTGAGAAATGGTTGCATAAGATGTAACATTTGCATTGGATGCGAGCACTGCTACTGGGAGATATGCAAGTACCATAAAAGGGCTTGGCATTGTCTCTCAGGAACAGAGTGACTGATCAGCTGATATATTGGTTGAATAGAGATTTCTAATATGACAATTGAATATATGGGTGCTTCATCTACATGCGACCACACATTTTTTAGCAAATTCAATACTAAGCCCTCGTTTAAAATTCATAAGGCATATACCAAATTAAGTATTAGCTCATGCTTCTTTGTTATTCCTTTCTAATACTTAACTTCTCTGCCAAACTTAATGCCATTCTTTCTTATTATTCTTGATGATTTAAAGTGTCCCCTTACCCATAGAAGATCGGTACAATAATAGATACGACATGTAATCGACGAGCTCCTTTATAAAATAGTTATATCTTCCAAATATGATATTTAAATATTTGATCGGTATTTTCAGTAATATTTTATAAGTCTGATAAGCGGAATTTCAAGCATTAATAACAACATACAAAGATCTAGTTAACTAACATTTTATTAATTTATAAACTTGATCTGGAATCTTTAACAACGGATACAAAAAATACTCCTCCCACAATCCATAAAAGAATGGTAAGTGTGGAACAAGCATACTTGTATATATTAGAATATCATTGTGTTATCTCTTTCTATACCTTCTTCCTTTATATAAGAATATGTGCGCAATTGTTTCAGTTAACCTAGCCTCCCCTTTATATAAGGGAGTGCTACTCTAATGAAAAATACACACAAACTTTTCTTTTTCTACAATGAAATCCTACTTGGTATCAGAGCCCTAAGAAGGGTCTCCCTTCTAGGGTCCTCTGACCGAAGAGAAGATCCACCTCCAGTTTAGCTCCGCCTACCTGACTCCCCTCTCCACGCAGCCCCTCTCCAAGTCGTCAACAATCTTCGCTCAACTCTCCACTTCACACCTCTTCTCTACGCCATAGTCCCTCTCTTCATTTGTATTATTGCCTCTCAGCCTCCATTTCACTTCGGCTCCATCGCCTCCATCTCCATTTCCATTTCTCATCCTCCAGCGATGTTCCAAAGTACTCAACAACGACTCCGAGGTCCTGAACAACACCTCTAGCCACTTAGACTTGAAATCTCGTCCTCTAAAAGGTACCACAGCTCGCTCTGGGCAATCTCAAACCATCAAACTTCATATTTACGAGACTTACAACCCTTTCATGTAACAATTGTAGTATTTTCCCTCCTTCATCAGCAAGTTAATGTCATTATTTGTGCCATAACAAGCAATTAGTACTTGGAAAGGGTTGTTATGATTCAGATTGCATGATTTGAGGTTCTTTCTATTAAGTTTTCTTCCTATTGCTTCTGCTGTGAGAATACTTTGGTCCTCTTTTTTAAGAACTTATGTTTGAAGTGGTAGACTCATCTGCCAGTGAAGTGGAAATGAAGAATCCCTTTTTGGTACCATTTACAAGTTGGAGGATGCGAATTATGTGTTGTGGTCACAATATCTTCTCAATATTATAGAAGTATATGACAAAGAGTGCATTATTACCAAAGAGAAACCAATCAAGAAGAGTACGAATGCAACATGGAAGGACAATTCTATGGTCAAAGATTGGATCATGAGTAGTTGCATCTCCCGTATTGTGAATGATATCGTACACTACAAAACTACTAAATGTATGTGGGGTAGTTTATGTAAGACATACTTGTACGAAAATAATTATGCTAAGATTCTTCAGACATATGTAGCTGTCTCAAATCAAGCAGAATGGTCGTCCCCTTGCTTAATTTTATTCGATGTTGAACTCGAGGTTCTAGAGATTGATCTCCTATATGCTTATTTATATGTGTCCAACCCAAATAGCCTTCAAAAATAATTTGATGGTTGGACTCTTTAGAGGCACAGATTCTACATATGAAGCAGCTTGAGCATGAATGATAACTGCTTCTGAGATTCTACCCATGGAAGAAGCCTTCGGCATGCTCAGTAGGTTGTCTACGTCCCTTCCATCAGAGACTTGTGTTGAGACCACGTTAGCTATGGTCGTTCCCTCTAGCATATATTGAGGGACTTTCTTTAGAGTTAAGGGACAAGGTTGTGACTTCGGGTGTGGTAAGCCCCATGTGTACCTTTTACGGCCTTATGGGCCACACCAAAGATCGTTGTTGGGGGAAGTATGGAAGATCTCCGATGGCTCAATTCATACCAACACATGATGATACTTCGTCGGCAAATTCTAAAGCAAAATACGAGAATTTGATGCAGCGATTGAGTCAACAAGGGGTTATATCCCAACCGTCTTCTTCATTAGAGGTCTCCATAGGCATAAATCCACACTGTAACATTCGTTGATCCCTTAGGTATACCTATATTCAACCTTACATGTGGTGACTCTTCTAGTTCTTCTCATATGCTTGATTGGTTGGTCGACTTGGGTACATCACCCCACATTAGTGGAAACAAGAATCAGTTCGGTATGCTTCGAGAGGATGCACCACGACGTCGTATTATAGTAGCAGATGGTTGCGTGTCTCCTATTGCCTAACATGAGGAGGTACAAGTGGCCCCAAACATTTGACAATCGTGAAAATACCCTAATTAATTTATCAATTTTATGTTGTAGTAGGGTACTTGTGAATCAATAAAAAAATTAACCGCAAGAATAATTAATTTAACTAATTTAAGAAAATAGCGATTATGTGTTTATTTAACCTAGGCAAGCCTAAGTGTCGACTCAAGGAGGCAAATGAATAATTTAGAGATCAATTTATCCAACCTAATGCACAATTTTCAGAGTAATTTTTTTGGTATTTTTATGCAATTAAGGATGAAAATACAATTTTAGCCAAGTTGAGGGCTAAAATGCAAATTTCGCTCAAATAATCTCAAAAAATCCTAAAAGTTGGCCATAATGTTAGAATATGAAAACTTAGGTTACTGTATTTTTTGGATTTTTGTGATGCACAATGAATTTATTATGAATTAAAAATGTTGATTATGTGATTTCAAGTAATTTGATTTTAATAAATAGCAAACCTAATTATTTTTTGGAAATTAAATTATCCTCTATAAGTCTATGTGAGAGGTATCCAAAAAAATTTATTTCCTTAAAATATTAAGTTCACAATTAATTAAAAATAATTACTCAGATCACAAAATAATTTATTTTGACCTAGATATGTGTGCAAATGCAATGACTTTTGAGCATGTGATAGAGAGCAAAATCTACCTGGCATGTTTTTTTAGCAATTTTTAGAGCACCGAATAACTTAATACGAATTAAAGATCACATAGTGGGTAAAATATGCTAATTTCCACCAAATTAATTAAGCCAAACATAGCTCATAAAAATACTATTAAAATCACAAGGTAGATAATAACTTGTTCTACAACATGTTATTTTTGGAATTAAAAATGGATGATAAATAATAGTTGAAATAAATGTGCAATTGCAAGGTCTTAAATGCAAAAGAGAAATTAAAATAAAAATGTTGATGGGAACTTAGAGGAAATTACCCAGAACCCCTAGGAGGTTCTTGCAATTTACCCAGCTCTCGTGTGCGCAAGACGTGGTGCTAACTTCACATAAGGCGAGGGGTCTTCTTGTGATCTTTGTAACCATGAGGGGAAACTCTACAATTTTTCCCGGATCTCACGTGATGCTCACGTGAGGGGACTTTGGGCAGAGAGGGCAGACGACGGTGGTGAGGTAGAGGATGGACGCATACTTGGGCTGTACAAGGGGCAGAGCTCCCAGATGCAGGGAGCCCAAGAGGCATCGGGCAGTGCAATATCGAATAAGGGAGGAAGATGAGAGAGGCGATATGGGTGGAAGGCAAAGGGTGAAGGTGAACGATGATAGGAAGAAGAAAGCAGGTGGAGAAGAAACAAGGAAGAATGGGAAAAAGGCTTTACCTGTATGGGTCGACTAGATTAGGTGCTCGACAGAGCATTAGAATGTTGGCTCCAAGAGGTGTAACGACAACCACCTTGAAGCTATAGCAGCTGCTGGTAGCAACTGCAACGAGGTGGGTGGTTACTTCAGATCACTCCATGAAGGTCGAGGACTTCTATACCTTTGAGTTCGCCATGCTAACTTAGGTTAAGTTGATTAATTAATATGTCACTGTCACCCAAATCAATCGAGTCAAAAATCGAGAAAATTATTTAACCACTGAAGAAATCAATCAAATCAAGTAAAGTCATATAGCTACTTTTATTAACCTGGTATAGAGACCATGGTCGAACACAAGGAGCACACTGTAATATACTAGGTAGGTGACTCAAAGGATCAGAGGATTTTTATTTATTTTTAATGGTTTTCAATTTTGAGATTTTTTTCAAACACCTCTTTTTGTATTTGCAATGTTTTTAAAATACACAGAATATTTAAGTAAAAATAATTTTGTGTTTTATAGGTTCTATACCCTTTATGTGGATCTTTTTTGGAGATTCTTTAAATGTTTTTAGAATTTTCTAAAAAAACTAGTAAAACAAGCAAATAATGAATAACCATTGAGTATTGAAAAATAAAAGACGGGAGTCGCTAAGTAATGGTCTGACAAATCATGCTCATTATCGCTGAGGCGACTACTCAAACCTTCTCGTTTATCAACAAGTAACCCACACAAATAATCAAGCACTTACGAGCAGGAGTTAAAATTTATTATACCCTACTAAGAATGTATAATGGCAATAAAGTAGGGGTCGAACACAAGAAGCAAAGGCGTAAAACAGGCTAGACAAAAGTCAAGCACCCTATGTGTTGTGAATCACTTAGCCAAGTTGAACTTTTTGTGGCTTTTTAATTTTATACTTTTTAATTTTATTTTTTATTTTATAATTATTCATTTTGATTTTTAGTTTCTGATTTTGTATTTTATTTTTATATTTTATATTTTTTTCATATTTTCTTTTCTTTTAATAAAAGATGTATACTAAATAAGAAAAGGAAGATAAAATATTTATAAAAAGAGGTAAAGGTAGTCAAAATTCAGGAAATGAAATATTTTTGTGCTTTTTCTATTTTTCTAATGTTTTTGCAATTTTTCTAGATTTTTCCTTATTTTTTGGTATTTTTAAAGGCAAAAATACTGAAAACAGTGAATAAACTATAAGGGCTGAAATTAAAATGAGGATAACAAAATGTCCAAACATAGTCCAAAATTCCTCAAATTAATTTTAAAAGACAGATAATAAAACAAAGAAAATTCAGAAACAACAAATTATATTTTTATGATTTTTATGGAATTTTTAATATTTTTATGAAGATTTTAAGATTTTTGCTATTTTTAGGAGTTTTATTTTAAATTGTTTAGTGATTTTTGGAATGAAGTTAAAACATAAAGAAATAAACAAAATATGTTTTTGAAAATTGTCAAGGGGTTTTGATAATTTTTATGTATTTTCTAATGCGAACAGAGCTAAAAATGCATATTTTTTATTTTTTATAAATATTAAATACAATAAAAATGCAAAATAAAAATATAGCATGGAAGCACAATGCAACAGGAGTGTATGCCTATTTTTTGGTGAATTTTTTGAATTTTATAGATGCATGGCATAATTAGAGGCAACAAAGAGAAACTACATTACTAGCAAGGCATATTTGCAAATACATCAAAGTCCAGGGGCCAAAGTAAAATTTTCCCACAAAATATACAATGCAATAAAGAACTTTCTGGACTAATTATAAATACCCAAAGTCGCGAGGGCTTTCCTGCAAAAATCCCAGAGTTCACGTGCGAAAGCATGCGCCCTGGTAGGGACGAATATGCAATTATCCAAACATTCAAAGGCTTACATGCAAAAAGTCAAAAAGTTTATAACTACAATAAAATATTTCAGTACTTTAATACAAATACCAAAATGCCCTAGGGGCCCAGGTTGCAAAATGTCCCTCACGTGGTCGCCCACGTGAGATGACATGGTCTCGCCTCAATTGTAATCTCACTCACTAAAATTATCATATTTCAATAAATTTAAAGCCAAATCATGCAAAAATAAGTTTTCAAAATTTGTTAATTTAATTTGTAACAAACTCCATGTGATTACCACGTATTTCCAGACATTTTAAAACAATAACTAACTCTTTAATTACGCCAATATTTGCCAATCTTGAAACAGTAGATATGTGTTCATTAAAATGATCATATCTTGAGCAATCAGATTCCAAATCATGTAAACACAAATCCCACGGTTTCCTTAATTAATCGAGAACATTATCCGAGTGATAATTTTATTTTTAAATAATTTAAATAGGGTCGAAAATATTCACAAAACATGGTTGTGTGAACCAAATGCGGTAAAATTTTCTTAAACTCTAATGAGCCCAAGTCTTCCTAAATTTATGGATCGCATCCAAAGCCTCCAACCTAGCTCTGATACCACTTTAAGGATATGTTTAGATCCTTAAGTGCATCACGGAAGTGTGAGGATCGTATTGTATGTGATCGGGCAACGGAATTTAAAAATGTTAATCCCATGAAACCACATGATCCAATAACACTTCTCATATCATTTCATCTAAATCACAAACAAGTATTAGGTTTACCTCTTAAAGCTGCGATCGAGTCTCTAACAGAAAGACCTCCTGTCTCAAATCCGATCTGACAGAGGAGATGCTTACGAGCGCGTTAATGAGACGTGTGTTCCTCGCAATCCATGTTGATGATCCAAGGGTCAAATCTCCTGATCTCGTCATACAAGATCCGTCATCTTCTTCACGAGCAAAGTGCACTGAAGGAGATGAAGATCCATGAGCAAACAATTCGACAGCATAACGATGACGCTGCGGCGATGGCTACTCTCTCTGGGGATTCACGGTGGACGGGCACAATGAGAAAGAGAGAGAGAGAGAGAGAGTTGGCATGTAGAGAATGAGAGAGAGAGAGAGCATATGTTGTATCTCTTGTTGTAACTTAAAGCGCAAGGGGTGCCTCTTCTTATATAGTATTTTGAGATCCATGGATCTCAATCCATGGACAACACAAAATCAATGGATGAGATTGGTTTTTGTTTCTTCAAACACCATGATCTGTTTGTAAAAACACAACAATAATTAATTTAATTTAGTTAAATATATATTGAATAACCAATATAAAGTAATTTCAAATTAAATCAATTATCTTTGAAGATAATTGGAGGACATAATCCTCCACCAACTTTGTAGGTGGATGACAATCTTTTTCCGTTGAGATTACGTTATCTCATTTCCAACATTATCTCACAATGATAATTCACAATTATCTTGCGAACATTGCAATCATGCTATTGGAAATTTGTGAATCACATTCATGAATCAAGATAAAATATAAATTATATTTTCAATTAATTATACAATGTGAATTCAATTCACATCAATAATTAGTCAACAATCATAAATCATAATAGGCTCTATCTAATACATTATAAATCACATTTATAATATATATATATATGATTAATATGGATAATGTTATCCATGTTATTCATATCCAGGATAATTAAATCGTATTTAATTATCTTAGATCTCTATTCTCATGTGCCCAAATAATATGAATCACATTCACATCATTCACATCTTTGATAATTAAATCACATTTAATTATCTCAAATAACTCTCCTTATAATATGAATCAAATTCATATTATTCATGATAATTAAATCGCATTTGATTATCATTTTTCTCAATGCTCAAATACATATATCAACAATGAAATTATCTTGGACTCTTTGAAGGATAATGCGCTTTCTCCCGTATACTTGGAGATAAGGACATGACCATTGTATTGTTCCCCATATAGTGACTTGGTTATTGAGATCACATCTTAAATCTAGATCTTGCGAACCTCTCATAGATATTTGATTAAATCAAGATCACAAATCTAATATTCTCATTGCATCTGAATCACATTCAAATCAATGTCCAACATTTGGACCATGATAAGATCACTTCTCTATTGAGAGGTGTCACTAAAATCCAGACCCCGTTTCATCACTCCCTATGAATGGAAGCGTCATGGTTATACAATCATTTATGATCACATCACCCTCAGGTATTCCTAATACATGTACATTCTGCATACTAGAAAACCCAAAATAAACCCAAAGTTTTAGATCTCTTTTAGACTGTCTTCTTCAAGGTTTTATCATTAGGTTTCTCGTTAGATCATTTGGAGTTAGTATCGATCGTATACTTTTAAAAAGCATATATCATACCTAGGTATTGATCATATACTTTCGAAAAGCATACATCAAACCTTACAAATTCAGTCAAGCTTCCAAGGCGAGATGACCGTGCACGGAATTTGATCTTCCCAATATCTCATGAGTTCTCATGTCTTCCAGTTCAGTAACTGAACTTGTATGATCCCTTTGAGAGATCGTATTACTCATATACCCTTGTATGCACACCAACGCACCGGTGTATAGACCTTGGTTAGGTCATCAACCTTTTGGTCTTCCAAATGTACATACTCAGATGTATAGTAACACATATGTCTCCGGTTAGAGGATGTGTACCTATATCATGAAAGTATACGACATAGGTCTTTGGTTATCTCGATCCAATTAAGCCAACTCTTTGACCTACTTATCTAACACCTCTAAATCTCTATTCATATGCAAATGACCTGTATCAAGAGGTTGGTTAGATATCAATCTTTAGAGAAAGAATTGCCATTTCCTTTTTAGGCTAGAGATCCTCTCTTACTAATCATTTGACGGTGCTTGATGAGTCATCAATTTAACTCTTTAGATATTCATCCAAGCGCCAACCTTTATGAATCAACAATTGATTCAACAGTTGTATGATTATTAAGATGACCATGATACATAACCCTAATTGTACTAAGGGACCTATTATGCAAATTAGCTATTCTTCATTTCAGATCATGGAATGA
Source organism: Ottelia alismoides (assembly GCA_037367405.1). Taxonomy (NCBI): domain Eukaryota; kingdom Viridiplantae; phylum Streptophyta; class Magnoliopsida; order Alismatales; family Hydrocharitaceae; genus Ottelia; species Ottelia alismoides. The sequence goes on along the minus strand of JAZKJV010005209.1, from coordinate 364,911 downwards.
TATTTGCAATAACATTTGTTGCATAATGTCTTCCCGTGAGCTCGCATGTTCAACAGCACACACATTATTTTATCCAATTCTTGGTCAAAGATAACATGCGAAGAAGAGAGATCTATTATGTTGGTGACCTTCAATTATTGAGAAACGGAAGACCTAACATCATGCTCAATGTAAATTAGACACAAAATATATGGGGTGGACATGCAATAGAAGTTATGCAGATTATGTAAAGAACTAATGTGTTATCTTCTCAGTTGTACACGTAGAAAATCAATTAAAAATCTATTATCTTCTTTTTTGAAGTATGAGATATTTGAGTATAAATATCATTGAGGAAATGTTTTTCAAACTTGGATGTGTTTTATTTTATTGCAATAAATTTCAAACTAAATATTATTATATTATGAAATATACATTTTTTAATTTGTAGACCATGTTATAACACTTTTTATTAATATATTAAATATAAAAGTAAATGGAATATATTGACACAATGTTAGGTTTAATAGATGCATCTATTCTAAATATAAGCATCGTTCTTCCCAATCTAATTGGACGATAGAAGTATCTTAAGTATGTCCTTATATATCACAAATATTTTTACATGATGATGATTGATTAAATTTTCTAGATTTGAGTTATTGAGTATAAAGAGATACACAAAGATATTTTGCAAAGCAAAGAGTAGAAATAAAGCATCCTTTAAATTTTTTTGGATGTTCTTATTTTGTAAACATGAGAATAATTCAAATGAATATTGCATTGTTGCATGTTTAGTACAATGATTGTACCTTGAGATTGCTATAATTTATCCCGTGAATACTGATGGGTGACATACATGTATGAATTATCTTCGTTGATCTAGTTCAACTTGAGTTAGTTAAAGTCACATTGCAACATATAACCTTATTCTCATGTTCAAGGGCATCCTAGTTAGTTGTCTCAAGTCTTGTGTAAGTTGAATTATGTTTGATGCTTTGCTCGCATCGTTACATGTGGACAACTAACTTCAAGTTTAGTATACCAAGGACCTTTTTAGGTCGATCATGTATATATGGTAGCCGACCAAGGAGCCTTTTTAAGTCAACTTGACCTTTTCTTGAGTCGGCTAACTAAGTTAATTAGTTGTGTAAGTATCTAATCCGACTATTGTGCAATTTTGTGTCTTATTTTGTCTTCTAGCCAACTCACAAAGAATGGAATTTGACCAAGGAATCTTTGATTTGACTTATGATATTCATGAGTCAACTAAATGTGTTTTGAGTTAGTTCATAAGTATTGAGTCAACTAGAGATCCTTCCAATATGATGCATAAACTTTGAGTTAGTCATCTTACATAAAAGCGCAAGTTAACTAATATGGTTTTTAGCTGACTTGTGCATTTCTTAAATGGCTAATCCATAAATAATCGACTAGTGCTTTCTCGAGTCAACTAAATTATTGCCTACTACACTAATTTGGTACTTTACTTGGATTTCTTAAGGAAAAGGGTATGTGACTTGGCTTGATGATTCCTCCATAAGTACTAAGGCATGTTTTAATGAATGTATTTAGCCATTTATAATGTGCCTTTACTTAAGTGTTATTTTTGCATCTTTGTTTCATCTTATGGTGTGTTTGATGAAGTGTTGGAGTACATGACTTCTTTACAGTGAGGATTGATTGACGACATAGATGTGTGAATCAATCTTACCGATCCAACTCAGTAACGAGTTGGCTGGGGTTTATACAATGACAACGCTCTCTTTTTAGGAGGTTCAAGGGTAGACCCTTGAGGTTTCTTATGTACCAGGGGTATATTGATATTTTCACATACTTCATGTATCCAGAACCTTAAAGTTATGGTATAAATAAGCGAGGCAATGCATAATGTACTTAAGGACATAGAGCAATGGATGTAAGCATACCATAAGCATACTGTCAACCCGGTATAAATCCTTGCGTTTTGTGATTGTGCATCGTTTCTTTTTTTAATATTACCTGTCGCTAATCGCATCCGTGCCCACATACTAAGCTCATTTGATTTCAAAGAAAATAAAAGTATGATGAACTTTGTCGATTAACAAATTTACCTCCACAATCACCTATTTTGACAACACTTTCAATAAATCTATCAAAAAAGATCTATTTAAATATTTTAAGCATAAATTTGTGCCACGATATCCAACATAAACATTGCAACAAGAACAACAAGAATTCAATCCTTTATATATTGAAACTTAAAGTTACACTTCATACTTTTCTTACTTGCATTGTTCTACAATTTAGGCTTAGGATATACTTTTTTATTTTGTCTAATGCGAGAAATGGGTGCTTCTACTACTCAAGATTATGGCATATTTTCAACTTATGGATTTGCATTGGAATGTTTGGGATTTAAAGTAGCATCTATATATTGAATGATATATGTATAATATTCAAGTTAATAAAGTGGTGTTAATCCATCGAGGAACTCCACCGTAGACCATCTAAATATTTACAATCCATGCACTATTTCACAATCTTATTAAAATAAGATGTTATTTTTATATCATTTGACGAGTAGTGACGATCCAACTAATTTAAAGAGAAAACTCTTATCTCCTAGTTCATTAGTACCATATCAACCACTAAAACAACCTAGAAGTCCAGTAGTCAAAATAAGGATTAGTGAGACTACTCTACATCCATTGAAAACCACATTGAAGGATCTCAATTGAAACAAGGATCAATGAGCATCCATCCACCAAAACCATCTTGATAGTTGTCAACTACAATCTGTCCATCACATCATGTTCTAACTCATTCAGAATGGAAATATAAGGTAAAAAACATAATAATAATCAGGACAAGTTGAGAGTGGGTAGACCAAAAGAAGACCTCGATGAGGAGTGTGCGCATTCTAAGGAATGATAGCATAGAAAATGTATTTCCTTTGATACATATTTTTTTAAAAAAAATACCTTCTTTTAAAAGGTAATGATATAACATTTTTATTGATTTTTTGTAAAGTATCTTTTTCCGACTGTTTTTTGGCAAATTCTTCTGCATTACGGTATCACACCTTATCTTCACGTAGTATTGGTTAGTTTGTTAATTTAAAACATTCCACTTTGTATTTGATAATTACCACGTGGAGAATTCTTATCACATTCATTTCATAATGATTCTTCCCCGCACAAGAAGACCACAACTCGAACAAAAAAGTCTCTACGTTTTTTGTACTAAAATCAACCAACCAAATATCTAAATACTAATTTCAATCCTAAGGTGTTCTCATTAAAAATATATATATTCACAATTCAATTACTCCAAATACATAAAAAATTTAGGGATGAAATGAATTTTTTACGAAATCAATTGAGATAGAGTCTCCACGGATCTAATCCCAAATCAATACATAAGATGCAAAATCGATCACACCACCCCCAATTCGGTACTTTATATTATGTAAATTCAGTCTTAACTTCCCAATTGCAATACCTTAGATGTTGAATCATACACTTTATTTTTAAATTTACGATCTTGACACCTATTTATTTTGATTATGAATAATCTGATAATTTTGAAAAAAAAACCCAATTTCAAACTAGGAGTAAGAGAAAAGAGAGGAAAATCAACCCTCCCTCTCCCTCCCTCCCTCCCCAACCTCCCCTCATCTCTTTTCTTCTCTCCTCTCCACCACCTCCAGATCCAAAGTCGCCCCACTGAGTCCACCAGAGGCCAGACTTCACGCGGACTCCAGATCTCCCACCCCCGCAATGCCACCACCCTGATCCCCGCCACCACGAAATCGTCTCAATGGCCTCCAGGTCAAGGCTCCACCAGCCGCGGACCCAACCCCACTCCTCTCCCCCCACCAGACCAGCCACCACCTCCTCCCTCTCCTCCCACCTCGCCATGGTGGAGCTCAAGCACCGCATCCTCTCCTCCCTCTCCAAGCTCTCCGACCGCGACACCCACCACCTCGCTGTGGACGACCTCGAGAAGCTCATCCACTCCCTCCCCTCCGAGTCCCTCCCTGTCCTCCTCCACTCCCTCCTCCACGACCCCCCCTCCCCCGACCCCTCCTCCAAGTCCCCCCACCCCTCCCCCGCCAAGCGCGAGTGCCTCCGCCTCCTCGCTCTCCTCTGCTCCTCCCACCCCGCCTCTGCCTCCGCCCACCTCCCCAAGATCCTCTCCCACCTCGCCCGCCGCCTCAAGGACCCCTCCTGCGACTCCTCCGTGCGCGACGCCTGCCGCGACACTGCTGGCACTCTCTCCTCTCTCTACCTTGGCAACGCCGACGATCCTGTCGGTGAGAATTACGTGTCTGTCGCGTCGCTCTTCGTGAAGCCTCTGTTGGAGGCCACGGGAGAGCAGAACAAGGGGGTCCAGGCTGGTGCCGCTGCCTGCCTCGCAAGGGTAGTTGAGTGCGCAGGTGCGGAAGGGACCGCTGAGCGGCGGGCTGCCGTTGGGGCGGCCTTCCAGAAGCTGGTTCCGAGGATCTGCAAGCTGCTCGGCGGGCAGATCTTCTTGGCCAAGGGGGCATTACTCTCCGTGGTTTCCAGCTTGTCTCAGGTAGTTATGTTAGTTGATGTCTGTGTTTTGCGTATGCTTGGTTTCTGGTAATTAAAATGGTTTTATCCCTCGTATTTGTAAGCAAGAATTGTTTCTGTATCGAATCTGCAACTTCTACAGACATAGATAGAGATTTTAGATGACATAGGAAAATGGCAAAAAATAAGCGAAATTTCAAACTATGTTGTCAATATCTTGGAGAATCTCATAACAACTTTGATGGAATTATCATGTAGAGATGCCGATAAAGTAAGCCCCAAAAAATGATATCAATCAGTCTGTTGAGGTCTATCTATTTTTCGAAAGAGTTTTATTTATCGATAGAAATGTCTACATTAGACCTTCATAATGTGGGAAATAGTATCAAAAAGGCATTGCTTTAATGGATTTGCCAATGTAAGATTTAATGATGCCAATCAGTCTGTTGAGATCTATCTATAATTTTAACGGGGCAACTTCATCTGTTGAAAATCCCAGTGGAATTTTAGGCATTGTGCATGCAGACCTAGGTTTGATGAATTACTTGAGCATTACTTTCCGTAAAGTTAACTGTCAGTCGAACTACTAAACTGCAGCTTGTATGCCTCACATTACCTGCGGTAAGCTTGCATTTGTTATTTTTTTTGGTTTGCTTGCAGTTCTTGACACCATTGTGCTTCAAATATATATGGCTTTGTTGCCTTGTTTTTTAGTTTTCGGTTGGACTAGCTTTTACATTTTAGTCAATTAAGATAGCAACTTTAAATCTGTAAAGATGGGGGCTATCTTTCGATATGCGATATTGAGTACATCCTAGACTTGGTATGCATGATTTTTATCACGTATAACTTGATATCTGTTAGAATGTGAAAATGATTTGTTAACATGCTGAACTTATAATAGAAAGATGGTAAGTGGTCTATGTGGATTGACTTCTTATTCATCAATACACAAAATTGATGAGGACCTGAGATAGATTCTTGTAGTTGTCTCCTTTGCAACAATGAAGTGTCAGGCTGCATAGATCAGACCGAAGAATGATCTGAGCCTTCCCTAGATACAGAACATACCGGGAGTTCATGCATTGACCCGTTCTCTCTATGAAGTTCCTCATAATTGTCTAGGGGAGGGGGGTTCTATTTATCTCAATATAGAATATATGATTGCAAGCTCAACAACTGACGTTGTTATATGTTCTAAAAATGATGGTTAGCCTGTGGTTCTGTTGCTTCATGCAGGTAGGAGCCATAACACCTCAGAGCATGCAATCGGTGCTTCAGTGTATTCGCGATTGCCTAGAAAGTGGTGATTGGGCCACTCGAAAAGCTGCCGCAGATACATTATGTGTCTTGGCATCCAATTCCAGCCATCTGGTGGGTGAGGGAGCTGCTTCAATACTGGCTGCCTTAGAAGCTTGCCGTTTTGACAAGGTACAACTTAGTAAAATATTGTTCAACAGCCGGAATTCTGTAGCAGCATCTCATCTGGAGAATATAATTGTGTATCTAATGGGTTACGGGACTTTCAGATTTGTGCTACTGTTGAATTATCATATCCGTCTTCGAGAATGGTAGCTGAAGTAGGCTTGACCAACTTTGTTGTGCACATAAAATTAAACTTGTCCAATATTTTGATTGCAATTAATTGGGAATTGGTTTTGTAGGTAAGAATACAGCAGGGACTCCTTATAGTTTCGTTTTAGCATCTCATGTTACCTTAAGTTTGTGAGCAATAAAAAGGCTGCCTGAGAGCATGTTTTTTCTTGCTCTACTACAAGGCTCTTATGATGTGCCAAAATAATCAAGGCATAGTTTTTTTTCTCTTCTTATAATTGCTATGGCAGGATTTACACCTAAATTTGCTAGGGCGTGTTTTTTGTTGGGAAAATGGTAACAATTTTTTGATTTTTCCACCTTGTGAAAGTTGTAAGTTGTGATTTTTTATGATTTGTTTGTTTTACATTGCATATTCTTAATGCATATTGGCTACTATAACTGCCTTGCCTCTCTATGTCACATCTAGTTGGCAGCGTGGTTTTACGTAACAGCTCTTTGTCTTGGCAATGTTCACATGAATTTATCTTATAGGTCAAACCTGTTAGAGACAGTATGTCAGAGGCATTGACACAGTGGAAGAAGCTTGTGATGGAGGAGGATTCTATCAATGAAGAAAGGAAGAGCACCAGTGGAGGTGGTGCACTGTTTCGCTCTATTTTTCATTTTTACTTATTTTTATCCCAATAATACGATTCATTAATCTAATATAGAGAATGACAATCACAGATAATAAGAATCCAAATTGTGCTGATTCTGTGGAGAATCTCGATCCCAAAGGTTCAAGTGCTAACGATAAAACGATAAATACATCTGCTGGAGATTTGCCATCCGTTTCTTCCTCAACAACTGCTTCCGACATGGAAAATAAAAGTGCAAATCTATGCGAAAAAGCTGTTTTTCTACTAAAAAGGAAAGCACCTTCTTTAACTGATAAAGAGCTAAATCCCGAGTTTTTTCAAAAGCTTGAAACAAGGAGTTCTGATGACTTGCCAGTTGAAGTAGTGGTACCTCGGAAGTCTGTCCAATCTTCTCAGGACGGAGGAAAGAAGGATAGAAAAGATGATGGTTCTAAAGAAATTCCAGAACGTGATGGAGTACCAAGAGGTATTATAAGTGAGGGTCGTGGATCTCTAAGTGCAGGTAGCGATAAAAGGATGGGGCCTCACAGTAGGATGCAAGAAACAAATGATGCTACTCGAGATAGATGGAGTGAGCAGAGGGTATTTAAAGGGAAGGAATTGAAAATACGGGCCCTAGATGCTGATGAGGCATCTGAAAGTAGCCAAAGGGACATCTCCATTGCTCATGGTGGCATGCCTAGGACAGAAAGTCATTCAGAAATAAATAATAAAGGAAACTGGTTTGCGATACAGAGGCAATTATCGCAGTTAGAAAGGCAACAAGCTAATTTGATGAACATGTTACAGGTAATAAAGTATTAAGTTACCTGCTTTATGGTCTTTAGCAATTCTAATATGCCTTAATAAGGGATTGCACTTTATGCTCCCCTCGACGATTTTTTGTTGAAATTTGCAATATGATAATGTCCAGCTCTTGCAATTCAGTCCAAGATACTTGTATGCGTGTTAACTATTAGTATAAGAATGACATTGCTAAGAAAGAAGCATACTGATTCTTATAGAAGATAATAAATTTTGTTTTCTTGTAATAATTCTACAAAATCGGGAAATCTCCAATTCTGTTGATACATCCACCCTTGATTTATATTGTCAGCCCGCCCCCCTGCACAATCCAGGTGTGATTTTAGTTTATTAACTTTGTTGTGGAAATGCTACCAGATGGATATGAAGATTTATGTATCTCAGTTGCTACAAAATTGTGTGGTGGAGGGAGATAATTGAGATATTGAAACTTTCCGGGGAGTCCACCATAGCTTTGTTACTTTCAGGTTGAGTACAGTGAAGAATTGAGTCTATTTGGTAATTTGATGTTGTGGAAATATCTGTCTATTGTGTAGTATAAGATTATGCGTTTAGTCCTACATAGCATATTATGAGGGAGTTTGGTGTAGTTTGTACTACAGATTTTGTGGGAAGAATTAATTAAACATGGTTATAGATTGCTAATCCTGTGGAGTAAGATGATCTTGACCTGCTTGAACTGTGCAAAGGCATGAAAACGAATGGATGTATTCATCGTAGCCCTAGAGCTCTATTATATGGGAGAAAAACTCTAAAGAGAAAATTACATAAAGTTGACTGAAGTAATAAAATAAAAGAAAGACAAAGAGATATAAGTATCTCAACACCCCCCTCAAGTTGGAGCATATATGTCTATCATGCTCAGCTTGGAACAACGGTGAAAAGGTCATCTCACAAGAAACATGTCTGCAATCTGATCGCCTGAAGCAACACGAGAAGTGGAAATAAGCCCCTTCCGGATCAAATCACAGGTGTAATGACAGTCTACTTCAATGTGCTTTGTTCTCTCATGGAAGACCGGATTATTAGCTTTGAATAAAGCTGCTTGATTATCACATTTGAGGTGCATAAGAAGAGTCACCTCAATAATTAAGTCAGTCAAGATGGACTTAACCCACATCATTTCCGTGCTCCCTTGGGCCATGGCCTTATAATCTGATTCAACGTTAGATTTAGCTACCACTGTTTGTTCATCACTCTTCCATGAAACCAACGAGCTACCAACGAACACAGTGAAGCGTGAAGTGGATTTCTTGTCCTTAGGGCACCCAACGTAATCCGCATCTGCACATCCAGTAACTGTGAGAGACATATCTCTTCTGAATAAATAGCATGCACTTGGAGATGACTTCAGATACCTCAAGATCATGCTAACTGCATCCATAAACATGCTGACTCTGCTAACTGCAAAGATATACCGGGCCTGGTAATCGTAACATATAACATCTTTCCTACTATCTCTCTGTACTGTCTCTTATCCACCTCCTCAGAGTCATCATCATAGAACCTAACATTGGGACCCATTGGAGTAGTAGCAGGTCTACATCTTGTCATCCAGTCTCAGATAAAAAATCAATGACATACTTCCTTTGCGTCTGATTTCTTGCAAATTCTAGGTCAAGAAAATAACGCAGCTTGCCAAGGTTCTTGGTCACAAACTGTCGTCCAAGAAAATCCTTAGCTGCTTAAATGCCCTGTTCATCGTTGCCAGCAATAATAGTACCATCAACATAAATTAGAATAGCAACGGTACCTCTATGGGTTCTCCTAACAAAAAGAGAATAGCCTGCAATAGATTTGACAAACACCTTCTATTTAATCAACTCTGAGAACTTCTGAAACCAAGCCCTCGGACTCTGCTTAAGGCTATATATGGCTTTGTGAAGACGACACATCATACTGGACCCCCCCTCAGCAACAAACCCTGGTGGTTGCTGCATATAAACTTCCTCTTGCAGGTCTCTATGCAAGATTACATTCTTGACATCTAATTGAAAAAGCGGCCAGTCACGTACCACAACAACATCAATAAGAATTCGCATCGTAGAATGATGCGCAATCAGAGAAAAAGTATCTTGGTAATCCACCCCATAGGTTTGGGTGAACCCATGAGTAACCAATCTGGCATTCTATCTATCTATAGTACCATCCGCTCGGTGTTTCACAATAAACACCCATTTGCTGGCAACAACAGATGCTCCTAAAGGGGCTTGTACAACACTCCGCGTACCGCAAGACTGTAAGGCTGTCATCTCCTCCTCCATCGTCATACGCCACTGACTACTCTGCAATGCCTCCTGATAGGACCATGGTATCTCCACGGCTGACAGTCCCACAACAAATATCTGAAAATCCTTGGAGAGTCGTGCCAGAGAAACATGGGAAGTAAGAGGATGCATAGTGCGTGCACGCCTCTACTTCCGAAGAGCCGTAGGCATATCCAGGTTCTCAGCATCCGCAAAAGGTATATCATCCAAAACATCCTGCTCCTCAAGCTGCACACGCAAATCAATATTGCCATTAGAAGAACTCAAATACTCAGAACATATCTTGGGCAAGTTGGATGAAGGAGGTGACGTAGTGCCATTAGAAGAACTCAAATACTCAATAGATTGAGCTTTCTGTCGTCTCCCCGTCGTCGTCGCCGGTGACGTGCCATGCGCAGCCGGGTTCTTCCGAAGGTTTCCCCGACGTGCGACTGGGTGGTGGCGCTTCGACTTCCAGGTGGCACGTGTCGGGCCTCGGGCGTGATTCAGAAGCGTCGCCTGATGAGTATATCTTCTCTGGTCCAGTCGTTTTGCCACCTCGGGTGGTGCGTTCGGACTCTGCAATGCGCGGTTTGCTGGCTTTGGGTTCTTTCGAGGACGATTTGCCACCTTTGCATCATACGCTCCTGTCGGCTGAATCCCTGCAGTTGTGCGTTTCGGGCACCACGCCCGGCCCTCCTTTGCGGACCTTTAGCGGATCCATTCAATTGGGATCTTGGGCTTCGATGTGGATGGCATCTGATCCGATTATGATGTCGGGTCCGCCTGTTTCGAAGCCCGACTATTGTCTCTCGCGTCCCGGGTCTTCTTTGGGCTTCTCCAGGGGATTAGATTTGGAGGATTGCGGGCCCTCTGAATTTGTGGCTGTGGACCCTTCCTCTCCTTATTCTCCTCCTGTGCCACACAATCCACTCCCCCCTGTGGGCCGGGTGTCTTCTTCGGGCTTGTCTCCGTTCGATGTTGCTGGGTCTTCTGATGATGTGGCTGGCAGCAGCGGGTTAGGCGACGCTCCTTCTGGGGGGGGGGGAGTTCCTTGGGCACCCGCTTTGGGAGGAGCTATCGGAGGCGTATTCACTCAAGCCTTGGTGTCTCGAGGGTGGTCTCCTGTCAGACGCTGCAGGATGCCGTGGCGGAGGCAGCTGGACTCTCCTTGATCGGGGGGCGCTCAGATGTTTTTTCATGTCTTTCCTGGAACGTTCGAGGCCTCGGGGATGCTGATCGGCGGCGCTCTCTGGGCTTGCGGTTCTCTGAGTGGGCCTGTGATCTGGTTTTTATTCAAGAAACGAAACTTTCGGGGTTGGATGACTCCTTATGGAGGTCTTTCGGTGCTGGTGCTTTCGATCATTTTCGCACGGTGGATGCGTCTGGGGCGTCTGGAGGCATCTTGATGGCGTGGCGCTCGACGGTGTTCTCGTTCTCCTCTATGCGAGTGGGAAGACATTCTCTATCTGTGGTGTTGACTCGGGCTGGCTCCCTGGCTCCGCTTGCATTCTCCTGTATCTATGCGCCATCGTGCCACGTGCTTCGGCGGGAGCTTTGGGAAGATCTGCGGGATGTGGCATCTGAGTTCGGTGACATCCCGTGGCTGCTTGGGGGGGGGATTTTAATGTCACTGCGCACTCCTCCGATCGTCCTCGCGGTAGGGGGGGGGCAGGATCTGGGCTCTTGCGATTTTCTTGAGTTCATTAGTGACCTTGCTTTGGAGGGGCTGGTCCCCGAGGATATTTCCTTTACTTGGAGGAACAATTCTTCTCGATCAAGGATTGATCGTTTCTTGGCGAATAACAAGCTTATGGAGGCTTTCTCTTTGTGCTCGGTGTCTTCTAGGCCACGCTCATTCTCTGATCATAGTCCTATTATGTGGGACTCCGGGGAGGACCTCAGGACGAGGGGGCTTTTTCGGTATGAAAAGTGTTGGCTCGTGGAGCCAAATTTCAAAGACTTGGTGCAGAATCACTGGATTCAATCTTCTTTTCTCGGAAATGTGTCTCATAGATTTGATCTTAAACTTGCTTCTCTGAGGCGACTCCTGGCGTCTTTCAAAAAGGAGTCGCGTTTGGCTCGTGTGGCGGCGAGGGCGGCGACGGAGGATGTCATTGCTCGGTTGGACCGAACGGAAAATTCTAGAGACTTGCTCTCGGAGGAGCTTGTGGAGCGTGCTGATGCGCAGGAAGTGGTCAAAGCGGAGGACATGAGAAGAAACATGGAGTGGCGACAACGCTCGCGCTTGAGGTGGCTCAAGGAGGGTGATGCTAATACGACCTTCTTTCACCGGGTGGCTAGCAGACGAAGGCGCTTCAATTCTATCCATTCTCTTATGGTTAATGGATCCCTCGTTACTGGGGATATCGAGTTGGGGGAGGTCATGGCTGATCATTTCAAGAATGTTTTTGGGTCCCGCTCACAACGCAGGTGGCGTTGGTCGGGACGTGGGGCTCCTTCTTTATCGCCTGTGGACTCTGAGGCCTTGGTTAGGCCGATCTCCCTGGCTGAGCTCAAGGAGGTTGTCTGGGACCTTAACGCGGATGGCTCGCCAGGCCCTGATGGGTTCCCGGTTTCTTTCTACCGTGATTTTTGGGATGTGGTGGCCGATGACGTCTTGGAGGTCGCTCGTGAATTCTGTGGAGGGAACAATGGTTTTGATAAAATTAACAGGGCCCTTATTGTTTTGATCCCGAAATCTGCTGCGGCTAATCGCGTGGAGGATTTTAGGCCTATCTCTATATCGAATGGGATCTACCTTATCATTGCCAAGGTCTTGGCGAGGAGGCTTGCTCCTCTTCTTCCTACGTTGGTCTCTCCAACTCAGGTCGCATTTATCAGGGGGCGGCAGATATTGGATTGCTTCGCGGTGGCCTCTGAGCTTGTCGCGGCTTGGAAGAAGTCCAATAAGATGGGAGTTCTGTGGAAGATTGATTTTGCCAAGGCTTATGACTGTCTTGATTGGCGTTTCCTGTGGTCAGTTTTGAGGCGGAGAGGCTTCCCGGAGGCTTGGATCTCGTGGGTGAGGCGGTGCGTGACCACGACCTCCCTCTCGGTCTTGCTCAATGGGCGCCCGGTTGGGGGCTTCTTCCAACCTAGGAGGGGGGTGCGGCAGGGGTGTGCTCTCGCTCCCCTTCTTTTTGTGCTGGCGGCCGATGTATTGGCTTGTATGATTGACAAGGTCATCAGTGTGGGGCTGACTAGGGGCTTCTCTGTTGGGCCTCTACAGGTCCCCTTAATTCAGTTTGCGGACGACACTCTTTGCTTCATCACGGGTGGCCATGACGAGGTCTCCGGTATGGCAATTACTCTTGAGCTTTTCAGCGAGCTTTCGGGTCTCGTGATTAATGGGGCTAAATCAAAGGTGATCCCCTTCGGGATGCCGCAAGCGGAGGCGGTGGCGTGTGGCCGGGTGCTAGGTTCTTCTCCTTGTGGCCTCCCCTTCGACTACCTTGGCTTGCCCTTGACTGTGGGTCGCGGCAGGCTCCGTGATTGGAGGCCGGTGGTGGAGAAGATGGAGGCACGCCTAGCAGGGTGGCGAGCGACTCTACTATCGAGAGGGGGGCGTCTGATTCTCCTTAAAGCGGTGCTCTCCTCCATTCCTTTATATTTCTTCTCGGTTCGTTGCTTGCCTAAGGGGGTTCGCCTGCGTTTGAAACGTTGTATGCGGGGTTTCTCGTGGGGCAAGAAGGGGGAGGGGGGTTCACTTGGTGGCGTGGGATGATGTTTCACGGCCAAAACGGGAGGGTGGGCTGGGAGTACGGCGGTTGGAGGCTGTTAACAAAGCCCTCCTGTTGAAGTGGGCTTCTAGGGTTTGGGGGCAGGAGGACAGCTTCATGCTTAACGTCTTGCGGGAGCTCCTGGGCGAGGCGTTGATGGGCGCTACTCGGGGAAGTGCCCACGGGCACCTCTCTCCTTTCTGGCGTGGGGTGGTGGGAGTTTTTACTCGTAATCTCTACCTGTTTAAACCGGTGTTAGGCATGGGTAATTCTTTTCGTTTTTGGACCGATGATTGGTCGGGGAAGGGTGTTCTAAAGGACTGCTTTCCTCGCTTGTTTGCTTTGGTGGAAGACAAGGATGCTTCTGTGGCATCGTGCTGGGTGGACGGCTGCTGGAGTCCTCGTTTTGTTGCAAATTTCTCGAATCAGCGTGTGGATGATTTTCTCTCGCTTTTGGGCTTGCTTGCAGACGCGATCCAGCCTAATGTTGGCCGCGATCACTGGTCTTGGAAGAATGGTACTTTTTCCATGCGGAAGGCATATCTCGCTCTTGCGACCGATCTTATGGTCGGGGACGCTATTCTTGTGCGTGATTGCAGCTTCTTCTGGGCCTTAAAGCTTCCTGAGCGCATTGGCTTCTTCCTTTGGATTATGCGCAGGGGGAGGCTTCCAACGCGTGACCGTTGCACGCGTTTTATTCCGAACGTGGATCCTAATTGCGGGATTTGTGAGGCGGAGCGTGAAACTATCGACCACTTATTCTTCAAATGCAGATTGGTTCGTGAGCTCTGGGACGATCTCGATTGGGTTAACTCCGACAGCTTGGTCGCTTTTTGCAGTAGCTTGATGAGCATCAGGGGCAGGGATAGAGAGGATTTGTTGGCCCCGATTGCGCGATTGTGGGGCATTTGGCTGGGGAGGAATGAGGCCGTCTTCAAGGGCCAGCGTTTTTACAGGGAAAATATTATTATCATTGCTACGCGTCTTCTGGCAGACTGGTGTAATAGTTAGGTTTTGTCTGGTTCTCTTGTTTTGTAACTGGGGTGTTAGGCGTGCGCTAGCATGTTGGAGCATGGGTGTTGTTTCTCGTCTTGTTTTTGTACATTTTCTTTACGTTTCTTATTAATAGATTGGGGCGAACACCAATGAGTGTCTCCCCCTTTTTTTTTGAGTCAAAAAAAAGTTGGATGAAGGAGGATGCACATGAACACGAAGTCAGCATTGGTAAAACTGCGGAAAGAACGTAGGCATGGCAGGTGGTGGAGGTGGTAGGAGTGACGATGGAGGAGAAGGTGGTGGTGGAGGTGGCGGTGGAGGAGATGGTGGCGGTGTAGTGGAGCCTGGTGTAGATGAAATCGGAGGTTAAGACATATAGACCTCTTCTTCATTCTTTGAAGGAATGAGTTTGTCACCTATAGGAGAAAAATACATAATAGACTCAAAGAAGGTGACATCTGCACTAAAACAATACCGTCGTCGAACATGGTCTAAGCAATGATGTCCTTTTTGGGTCTTGGAATACCCAACAAACACACACTTGACAGCTCTAGGAGAGAGCTTGTCAAGAGCTGGAGACATCTGATGGACAAAAGCAACAAATCCGAAAACACGAGGGGTAAGAGAGAAAAGATCCATCTCGGGAAATGCAATTGAGAATGAGGTCTTCTCCCCTAGTACCGAAGAGGGCATACGATTTATCAGGCAAACAGTTAGAACCGTGTCCCCACAATACGAATGAGGAGCACGACTCTGGATCAAAAGAGTTCTGGTATCATCCAAGAGATGGTGGCATTTTCGTTCAGCCACCCCATCCTGTTTAGAAGTATACACACAAGAAGCCCGATGCACAATACTGTAGGATCTAACGAATTGAGAAAGTTGAAAACTGCAAAATTCTAACGCATTAGCTGAGCATATAAACTTGACATTCACAGAAAAAACATTCCTTATTTCATTACTAAAGGACTGAATAACATGATCATCATCATATTTGTTCTTAAGAAGAAAAAACCATGACAATCTTAAACACTCATCGACAACAATAAGATAAAACATATGCACCTGATGATCTGGGACACAACTTGGACCCCAAATATCAAAATGAATTAACTCAAACAGACTATGACTACTTTGACCTTGACGACCCTGGAAAGTGGATCGATGATGCTTCTTAAGCTGACATGCCTCGTACTGAAAAGTAGAGTGAGGTGAAATATGTGGGAGAACGTGACACAACTTTTGCAGAAGAAGATGACCAAATCGAAGATGCCACACATAGGGAGAAACAGATCCGGTGCGAAGAGAAGAAGCACCATCATAAGGAGATTGTATCAGCCTATAGAGACCTCCTTGTTCACGGTTAGATCCAATCACCTTGCCTATAAGAATGTCCTGAAACACAAGAGCAAAAGGCTCAAATATGACATGATAATGTAAATCCATCGTGATTTGAGTAGTTGAGAGTAAATTCTTAGAAAATTCAGGAGCGTAAAGAACATTCTGAAGCTGCATTGCATGAGTTAACTGCACCTCTCCCTGACCAGTAATAGGAGAGTGTATCCCATCAGTTATCATAACAGATCTCCCTGATTGAGTTGGACTAAAAGTACTAAACTGTTCTCTGTCACCGCAGAGATGATGAGATGCTATAGAATCCATAATCCATTCTGACAAATTTTCCCTGTAACAGCTAGTAAAAGCATATGCTATACCTGATGTGGACGTTGAAGTTGAGGCAGCTACCTCTGAGGATCCTGAAGGAGAGCTAGTTGATCTAGAAGTAGACATAATCTCCTTGAGTTGCACTACAAGTTCATCAAATCTTTGATCAGATACAGATGATGAACTCCCAATGTGCCGAGTCTATTTTACAACGCGCACTGAAGCAGGAAACCCATGTTTGGAGTAGCATGTTTCCTCAAAATGACCTGACCTGTGGCAGTAGGTGCACGGTTGACGGAGTCGACTACCCCTCCCCTGTCACGGTTTGAGTTCCCCCTACTACGATACTGTGTAGGGTTCCCCTTACCATGAGATGCAGCTATAGCTGAAAAAGTCTGAGACTGCGAGATACCACTAGAGGATATAAAGTGCCTGCTTAATCCACGATATGCCTCCTCCATTGGAGGTATTGTGGCATCAATCCGAATCTGGGCACGAGCAGCGTCATACTTAGGATCAAGAGCTGCTAGAAAGACCCTAATCATCACAGAGTCTCTATATGCCTTGAGTTGCTCAGGCATAGCAACCAAGGGAATGTAGCCATGGAGCTTCTCAAACATACCCCTCAAAGAAGTGTAGAGGATATGGAGGGGATGATCATTCTGCTTCGTTGTGAAGATATTGTGCTGGAGCTGCAATATCTTCGACTCATTTTTGACGGAGAGTATGTAGCGGCGAAATGTCCCACACATCCTCTGTAGTAGGCTGACTCAGTATATCATTAGCTATCTTTGTCGATAAAGTCCCAGATAGCCACACTCGTGCATATGCATCTTCTGCCTCCCATGAGGCATCTACCCCAGTCTTGTCACTCGGCTCCTCATTCGTGAGGATGTACTTCTTGCCATTACACTGCATTAAACTCATGAACTGCAGGCCTGCAGTTTATAGTTTGTTCCATTCATCTTGACGATGGGTGCTGGACCTTTGAAGGCACCCACGAATGAAACATCAGATTTGTTATCTGACATGATGATAACTATATCCAAGATTGGGCCTACAACAAGTAAGATTTGCGTCTACACTGACATATCGGAAGATGGTTGTAAGTGTAGACTCATACCACAACCTCTTCCATTCAATGAAGGCTCCTTTCGGTAATTAGTGTGTTTTAGATGATCACGACACACCCTAGAAACCCTAAAATGGGCTTAACCAACAACCATAACCAACAGCGGCGGTGAGGAGGATGACTGGCAGCGACGACGTGCCGACAGGAACAGTAGCAACGGTTGCGGGGAGCGGCATCCGGCAACTGGCGGTTGAAGGGATCGGTTAGTGACGGTTGGTGGCCGACAACAATGGCAGCAACGGCTACGGGGTGCGGCATCAACGGCTGCAGGGTGCGACAACTGGCGCCTGGCGGCTGCGGGGATCGACGGTCGGCAACCCCTGAGAGATGGGAGGCAGCGACAGCCGGTTGCGCTAGGTCTTTTGGTGGGGTAGGTTTCTAGGGCACAGGCTTCGGTCTAGGACCGTCGCTCTGACACCATGTGGAAAGGTGTGAAAACGAATGGTTGTATTCATCGTAGCCCTAGAGCTCTCTTATATAGGAGCAAAACTTTAAGAGAAAATTACATAAAGTTGACTGAAGAAATAGAAAATTATAAAAGAAAGACAAAGATATATAGGTATCTCAATATGAACCATGTAAATCCAATGATTATCTTGAAAGGAAAAGGGTTTTCACCACCAATGTGCATCCCAACGTAAATTTAACCATTTGATGTGTGTATGTCGCACTTATACACATGTAAGCAAAATAACCACCAATGTGCATCCCAACGTAAATTCAACCATTTGATGTGTGTATGTCGCACTTATACACATGTAAGCAAAATAAAATGACACGATACAATAACAAGCAGGGGAAGGAAATCCTAAAAATGTAAAAAAATAACCCTACAAGAGGCAAACATAACATTACTAGAGGTTAAACTACAAAATACCCAAATTATAATCTTGCATTTGTTTTAGAAAATGCTCCACATGTAAAATGGCAAACTGCCAACAACAAGATTTAGATGACACTTTAGACAATTAAAAGAATGTTGCAAGTCTTTGCTCGTTGCTTTACAACACGAAGAAGTATTCAGTTTCTTCATATCGTGTATGCCTTTATGTCGCCTCATATGATGAAATAATGCACCTAGTAAAGACGGAAATAGATTGATCGGTGGAGGCTTGTGGCAGATACACAAAGACAAATGTAGACTAACATGATGGGGGGGTGACATAGTGGACTGAGGTAGTTGCTATTGCTGCAAAGGAAGCGCAATAATGTTCGAAGCATTGATATCGGCATGACAACGCCATAATGACACTTCAGAAAGATAGATACATGAGAGGTATGTTGGAGGTGCACCGAAGAAATTTAGGAAAATGTCATACATGATCAAAATGAATAAATTTATAGATTTATGATATTAAGTCTGGTTGGTGTAATACATTCTAGTAGCCACTGCGTACTATTTTATAAGAGGTCATCTACCACATTATCTTAAAAAGTAAAATGATGTATCATAAACTATGGAAAACTAGAATGCGGAAGCATACTCACAGATAAAGAATAAGAATAATGAAGAAGACTGTGATTTTACGTAGAACCCTACTCCATAAGGAGTGGGATCCAATTATTACATGGAAGTTTGGTAATAATTGGATGTCATTGATTAGGTGGTCCCCTTTTTTTCATCCAGGGGATTCATCTCCTAATGTACCTGTTAGGGTCGGATTCCCAATGCTGAGTTTGCAATTTCTAAATGAAGGAGCTCTCAGATCTATTGTCAAACCTATTGGGAGATTCCTTTCAGTTGATAAGGACGTCACAAATTTTACTAGACCGGGATATATCAGAGTTAATGTGGAAATAGATGTCAGTGAATCGGTGCCAGAACACATTGTAATCAGGTGTGGGGATAAAGATTTTGTTCAAAATGTTGTTTATGAAAATCTCCCTCGTTATTGTAACTACTGTTGCTTGATTGGACATGATCAGAAGGAGTGTATTATTAAAAAAAACAAGAAGGTCTGGAGCAAGGAATGAAAGGAAAAGCTGAGAGTAATCATAATGAAATGAAAGGGAACATTGCTACAAAGGCCTTTTTGAGGCCTAAGCAGAAATGGGTTGTCAGGAACAACAGTAAGAAAGAACCAATTGCTGAACAGGTTAATCCTAATCAGGTTGCTGAGACAGGGGAGGATGGTTCTTTAATTTTACCTGAGAATAGTGAAAAAAGGAACATGGCTAACTTGCAGATAGTTGATAATCTCTTTGATAAGATCCTGGATAAGATTGCCTCAAAAGTGGTTGAAGAAAGTCCGACTGGAAATATACTGTGGGTTCTAAGGAACCCTATCTATATTTGAGTCAAGACCCACTGAATGTGATCCTAAAAGAACAATCTGTTGAAGAACAGATAGAAAAAAGGAAAATGTTAGAGGATATGAGAAATTCAACTCAAGAACCGGAGGAATTAATATTGCAAGATGGTAATAATGAGAAAGATCAAAGAAATAAGAAAAAGGAAGAGCAGAATGTGAAGCAGCCGAGGGATAAAATAGTCAGTGATGCTTTTATTTCAATACCTACAGTTAACTCCTTTGATGTTTTGAAGGACGATGTTCTTGGAAATGATATCTCCTCCAACCATGAAGAAGAATGTTTTAGTGAGCCTTCACTAAGTAGGGAGGGGGAATTTTCTTCGGATTCAGAACATGATCAGATTCAATTACAGATGATGAATAATAAAAGCAGGAAAAAGAATGCCAGTTTCAAGCAAAACAAGTGGAGAGAGCCCAGTAGGAGATCAAGAAGAAACATCAAGCAATCTTCAGCACCATGTGTTTAATGTCGAACACACTTATCTGGAATTGTAGAGGTGTTTTCAATAAAGCAACTCTAGCACATATCAACAAATTAATTAGATCTCACAAAATTGCAATTCTAGGAATTATTGAACCTATGGTAGACGGGAAAAGAATTCCTCAAGTAGCTTTGTCACTTAAAATGGAGAAATTTTTTGTAGATGAGAAAGCTCAGAAAAAATATGGATCCTTGCTAAAGATCATGTGGAAATAGAAATAGTTCAGATGAAAGAACAGATGATGACATGCAGAGTAGAGAATTTCCTTCTTAGTCAGTGTTATATTTCGGTGGTTTATGCCTCCACAAATGCTGGAAAGAGAAAAGAATTATGGTTAGACGTAGAAGAAATGTCTAATCTGACTAACTCTGATAATTGGATTGTGGGAGGAGATTTCAATTGCATCAGAAGCAGAGATGAGAAAATTGGGGGTGTTTTTGATGACCCAGCTTCGACTGACTTCAATCTGGCTATTCACTGTGCTGGTCTGGATGAACCTTTGCATGAGGTGTAACAATTTCATGGAGAGAGGTAGAATTTATCAAATACTGGATAGATGCCTTGTGAATGGTACATTCAATGCTAATGTGGATTTCAGATATGAAGATAGAATACTATCGGATCATAGTCCTATATTGATTATGGAAAAACTAAGCAGGGCCAGAAGACCAACTCCCTTTAGATATCAGAAGATGTGGAAGTTTAACGTTGAGTTTAAAACTCTGATAAAAAATAACTAAAAAATAACTGGCATGATTATTATCTTAATAATGGTCTTATTACAATATCTTGTAAGCTAAGACATATGAAGATGATTCTGAAGAAATGGAATAAAGAAGTTTTTGGAAATATTGAAATACGACATCTTACAGATCTCAAAAAAGTTACCGAGGCTGAACAGAAGTTAAGGGAGCAATGGAATGATCAGAATTGGGAGGATCTTCAGAGAAACAGAAAGACATATATTGAAACAACTTGTGCTTATGATACGTTTTTACGTCAGAAGGCTAAAATTAATTGGCTGAAAGATGGAGATTCGAATACTAAATTTTTTCACACAGTGATAAACATGAGAAGTAGACAAAGCATTGTTGACTCCTTCATTAAAACTGGGAATTATGGAAGAAGTTGGGAGAGTATTGCTGAAGCTGGGGTGGATTATTATTCAAATCTTTATAAATCGCAGGGGGCTTCTTGGGATGATGAAATGTTGGATGTTATTCCTAAAGTCATCGATAGTGATGATAATGAAAGTTTAATGGCTATCCCTGATAAAGAAGAGATTTTTAAAACGATCAAATCCTTTGCTGATTATAAGGCTCCTGGTCCAGATGGATTTACTGCAGAATTTTATGTGGATAATTGGGAGACTGTGGAGAAAGATGTGTATGTGGCAGTAACTGAATTTTTTAAGAAACTTTGGATGCCTGATTCAATCAAAGCAACATTTCTTGTTATGATTCCTAAAAAGAAGAATCCTTGTACATTCAGTGAACTCAGACCAATAAGTTTATGCAATGTCAGTTATAAGATCATTACAAAGATTTTAACTGATAGACTGGCACCATTCATGAATAAGTTGATAGCTGAAAATCAAGGGGGATTTATTGCTGGGAGGAGTATATTTGATAATATAGCTCTAGCCCAAGAATTAGCTCAACATCTAAGCAAGAAAAGCAGAGGAGGTAATGTGATAATGAAACTTGATATGGAAAAGGCATATGACAGAATGGAATGGAAATTTCTCTTTGCGGTATTATCCAAATTTGGGTTTAATGAAAAGGTAATTGACACAATTAAGGCATGCATCTGTAATGTTCCTTTCTCTCTTCTAATTGATGGCTCGTCCACGGGGTGGTTTAAGAGCTCAAGGGGTTTGAGACAAGGGGATCCTCTTTCTCCAGCGCTTTTCATTCTAGCTGAGGAAGCAATGAGTAGAGGGCTGTTGAATCTGTTGAATAATGGGAAGCTGAAACCTTTTTATACACGCCCAAATGTTCCTATTATCTCTCATCTACATTTTGCAGATGATACCATTATTTTCACAAATGGTGGGAAACATTCTTTAGAGAAGCTAAAAGAATTTCTACATAAATATGAGAAAGCTTCAGGACAGAAGATTAATATAGCGAAGAGCAGTTTCTATACCAATGGGCAGAATAGCAGCGTGATCAAAGAGATTATGGGCTTTAGTGATGGAAAGTTACCATTTACTTATCTGGGTTGTCCAATTTTCCAAGGAAGAATAAAAATTAAATATTTTGATAGCTTGATTGAAAATGTTTAAAATAAATTGGCAGGCTGGAAAAGTAAAATTCTTTCAGCAGGTGGGAGGATCACACTGATCAGACATGTTCTCTCGAGCATCCCTATCCACATGATGATGGTGTATGATATGCCTCAAGGAGTTATCAGCAAGATGGAGAGTATATTCTCAAAATTTTTTTGGCAGGTGTCAAAGGAAAACAAGGCTAAACATTGGATAGCCTGGGAACAAGTTTGTAAGCCTCTTGCAGAAGGTGGTTTGGGTATTCGGTCATTGGGAGAAATGATGATGGCCATTAGAATGAAAATGGCATGGCACTATATGCAAAATAAATCCCTTTGGACAAACTTTATGCAAAAAAGGTATGGAAGTTTAGAGAATGTTAATGTTTATGCTCCAGCAAGATGGAAAAATCTTCAAAAGGCCTGGAAGGAGGTTAGTAAATATGTCTCTTGGACTGTTGGAAATGGTAAAATCAGGTTCTGGTTAGATCATTGGCTCCCTGATGGACCCCTTTGGCCTCATGAGGGGATTATAGTAAATGAACCTGATATTTTAATATCGGATATGTTTGAAGCTGAAAGTTGGAATATGAATAAACTAACAGCTACAGGCTTGGAGAAGGATAAAATTGAGGAGATTTTAGCGAAGAAAATTAAACTCAAGAAGGAGGACCCGGAAAGATATTGGATATTAAACAATCAGGGGTTTCCTACTGTGAAGAGTGCTTGGCAAAGCATCAGGGAAAAAGGAAGAATACATAAATGGGGAAGGGCTATCTGGGATCCTGGAATTCCATCGAAGATATCAATTATGCTCTGGAGATTGTTTCATAGCATCAGGGGCTACGATCTCCGTCTACCCCCTTTACTTTGTTTTGTAATTTCTCACTTCCCGTTTTCCCCTTGTAAGTATCTCTTTCTCTTTTTAATGCATTGGGGGTGAGCACCTCCGCGTGTGTCCCCCTTTTTTGGAGCTTCAAAAAAAAAAGAAGAAGCTACCTTTTGATGATAATGTGGTTAAAATGGGCATTAATCTGGCTTCAAAATGCAATTGTTGTGACAATCCGAAATCTGAAGATCCTGAACATGTTTTCTTCCATGGAGAAATTGCAATAGCGCTATGGAATTGGTATTTTGATACATTTAAATTTCATAGAAATATGAGGGATTTCTTGGGCTGGATGAAATATATTTTCAAATGGAGATCAAAGGAGACTCTTCTTAGAAAAGCCAGGAGAATTTTCTTAGCCTGGCTCCTCTGGAACATCTGGATTGAAAGGAATAAAAGAAGATTTGATGATGATCATTCTTCTATTTATTTCTTGGTTAAGAAGGTGCAGTTAGATACTAAGATGATAATCCCCTTGGTTTGTTCAAATCTTGTGGTAAGTAAAGCTGAGGAAGACTTCTTACATAAAATGGGGTTTGAATCGAGAAAAAAGGAAAGGATTTGGAAGATCTTCTGCTGGGAGAAACCGGAAAATGGGATCTTAAAGCTCAATACAGATGGAGCATCAAAAGGCAACCCGGGAATTGCAGGAGGAGGAGGTATTATTAGGAACCATAAAGGGGAGATGATAATCTCTTTTTCTTGTTTTTTTGGAGTTGCTACAAATATGGAAGCTGAACTCAGAGCTGCTGTAGAGGGTTTGATCATTTGTAAGAGGCATAATTTTAATAAAATTTGGCTGGAACTGGATTCGAAGGTGTTAGTAAAGATGGTGGAAGATGGTGCTTGCAAAATTCCCAATCTTAGAAATTGGTGGAATGAGCTTATCTCTATCAAACATCTCATAGTGAGAGTATTCCATGTCTATAGAGAGGCTAATGCGGCTGCAGATTTTTTGGCTAACCATGCAATCAGACAAAGACAGGATCAAATTTTCTATAATAATAGTCAATTATCATCAAAAGTTAAAGGGTGTATTGCATTAGACAAAGAACAACTGAGTTATGTCAGATTCAAATGATGATCTAATTGGCTTGATATTTGTTGATCTGGTTTGATTCTGCGACTAATGGAAAACTTGCTGAAGAAATATAGATGTCCTTTCAAAACATCAGACATCGGTAATACTTGATTGCTGATTGGGTACGGAAAAGTTGGAATAATGATGGCTTTGGTACTTCCACTACTGGAGCAGGTTTTTGGGCAGGTGATGGTACTTTTTTGGATCCTTCTCGAGACAAGAAGCGATGTTTGTCATTTTTATATATATATAAAGGAAGATCCTCTTGTCTTCAACCGATATATCAAAGAATGGCGTCTTCTATCCTGTTTGGGCGGCAACTGGAGGGAGCACTATATCATCGTCAGGTTTTAAAATCGGAAGCTCTTTTTTTTCCTCCTTGAATCTTCTGATTCCTTTCTAGATTTGGCTTTGAACGAGTTGGAGAATGAAGAAAATGAATTCAAGTTCTTATACATGAGACTTGTGATAGCCGAATCCGGGTTCTTTGATAATATCTATCCCTTTAAATTGCTGGCATCTAAATATAGAATGAGTTCTATTAGTCAGAGGAAATTTTTGAATGCCCTCTTGATTTTGGGTAGATGTGCGGTTTTATTGATGGAAGCAAGGATAGATTTCTGGAACTACAACTTTAACAGAGATGAAAATATTCCTCCCATTATATATCAGTTCTTTGAGCTCCTGAGCAGAATTATTTTATTGTTGATTGACCGAGTCAAGTCTACTTGGGATCTATATATAAATGTTGGGAGTGCATACCTGGATTTATTGGAGTACTGGTATGAACTATATCATGCGGGTGTAGGTCTCATGACATCTGTCTTTATCTACCAGTTTTATTGGAAGCTATTGGCTGATTTTGATAGTAGGAGAAACAATAACTATATTCAACATCGTTTAGCGCCTGATTTAGTTGATTTGTTAAAATGCTCTCTTCTAAGGGAGACAATTTATGCTCCGGTGAAGGAAGGGAATGGTTCACCAGATTTAGACAAATTAAAGACTTATGAGAATTTCTATTTCTCTATCAAGAGTGTTCCATGTCAAAAGAATATAGAATCCTTTTTGCATAATATCTCTGAAAGGAACCTGTTGGAATGGAAACTGGAAGATGCGAAAAGAATCCTGAAGGAATTGCTAGAAGCTTTGTTATCACTTCAAAATAACTTCCTGGATGCAGAAGGAAAAGTGATCAACAGAAAATACATTCTGGTTTGGGTCATACATGTTAACTGGATGGGATGCCTAAAGGGTCAGAAGTGGATTTTTGAATGGCTGAAAAAGATGAGATCTCTGGAAAGAGGTCTTAAAAGGAAAAGAACCTAAGGAGCTGCCTTGTTATTGGGTACTTAAAGCCTGGATAAATCCTTGGCGAAGAATTAAGGAAGTGCACGCATCCATTGGATGTGTGCACAGAAGTTAAGTACCCTTCTTTAATTTCTTATCATACCTAATTTTTGATATTTCTGAGAAATTCTTAATCTCCTTGGTTGTTCTTTTTGTGACATATGAAAAGGCTATGAAGATCTTTCTTTCTTCTCTATGGTATGAAGCAAAAATTGGTGCATTCCTGCTATCTGAAAACAGAAGGATTGGATATATACATATCTCTTTGGACTTTGGGTACTTAAAGTCTGGAAAAATCCTTGGCGAATTCTTAAGGAAGTGAACGCATCCATTGGATGTGTGCACAGAAGTTAAGTACCCATTTTTATTTTGTCATAGCTAATTTTTGTTTTGCTGAGAAAGCCTTAGTCTCTTTGGTTGTTCTTTTTGGGATATATGAAAGGGCTATGAAGATCCTCCATTTCCTATTCTATGGCATGGAGATTGGACATAGATTACTCTTCGAAGAACTTGGAGCACAAGTTGGAGCATTCATGATATCTAAAATGAAGTTTGGATATATGCATTTCTTTACATGGAGAAGCTCTTCTTGGGTACTTAAAGCCTGGATAAGTCCTTGGCGAATAATTAAGGAAGTGCACGCATCCATTGGATGTGTGCACAGAAGTTAAGTACCCTTCTTTAATTTTTGGTCATACTTAATTTCTAATATTTCTGAGAAAACCTTAATCTCTTTGGTTATTCTTTTTGTGACATATGAAAAGGCTATGAAGATCTTCCTTTATATCCTTTTCTATGACATGGGGATTGGACGTGGAATACTCTTCTGAGAATTGCAGCACAAACTGGCGCATTTGAAAAAGTCATGACGAGGTCTCTTTTTGCATCTAATTCTGAAGACTGGAAAAGTCATTATGGAAGGGCGTATACAAAAGCTGGAAAAAAAAGTTAAACAGTTGCTGAGGACAAGGTGGCAGAGCAAATTCGAAAAATTCAAAGCCCAGATACTGAATGGACAGCTGAAGGAGGATTAGATTGCATCTTTCCTTACATCTTGTACCTTTTTCCCGTTTTAGATGACACTTATCTTGTAATTCCCCATGAAGGGCTCCTTATGTTCTATCATGGTTTGATGAAATAAAAGGCAGCTACCTGGGCTGCAAAAACCAGGTTTTGGAAAAAAAAGAGAACGTCTAAAAGGACTGATGTTTTTATTGACTTTTCTCTCATTTGATACATGTGATGTGGGGTTTTTTTTATATAATCCCAACTGAGTTTCCATGTCCCACAAATAGTAGATGTGGGACTAAACCACTGGATGTGGTAATTGGACCCTGGAGGGATCCAATTACCCATTTATACATGATGCTATACTCTAGCACTCCTCAAGCTGGAGCATGCAATGCTCAGCTTGGATACATAGACATAAATCTCAAACTCACAATACAAGGCACTATAATCAATATCAAATCAACGCATACTCTACTATCGATTGCTGTCGAGGACGTTGCTTCTCATGCCATGCGAGTGAGGAGGAACAATAGGGTTAGAGTGCGAGTTGAACTGGGTCTCTTCGTCGGAGAACATATGCTTTGTACTGCATCTGTCAAAGTCATTGGAATTGGAATGAGTCTCCTTGTCGGAATACTTTGGTCCGCCACATGTAGAAGACTATGCATCATGTGGACAATTGCTCCATCTTTGAGGGTTGAACTGAAAAATCTGTGGAAACATCCTCGTCGGAGTCGGTGGTGCCCTCGTCGGAGCAAATCCAAGGTGATTCCCTTTGCTTTGGATTCGGAGTCGGTGGCCACTTGTGGGCTGACTCTGGGCTCCATCCCATCTTCTCTTCCGATCGAATATTTGGGCATGCCCCTGGGGGTGGGGAAGTCTAGGCAGCGTGACTGGCACAAGATTATTGAGAAGATGGAGAGGAGGCTCTTCGGCTGGAGTGCGTCCATGCTCTCGTGGGGTGACCGCCTTGTGCTCACTAAATATGTTCTTTCTTCTATCCCCATTTATTATCTATCCAATTGGCTGCTGCCGGTGGGGGTACGGAACCGTATTGAGAAGTTGATGCGAAATTTCATTTGGGGAAGAAGGGGACCTTCCTCGCGTGGTCCACATCTCGTGGAATGGGCCGAGGTGACGAAGAGGAAGTGCGAGGGAGGTCTTGGCATCCGTCGTCTCGACTGGGTCAATGACGCTCTCCTTCTTAAATGGGTGAACATGCTAGGGGGGGGGGGGCTCAGACAACTTCTGCTCGACATTATTGCGCGAGATCCTGGGTATAGGTGTGGAGCTGGTGGGGGACCTTGGTGATCGCCGCTCTCGTACCCCATTCTGGCTCGGGGTGGTATCGGTGAGTCAGCGCTATTCTCATCTCTTTGCTCCTGTTCTCGGAGATGGCAACTCTTTCAAGTTTTGGATAGACAGTTGGGCTGGTGGTGCCCCCCTAAATATTTCTTTCCCGCGCCTTTGTGCCTTGGCGTCCGATGGACGCGCTACTGTGGCCTTCTCTTGGTCGGGGGATGGATGTTTTTCGTCGCTTCTGAGCAACCTCTCTGATCAGCGATTCGACGAGCTTCTTGTACTTCTGGATTCTCTTAAGAGTGCACCAGGCCCACGAGGGGTCGTGATCACTGGGCTTGGCGGGATGGTGACTTCTCCACGAGGAAGGCTTTCAGGGCAATCTCCCTTCATCCGCCGTCTCATCCGGACCTCATCTACCGCGATTGCAACTTCCCGTGGTTATTGAAGCTACCGAAGAGGGTAGCTATCTTCCTTTGGCTATTCCGCTGAGGGAGGATTTTAACACGGGACCGTTGCGCCAGGCTCTTTGGTGAGGTGTCTTCGGTGGATTGTGTTCTCTGTGGCAGCGACGTGGAATCCTTAAATCACCTCTTCTTTACGTGCCCAGTCACTGCAGGCGTCTGGGAGGAGGCAATGATATCTTGGATCAACACCTCAGACTCGGTCGGTTTATGGACTCTTTGAGGTCCAACAAGGACAGGGCGCGCAGAGACTTCGTGCGTCTTTTTGCTTGCATTTGGGCGATTTGGCTGGGGCGTAACGCAACAATTTTTAGGGGCCAAAGATTTTACAAGGAGAATGTTTTGGCTCACGCAACAACTCTAGCTTGCGATTGGTCGTTGATGTAGTTTGCGTCTTCTGATCTGGGTGGGATCTTCTCGATCCCATCTCTTTCCCTTCTCTCTGTGTCCCTGTACTTCTTTCCTTCATGTTTACCGCTTTTTATTAATAAAGCTTTTGGGGCGAACACCATGCCGTCTCCCCGAATCGTTTGATTTAAAAAAAACATCCTCGTCGGAGTACACGGTCGTTGGAGAATGGAGTTTGTAAGACTCCTCATCAGAGAACTGAATCTTTCCCATAATGGCTTGGAGAATGGAATCTCTACTCTGAAGTCTCTATGAAACCACATGAAAACCCTAGTTCACAATGACATAGAGAATGGGATCTCTACTATGGAGTCCCTATGGATCACATGAAACCTCTGTTACTAAAAATAAATATGGGGACCACACAAATAATGATTGCAGACACATGCACATCATACTGAAAACTCAGAAACCAATATGAACATCGAGTTCGAATCTGAACTGTAGAGTTTGAAGTCTGGTCTGGAATATGAAGAATCTGATATTTGAATCCAACATGTAACTCTACACAATACCCTCCCTTTCTCTCATACTTGTCAAAAAACATGATATCAACTAAGTTGGGAGAAGACAATAAAATGTGGAGAACAAAAAACCAATAAGCCTTTATAATTTTTCCTATAGAACAACTAAAGACTACTTCGTCAGATACACCGAGTTGTCTCGACATACACCAGCAGCTAGTGCATTTTTAGAGGAAAATCTGGAAAAGTTCATCAGAGGCATGAGGGAAGAGGTACAGGAGAAGCTGCCCGTATTGCATATCACTTCCATCTCCGAGGCTACTGATGCAACAACACATAGACCACAACGATCTTTTGGGCAGATCCATCGACCATTTCAGCAGCAGAGGTCACCCAAGCGTTTCCAACCTACGGGTTCGACATTCTCAGGTAGTGCTCGCTCATCTCTATCGACTACTTTAGGAGGAGCACTAGCTGGACGTGGCACAAATTCTGCTCGACCATCTGGGTCGCAGCAAGCAGACAGACCCCCAGCAGGACCGGCTTAGAGCACAAACACAACCACTCCACCTACCCGACCAGTTCATTGTTACCTGTGCCATGAGTGGGGGCGTTACCGACATCAGTGTCCCTAGAGATCTGGTGAGCTTCAGCTATAACCTTCACAGTTACAGCCTCAGGCTCATCATTCAGGGAGTTTCTGTGGCAGGAACTCCAACTTCAGGAGGCAGCAGTAGAGACAGACGCAGAGTGTGACATGTTCTAGTATCGCACCAGCTAGACATGGTCAGTTACATGCAGTTACTGAGGAGCAAGCACGTTCATCAACTACTGTGGTGAAAGGTATGGTCTCAGTCTTGGGCCGACCTTTCCATTTTTTATTTGATTCTGGTGCGACACATTCTTTTCTTACTTCGAGGCTACTAACTTCTTTAGTTAGATTTGCAGAGACTCTATCTTCTCTATATCACATCCGAGGGCCAGGTGGCCAATTGTTTATCATTTCCCTGATAGTCTGACACTTGCCAATATTGATTGGTGGCTATGAGATGATTGCATATTGTTTACTCCTACAACTTGACGAGTTTGATTTGATTCTAGGCATGGATTGGTTATCAACTCATCATGCTCTTGTTGACTGCTTTAGGAAGACAGTTGTCTTCAGGATTTCGGATTTACCTGAGTTTACTTTTGAGGGTCCTTTATCTGACCTCCAAAATGGAGTACATTTCAGTGTTGCGAGCTCAACGACTTGTTGATCAGGGTTGTGATTCAGACCTTGCATTTTTTGGAGGTATTTGATCATGAGCCAATGACACAGGACATCCGAGTAGTATCAGAATACCCAGATGTGTTTCCTGATGAGCTAACAGGATTACCTCCTGAGAGAGAGATCGAGTTCGAGATCACATTACTACCATATACACATCGATATTGATGGTTCCTTACCGCATGACACCTGCTGAGTTGAGAGAGCTGAATGTGCAGTTTGTGAGACCGAATACTTCACCTTGGGTTGCTCCGATTCTATTCGTCAAGAATAAGGATGGATCGATGAGACTATGCATTGATTACATGCAACTAAACAAGAGAATGGTAAAGAATTGTTATCCCTTGCCGCACATCGATGATTTGTTCGACCGGCTCCAAGGATCTTCGGTGTTCTCGAAGATCGATCTTTGTTCAGGCTATCATCAGTTGAGGATTCGAGAGTCCGATATTCCGAAGACCGCTTTCAGGACTCGTTATGGACACTACGAGTTTGTGGTGATGCTATTTGGGCTCATCAATGGACCTACAACTTTTATGGATATGATGAACCGGATCTTCCGTCCATATTTGGACAAATGTGTGGTGGTGCTCATTGATGATGTGCTCATATATTCTCGAAATGAATGGGATCATGAAAATGATCTACGGATTATCCTGGACATATTGCGAGGGCACAAGCTATATGCCAAGTTGAGCAAGTGTGAGTTCTGGTTATCCCAGGTATAATTTTTAGGGCATGTCATTTCTGGAGCAGATATCGCAGTCGATCCTGCGAAGATTGAGGCAGTTATGTCTTGGGAGCAGCCGAAGACAGTTACTCAGATTCAGAACTTCCCTGGATTAGCAGGCTATTACAGACGCTTTGTCAATGGATTTTCACGCATTCTTCGCCCTCTGACACGATTAACGCAGAAGGGAGTTCCATTTATTTGGGATGATTCATGTGAGCAAGCCTTCAGGACACTGAAGGAGATATTGACTACGTCGCCCATTCTTGCTCTTCCTTTAGATAATCAGGACTATGATGTCTACACAGATGCATCGGGAGAAGGTTTAGGAGCTGTATTGATGCGGAGAGGTCATATGATTGCTTACGCATCACGATAGTTGAGACCGCATGAGCAGAATTACCCTACGTATGACTTGGAGTTGGCGGTAGTTGTCTTTGCATTGAAGGCCTAGCGCCACTATCTACATGGGGTGAATTTCGAGATCTTCACAGATCACAAGAGTCCGAAGTTCATTTTTGATTAGAAGGAGCTGAACATGAGACAATGCAGGTGGCTTGAGCTACTGAAAGATTACGATTGCACGATCTCTTACCATCCAGCTGAGGGAAACGTGGTGGCTGATGCACTTAGCAGGATAGCTCATGCAGAGGGTACGACGAACTGGCTATATACATGGGATATGCTCGTAGCTTTGATCGATTGGTATCCACAGGAGGGTGCATCCATATCCACAGTCATGCCTGCACGATTCAACACTTTGTGGGATCGCATCGTCGAAGGTCAGAAGACAGATCCTTCGAGATAGATACATGCGCACAGTCAAGGCCGGGGTTAATGATTTTGTTGTGGTAGAGTTTATTTTATGGAAGGCAGGTCGAGTTGTTGTGCCCAACGACGAGCAGTTGCGTAGAGATATTGTCGATGAGGCACATAGTTCACGGTTATCTATTCACCCGGGTAGCACCAAGATGTATCGTGATCTGCGTTGACATTTCTGGTGGGATGGAATTAAGCGTAATGTGGCGCAACATGTTAGCAGATGCATGGCATGTCAGATGGTCAAGGCCGAACACAGAAGACCACCGGGATTACTGCAGTCTCTCCCCATTCCCGAGTGGAAATGGGAGAGCATTTGTATGGATTTTATCACAGGTTTGTCGAAGACACCATGTGACCATGATTCCATTTGGGTCGTTGTTGATAAGTTGACCAACTCAGCCCATTTCATACTTGTCAACACGACTTACACTCCATCCAGAGTGGCCAGACTATATGTGCAGAACATCATCAGGCTACATGGTATACCACGAGAGGTGGTGTCTGACAGAGATTCGAGATTTACGTCACATTATTGGCATCAGTTCATGACAACACTACAGACAGAGCTGAAGATGAGTTCTGCTTATCATCTGCAGACAGATGAGCAGAGTGAGCGCATCATTCAGATGATTGAGGATCTACTTCGCGCATGCACTTTGGAGTGGAAAGGATCATGGAAGGACCATCTGCCTTTGGTTGAATTCACTTACAACAATAGCTATCATTCCAGTATCGACATGACACCATTCGAAGCCCTATACGGGCATAGATGCCTCACACCTCTCACTTGGCGTGAGGTAGGTGATCATACTTTTCACTCCGTAGATCTCCTAGAGGAGACCGCGGAGGCTGTTGATCTTGTGAGACGGAGGCTTCTGACGGCATAGAGCCGCTAGAAGAGCTATGCAGACTGTCGGCGAAGAGATTTGGAGTTTCAGGTATCTAATCTTCTTCTCTTTCTTTTATTACAGATTTAACTTAATCTCATACTAATGACATTTCTATATATTATAGATTGGAAATTGGGTATTTTTGCGAATATCTCCCATGAAGGGAATATAGAGATTCGGTGTTCGTGGCAAGTTGACGTCACGATATGTTGGACCATTCGAGATCCTAGCTAGAGTGGGGAAGGTAGCCTATCGGGTTGCCCTTCCTCCACATCTTTCAACGATACACGACTCCACATATCCAACCTGGGAAAGTATGTGCACGACCCTCGACACGTCATCAGCTATGAGATTTTAGACGTAGGGCCAGACTTGACATATGAGGAGAGACCAGTGCAGATACTAGACAACGATGTGAAGAATCTTCGTAATAAGGAGATTCCTTTGGTCAAGGTGTTGTGGCACCGACACAGCATCGAGGAAGCGACATGGGAGACCAAAGCCGACGTGCGGGCACGATACCCGCAGTTCTTCTAAGGTAATCACTAAAATATGCCTTTATAATCATATTCATAATAAAAGTGTATGGCTTGTTTTACCTTTGAGGTTTTTATTGGTTCAAAACCCTTTGAAGTTTTTATGACCATATGAAATCCAAACAAGGCACCTAATGACCTTGACTCGAGTCTCGAGGGCGAGACTCCCTTTGAGGTTTTTATATTCGTAACATCCAGATTCAGTTAAACCCGAACATGAATCGATTAAGTGCCCGATTAACCAAATAAAGTTATCGGACATTATTAAATAACTTAGAACGATCAATTGATTGTGAATCGAAAGTCGTTCAGGTGAAATCAACCAAAAATCGGTCGCATTGTAATGCGTGCCCGAAAAAGTCGTGACGTAAATTCGGAAACCACGAAACGAACCAAGACCGTTATTAGATCTGATTCGACGAAACAAGACCAACAGAATCAACCGGAGATCGTTTGGTATTTTAATTTCACAAAATTTAAATCCAAACCAAAATCACATCTCGAAAATTCGGGTATTCAAAACCCGATCGGAAGTATATCAATATTATACTCATATTGATCGTCGTTCAAAGACGATCAAATTGAGATATTGTGCATCGAAATTGGAGGCTCGATGTGCGCATACGAACATTTTTTTTAAACATCTCAGATAAATGAAAAAATTCCCCGTATTTCAATAACTCAGTGCGATGTAAATGTTAATGAAATAGTGTGAATACAACGTAAACGGACACCCGGATCCGAGGGCGTCAGACTCAATCAATGAAGCTTTTGTTCATCCTCTTGTGCATCAACACCTTGGCGCAAGAATTATACAAAAGGACTTTCGTGGAAGGTTGATTTCTCGAAGGCTTATGATTGTATAGACTGGCTGTTCATTTGGGCCTCCTTACACCTCTGGGGTTTTTCGAGTGAGTGTATTGCATGGGTGAAAAGGTGTATGATGACCGCCTCTTATGTAGTGCCGGTAAAAGACAGACAGGAGGGGGCGTCTTTCAACTGCAACGGGGAGTCTGGCAAGGGTGTCCACTTGCCCCCTTGCTGTTTGTGGTGGTTGCTGATGCCCTGGCTAGGATGGTGGAGATGGCTGATGCGAGTGGTCTTCTTGTGGGATTCCATGTCGATGAGATGTTGATTCCTACTCTTCAGTATGCAGATGATGTCATTTTTTTTCTGTAGAGGGTGGCACAGTCCAGGCGCAAGGCTTAGCCACAGTTCTTGAGCTGTTTGGGATGGTCACCGATTTGAAGATTAATCATTCAAAGTCAGCTTTTGTGCCTTTTGGACTGGGTGAAGGAGAGGTGGCAGACAATGAGACTGCCTTGCAGACATGCGGAGGGACTCTCCCTATCACGTACCTTGGATTGCCCTTATGTGCGGAAGCTTCGACGGTCAGAGTGGCGAGGTGTCATTGAGAAGTTGGAGAAGAAACTGGCAAGCTGGCGTTCTGTATGTCTGTCTCGAGGTGGTCGCCTTGTTTTGTTGAAGGCGATCCTATTAGTCATTTCAGTTTTTTTCCTTTCGTCTTGCCTCCTTCCCATGAGATGATTTTTCTAAGGGGATATGCCTTTAGTAGGGTGGAAGACTGTAATGTTGGCAAGGAAGATCGTGGATTGGGGATCTGCAGTCGAGAGACGGCGAATGGGGCTTTGCTGGTGAAGTGGGTGATCTGAATTTGGGGAGGAGGGTCTGATTTGCTGTGCGGAACTTTGTGATCTATTTACGGGACTTCGATTGACCTCTCAGTGCCAGATGATGGTGTCGTGCTTCCTTTCAACTTCTGGAAGGGGATTCGTTCTGTTCTCCAGATGTCATGCCCATATGTGGCCTGTTCTAGGTGGTGAACTTCGTTTTAGATTTTGGAGAGATGATTGGACATGTCAGGGAACCTTGAGGGTCTGTTTTCTATGTCTTTATGTGTTGGTGAATAACATAGATGTTTTAGTCAGAGAATGTTGGGAGAGCGGTAGCTAGATACCTCTGTTTCGTAGGGAATTATCAGATCAACGCTTCGTGGAATTCATGTTGATACTTTAGGCCTTGCCAACGGATGGAGGGATGATTGGATTTGCTGATCGTTGGTCCTGGACGGATGGACGGTTCAATGTGCGGAAGGCATATAGGGCTCTCTATTGCCGGGAGAGCCGAGATCATGCAATGATCCCAGATTGATTCACGAACCTGTGATGGTGGAAGGTTCTATTACGAATCCAGGTTTTCATTTGGTTGATGTGACAGAAGCGTCTTATGACATGGGATAGAAGAGTGTGGTTGTTTTCATGTTGCGACGACACGTATATGCGATGCAAAGGTGTTGAGGAGAACACTGAGCATGTTTTCTTTTCCTGCCTTGCTGCAGGGGAGGTTTGGGCTAAGGCGAATGTAGAGAGAGTCGCGAGAGTGATGCAGGGTGATTTCTGGAACTCCATGGACGTGCTAGATGGTGGGGACAACCCAACCAAATGTTGGGTGGCTGCCATCCTTTGGTTCTTGTGGCTGGCTCGAAATGGTTCTATTTTCTGAGGAGAGCGATTGTATATGGAAAATATAAGTGAGCATGGAAAGAGATTACATACTTTTTGGACCATGTAAATGTTATAGCTTTACTTAAATATATAAAATTACCGGGTAGGCATTTTCTTGACATCGTACCCTTTTTTCCGTAAAAAAACATCTTGGGACCATTGTCCTCAACAACCTAAGTTACCAAGGCCTAAACAACCAATGGAATACCAGAGTTGTTCCGTAATTACTGGACTAGAAGAAACATCTCATAAGAGATGCAAGATGCGTCAGAATCCCTTTCCATAGATTACATGAAGAAATAAAGGGAACCTGAATAATTGAAAAGACACTCTTGAAAAGCACCAAATGGCTGCCCTACGATAGTCATGAAGGATTTCAGCTGGCAAGCTTATGCTTGAACTTGTCTACAAGGGGCATCTGAGTAGCCTGCCTAAGGTTGCCGAAAGCAAGAGACAACTCTACATATGCAAGCAACATACTCGCACAAGGATTGCTTAGAACATGCTCACAATTTGCAGCCTCCTTTAAAAAGAAAAAAAGGAAAAAAAAGACCTCTCGACTGATTTTAAGACTGGAAAGCCCCCTTAAAAACTCAGACATAGAAACTCCTCTAACTTCATTCTTACCACCGTCAATTAAGGATATCACATCATCAATAAACTGCCAAGGTTTGAAAAAAACGGAACATGGCGATTTCCTTATAATCAAGGCAGCCTCATTTTCTTCCAAAAAGCAATTCAATAAAAAAATGATAAAACATTAAGAAAACTATGTTATAATACAATCTCCATATATTAAAGAAATTAAAGGCTTTTATTGTTATTATTCAATGTCAAAGATTAACAAATGTTGGATACATTGTGCTTGGTGAATGATTCATTTGACCTTTAAATCTCCCATGCAAAAAATATCCACTTCTTTCATGAATTCTTAAAAGATGTGTGTATGGACAAATATTGTAGTCGAGTAAATATTAGAAGTATATTTTCAACGTTTAGTTCTTCGAATATCACATCGTATATCATATTTGATACTTATAAGAAATTAATAACTTGAAATTCAAATCTATTTTTCTACACAGGATCTTTATTTGTTGGTTTAATTGGGTATTTATGCAACATTTTGGTTTAAAGAACCCTATTTAAGGCTTCCTTTATGGTGTGAAAATATGAAAGAGGAAATATAATGGTAAGGTGGCTCAACAGAATCATTTTTAGAGATGAGGGGTTTTATGTTGAGAATGCAATCCGCTTAGCTAGATCCATTCTCGAGACTTGGCTTGTAACTCTACTGCTTTAATATATTTTGGGCAGGCACCACCACATGTGTTTCCTCCTTTTTTGGATTAATTTTTTTAAGGTAGAAAAAATATGAAAAAATATTACGTTTGAGGTGCACATCTAGCCTCATCTCATTGCCTCAAGATCGCCTTGGTCATCCGAGGCGCACACCTCGCTAAACTACCTGAGGTATATGCCTCAAGGCTAACAAGCCCCCCTTCGTCTCAAGGCGTAATGGTATGCCTCGAGGCTAACATCCTATGCCTCAATGCTAACCTTTTCAACCTTGCATTTTGCAATACCTAAGAATAGTAGTATGATAGTCTATATAGGGCCACTAACCCACAGAACTCTCTCTATATATGGCCACCAACCTGGGCAGGCCCAGTGCTATGCAGTATAAGATTAAACAAGAGAAGAGAATAGTAATTGAAATCGTAGAACCGTCCAATTGGCTCTCTAACTCAGTACATCACTTTAACTTGCTAATAGACTCCAATCTCTACCTATTTTCTATTAATACGACTCCATAAAACCCGTTAATTAAATTGTTAGATTTTAATGGCTGAGGACTGAAATTAATGGTCTTTTATATAAACAATATTCTTTGTGACAGGATGTTTACATTTAAGTTAGTTTTCTTCTTTTCCCTCCCTCCACCTCCTCATTTTCATCGCTATATGGCGCCACCAGGAAAACGTCTCTTCATGTCAATATTCTTGTTGCAATGTTGTGCCTTAGAGAAGAAATGGATGTGGAGCGGGTGCTTTTAAGCATTGCCATGGGGTGGGGAGGACATCTTCAGGTTTGGGCAACTTGGTTGGGGGGCTTGTGTGGATGGGTGGGGGGAGCAGGGGGGCTTTAGGAAGTGAGGTGGAGCGAACTCAATTAAAAAAATAAAAGGAAGGAAAAATCTCAATAGCTTTCCTTATACCACTTCCGCCATGCCATCATCTCCAAATCCCCAAACATCAGTCACTAAGGAGAGATCAAATACCCATTGTGAATGAACTTATAGAGGTTTCCTATGAGCAGACTTATTGTCTGGATTTACTGAATCTGCGATCCCAAAGAGTGCTGGCTTCTGTACAGTGTAACTCATTAAAATCTCGATCTCAAGAGCTTCTTCTGCCTCAGTGGTAGTTAGACAAAGGCTCTAGATGGAGACCGCGAGGAGAGGGAGATCTACTTCTGATGGTGCTGTGCAGGGAGAAGACATATTTGGATGGCAAGGGAGGGGGGGGGGGGAGGGAGGGTGTAGACACATACTGGCTTTCAGGCCACTATGGGGAGGAGTCGGGCTTGTAGGCATTGCTGTTGGTCATAGAAAAGAAAAAGATGCCGTTGTCATGAGTTTGGGGGACTGGAGATGGGAATGGAAGTGACAAATTCTAATAATATAATTCTATAGGTTGTTTTATAAATAATGATTTTGGCCCTTAAAATATCCATTTTCTGGGTAGAAATTTTGCAATGAACCGCCGTGTAAAATACAAAATATAGAAGGATTAAATTGCTATTTGCAAGTTCTTCAAGGGCACAATGTTCCCACAATGTTTTCCCGGGATTTTGATTTCTATAAATGATATTTGATAGAGGTGCTGGACATGCTTAGTAGAAAATCAAAGAAATTTGTCATTTATGTTTCACCTTTTTCATGGTGAAATATGGTTTTTCAATAAAATCATGTGCAGTAGATAACTTGTTTTAAATTTCCTTGAACTTAGCGGGGTCATGATCCTCTGTGCAATGCTTCTCAAAAGTTTATAATATGTGCTTGTTTTATTATTAAACTGTGTACATATGTTGGTTGTTATTTGGATTGTCTGTCTCAAAATTAATGTTAATGTATCTACGAGCCTTTCGTCAACTTATGAGATGCTGAAATTTGTCATTCGATCATTAGCAATATAGTTTTTTTAGTTTCCTTTAAAAGATGAAAGGTCTAATATATCAGAGTGTTATGATTTTTGACACTGTTGATTCACATGATAAATGTACCTTGTTAATATAACGACGTATCTAATAAAATTTTTAAGGGGATATTAGACGCTTCTTGTGCATCAGAAGGATTTACAACCTTTTAGCTGGTGCTACAAAATTAACTGTGCTCATGTATTTGCTTATCTCAGGACTTCATGGGAGGTTCCCACGACAACATGATCACTCTTGAAAATAGAGTACGAGGATTAGAGAGAATCGTTGAGGACATGGCAAGGGAATTGTCATTATCTGGCAGGAGAAGCACTAACATGATGATAGGCTTTGATGGATCTCCAGGTAGGCCTTCAAGCAAATTTAACGGTTTCCCTGATTACAACTTGAAGTTTGGCCGGGGTCCTGAAGGTCGGGTACCATATACAGAAAGATATCTTTCAGCTGATGGAATGGGCATGAGCGCCAGAGATTCTACATGGAGATCCGAAACCGAAGGCTGGGGATCATATGCATATGCGGCTACAAGAAACGGTCCTGTAGGTTCAAGGAGAGGTTTCGGCGGTTCATCAGTTGATGGCAGATTACCCAGAACAGACCACGATGATGAGCAAGTTGGAAACAGGAGGGGCTGGGAAAAGGGACAGGGGCCATTTCGACTTGATGAAGGCCCTTCTGCAAGGAGTGTTTGGCAAGCCTCTAAGGATGAAGCAACTCTAGAAGCTATAAGGGTTGCTGGGGAGGATAATGGAGTCCATAGACCTGTACCTAAAAAGGCCATTGCTGAATTAGATGCTGAAGTGGATGATCAAACTGCAGCAGATAAGGGACCTCTATGGGCCTCTTGGACGCATGCAATGGATTCACTGCATGTGGGTGATGTGGACTCTGCTTATGCAGATATTTTATCGACTGGGGATGATCTTCTGTTAGTGAAGTTGATGGACAAATCTGGGCCTGTTTTAGATCAGCTTTCAAGTGAAATTGCAAATGAACTTTTGCATGCTGTGGGGCAGTTTCTTCAGGAACAAAGCTTGCATGATTTGGGCCTGACATGGATTCAACAGGTAAATAAGGAAGTTTTATTTTTCCACAGTATTTCTTGCTATTAGAATTTAAGAACAACGGCTCAACAACAAACATATATTAGCTAGAGAGTCTTTGCTAATACAGTTTTGTTCAATTGTATGGACCTACAGAGAATTGTTGTTTCAGTTTCTCTATATAAAACAAGATATAATATTAAGGGAGATTCACTATTCAACAGTATTTGTTGCTTTGGAAGTATGTAATAGATGGGTAGTTGGATCTTCAAGATGTTCCAATTACCCCACTCATGTTTAGTCCCACATGGATGAGCAATGGG
This sequence comes from Ottelia alismoides, assembly GCA_037367405.1. Lineage (NCBI taxonomy): Eukaryota > Viridiplantae > Streptophyta > Magnoliopsida > Alismatales > Hydrocharitaceae > Ottelia > Ottelia alismoides. Next base: position 324,251 of record JAZKJV010005209.1, on the reverse strand, counting down.
ACTTCGTATTGTCTGTGGGGCTATATAAGGATCCCTACACCTCCTGTGCTCATTGAGAAATTCTAATAGAAGATGCGACCCTTTGAAGCCTTCTCCCGTTGTTTCATCCCGCTCCTTAGGAGGTAGTATTCTGCGTAAATCCAAGATGTTTGTCTTTCGTTTTTTATCTCCACTCATCGATTTGCTTCCGTGTTTATGTTTCAACATGGTATCAGAGTGGGTATGATTCTGAGCATTTTGAAAGATTTATGCTTTAATATTTTGATGTTCATTATCATTCAAGATTTGTTCGATGATCTGTTCAAGTTTGAGTTCAAGGGTTTTTTGAAACCCTAATTATGCAAAAAGAAAATCAGGTGTGTTCTAGGCATCCATGCCATGATCGATTGCAAGCTTTGAAGGGTTTTTGAAACCCTAGTTCAACACCGTGGCAATGTCTAGTGTTTATTCATAAAACCCTAGATCCAAAATGTCTCATGCCACCATCATCTCTGAGTTTCTTGTCGAATCCCGATCTCTGGGCCCCATCGTTGCTAGACATCCTCTGTCCAGTTCAGGCCACGACTCCCAAGTTTCAACCATCGTCTGATGATGCTCCTTAAGCCATCTACCATTTGTTGCGATTTTGGATTGAGATCAATAAAACCCTAGTGGCTATGAAGATCAAGAAGATCAAGAAAAGGAAGGAGAGGCTCTCAATGAAGTCCCCACGAACCCATCTTCTACAACTCACGAGCGGCTGCACCAACACATGGCGAACCCAGATCTCGTCACAAGCCAAGGCAACACAATCTCCTTTGCACACCTCCTCTACATAGTAGATGCGCAACCTCCTCCACGCAATAGTAGTCGATGTGTAGGCCAACGCTACACAACCTCCTCAGTGCAGTAGCCTAGCCTCTACCCCCACACGATTACGATGAGGCCCCATGCTGCGTATGCCACCTCCTTCGAGAATCATCGGGGCGGTGCAACATGCGACAAACTCCCCCTCGCGTTACAACCTCTCCTGGAGATGGCGGCGATGACATCCTGGGTAGGAGTTCTCTCCTGCGAAAACCCTATTCTTGAAGGGAGGTCTGGTTCTCTGTTCATAAAATAAAAAATTAAGTGGCTAGGTTCGATAGCCTTCTGTTAAAAAAGAGAGAGGAGGAGATGTATTATGCCCAAAGTGGGCTGCTTTAAAAAAGGGAAGAGGGCTGCTGCTGTTATGGGCCCAAGCGGGCTGTGGCCTATTTTTTTTAAAAGAGGAGGTATGTGTTTTGCAAAACAAAAAGGGCTACGACTTAAAAAAGGTTATCATACAAAAAGAAGCCGTATGAAATCGACAAAAGGAGAATAACCGAGAACAAAAAGGGAGGGGGGGGGGTTTCCTACAAAAAAGGGAATGAATCAACGATAACAACAAAGCTTTTTCCCACATTAAATAGGGCTCGCTACATGGATTCTTTGCCTCCATTCGGATCTATCTTGGGTCATTCTCAGGCTTAGATCCAATAAACTAAGATCCCTTTGTATAGTCTTATTCCAACACTTCTTGGGCCTTCCTCGCCTTCTCTTAGCCGTCTCAACATCTCAAACCTCTCATCTCCTCATCGGTACATCAATTGACCTCATTTGCAAATGGTCAAACCACCTTAAGCGATTTTCTTGCATCTTATCCTTGATCGGATCTACACACTTTCTTTCTGATTGCATTATTCCGAATTCGATCTTTACGTGTGTGTCCACATATCCACCTTAGCATTTTCATTTCTGCTACTGCCATTCTCTGCACATGTCTATGGTTCACCAACCAACACTCCGATCCATAGAGCATAGCAGGTCTCACGATTGCTTTGTAAAACTTTGCTTTGATTTTCAAAAGAATTTTCTTATTGCAGAGAACATTAGATGCTCCTCTCCACTTTAGCTAGTATGCATTTATTCTATTAGTAACATCTCCATCAATTTCCCAATTATGTTGCAAAATAGATCCCAAGCATCTAAAAGAATCTCTCTTCCGAATGTTATCGTCACCAATCTTCACCCCGATTCCTTTATCATTGCTTCCATCAAAAGTGCACTTCATATATTCAGTCTTACCCCTACTTATAAAAAATCCTTTAGTCTCCAATGCATGTCTCTGGACCTCAAGCTTCTCATTCACTCGATCTCTAGTCTCATCAATTTACACAATATCATCGGCGAATAACATACACCAAGGTATCTCATTCTAAATGTGACCTGTCAACTCGTCCGTAATCAAAGTAAAAACTGTAAACATATATTATTCTTATGTACCTCTGCGTTATTTTTCTTTTTTTGTTGAACCTCTCCTGTAATTTACCCATAGGCTACTCTCCTATATAAGAGAGCCTAGGGTTGATGGAATAAACAAGTTCTTCTATTTTTCCCAACATGGTATCAGAGCGACGGCTCTAGACTGGAGTTCTTGAAACCCTAACCCTAGCCCCACCGTCGAGCCTCCCCTTCTCTCCGCGCCGCCGGCTGTGCGCCTCGATCCCCCTGCGCGCCGTCGGCCGTGCGCCTCCTGCGCCCCGCGCTTTCCTCCCTTTGCTGGAACCTCATCTCTACCTGTTGGACCCGTCTCTCCTCTGTTATGGCACCTGCGCTTTGGACATCTACCGCTTCGGAAACTGCGTCGTGTGTTACCCCAGGTTTCACCTCACACGTCTATTCAATATGAGGCTTGTCAGTTGGGAAAGTATCATCGCTCAACCTTTCCCAGTCGTCAGTGTCGGAGTAGTACCTCCAAGTTTGAGTTGTTTCACGTCGATATCTGGGGTCCGAGTCGTGTTCCTGATCATCAAGGACACATGTTTTATACAGTTATTGTGGAAAATTTCTCTCGAGTGTCATGGGTATTTTTGTTAAAGAATAAATCTAAAGTAGGGAATATTATCATCAATTTTCTTAGTGAGATTCGTAATGTTTTTTCTGTATCTGTTAAATTGTGAGAAGTGATAATACCCTGGAATTGTGTACTCATGCTCTATCCAGCTATTTTTAATCCCAAGGAATCGTTCACCAAACATCCTGTGCTTATACCTCCCAACAGAATGGGGTTGCCGAAAGGAAACGTCGCCATTTATTGGATGTAACCAGGTCGCTTCTTATACAGTCATGCTCACAATTTTTTTTGGGGTGACGCTGTTCTTACAGCATGTTACCTAATCAATCGTATGCAGTCATCTGTTCTAGGTGAGAAGTTTCCCTTCTCTCTTATCTTCCCTGGAAAAGAATTATTCTCCCTTACTCCACGTGTGTTCGGTTCTGTTGCGTTTGTCCACCAGTTGTCTCCCGGGATTGACAAGCTCTCTCCTAGGGCTGTCAAGTGTGTCTTCCTTGGGTACTCCAGAACTCAGAAGGGGTACACATGTTATGATCCTTTGCGCAGGCGGTATCTTGTTAGGGCAGATGTTACATTCTTTGAATCTATCATGTATTTCTCAGCCTCTGGTGATCAGTTGATACCCCCTGCTAATAATAATAATAATGCTGATGATGCCATTTACATGTCACCAGCATCACCACCACCACCACCACCATCACTACCACCTGTCACTATACCAGTTTCCCCTTTACCATTTCATTACACCCGCAGGCCTACTTCAACTCATGGTCATTGCTCATCACCCAGCTCGCCTAAGGTATGTTCTGAAGATATTGCCATTGATGGATCTGATGATGTTTCTGAGCAGGTTGTGTTACAGAGGCCAGACGAGGACACCAATGATTTAGATGTTCCTATTGCTATACGAAAGTCGAATAGGAGTTGTGCATCCTATCCTTTAACAGCTTCTGTGTCCTTTGATCTACTAACTGGAGATTTCAGGAATTTTGTCGTCGCACTGTCAGCAGTAGCTATTCCACGGAATTACCAAGATGACCTAAAGGATAGTAGATGGCGTCTTGCTATGGAGGAAGAAATGGCAGCTCTTCAGTCTAGAGGTACTTGGAGTATGGTTTTTGTACCTGCTGATGTGTCACCAGTGAACTGCAAATGGGTATTTACAATCAAGCAGAATGCTGATGGCAATATTGACAGGTACGAGGCGCGTCTTGTTGCTCATGGCTTTACACGGACATATGGGGTGGATTATCTTGATACATTCTCACCAGTGGCCCACCATTCCACTCTACGGAACTTGTTGTCTGTTGCGGTTACTCGAGAGTGGCCGCTATACTAGTTGGATGTGAAGAATGTGTTCTTGTATGGTGACTTACATGAGGGAGTCTACATGCAACAACCACCTGGTTTTGCTGTTGAGGGGGAGTATCCTACGGTATGCAGACTTCATAAGGCTATCTATGGCCTTAAGCAGAGCCCCAGAGCGTGGTTTCAGAAGCTCTCAGATCTCTTTGAGAAACAAGGATACGAACGTTCCAATGCTGATCATTCCTTGTTTGTACAAAAGACTTTCAGAGGTATTATTGCAATTATGGTCTATGTAGATGGCATTATGATTACAGGTGATGATGAACATGGAATAAAGGAGGCGAAAGAAATGCTGGGTCGTGAATTCGTCACCAAGGACCTTGGGGTTCTTAGATATTTTCTGGGACTGGAGTTTGCCAGAAACCTTTATGGGTTGGTAATGTCTCAGAGGAAATATGTCACCGACCTGTTGAGTGAAATGGGAATGCTTGGCTGTCGACCTGCTACCATACCTATGGACCCCAGTATGAAGCTATATGATGGTGATACAGAGGAGGTGGATAGTGGAAGGTACATAGAACTGGTGGGTAAACTTCTTTATATTACGATTACTAGGCCCGATATAGCCTTTGCTGTGAGTCGCGTGAGCCAGTTCATGGAGCAACCACGACAGGTACACATGGATGCCATACATATGATACTCAGGTACCTCAAGTCATCTCCAGGTGCGGGTTTGTTGTTCAAGAAGTGCAAAGAGACTACTATCTCAACCTGTGCAAATGCAGACTACGCAGGGTCTCCCAAGGACAGGAAGTCCACCTCTGGGTTTGCTGTATATGTCGGAGATTCTCTAGTCTCATGGAGGAGCAAGAAACAGACTGTGGTGGCACGGTCTAGTGCTGAATCTGAGTATAGGGCTATGGCCCAGGTGAGCACAGAAATGATGTGAGTAAAGGCTGTGCTTACAGATTTACATATAGAAGTTCCACTTCCTATGGTGTTGGGAAAAACCAGTAATCTATTATTCAAAGGAACCCTAGGCTCTCTTATATAGGGAGAGACCTCAAGGGTAAAATACATAGTAGTCCAGAGAGAAACAAAAATTACGAACGTGTACATAGCATATAATAATATCTATCTCTACACTCCCCCTCAAGGTGGAGCATAGATGTCTATCATGCTCAGCTTGGAAGAACATCTCTGAAAAGATCCTCTGAGCAACGGCTTGGTGAATACATCGGCAGTCTGATCCCCTGAGCTCACGTGAGTTGTAGATATTAATCCTCTCTGAATCAAGTCTCTAGTGTAGTGGCAGTCGACTTCAATATGTTTTGTTCTTTCATGAAAAGCTGGATTGTTGGCAATAAACAAGGCTGCCTGATTGTCACACAGAAGCTGCATGGGTAGAGATACTGCTACATGTAGATCCTCTAGTACAGATCGGACCAACATCATCTCCGTACTTGCTTGCGCCATGGCCCTATATTCAGATTCAACACTGGATCTTGCCACAACAGTTTGTTTCTTGCTTTTCCAAGAAACCAGAGAGCTCCCAACGAAAACTGCAAATCCTGAGGTTGATTTTCGATCCTTAGGGCATCCTGCATAATCGGCATCTGCGTATGCTGAGATAGATAAATCTGTGCCCTTTTGAAACAGCAACCCTGAACCTGGAGAAGACTTCAGATACCTCAGTATCATGTATACAGCATCCATATGAACTTGTCTTGGCTGTTCCATAAATTGACTCACCCTGTTTACCGCAAAGGCAATATCAGGACGGGTTATGGTAATATAAAGGAGCTTACCCACCATCTCTCTAAATCTCCTCTTGTCCACTTCATCTGTGTCATCATCATACAGCTTCATGCTTGGATCCATGGGAATACTTGATGGTTTGCATTCAGCCATGCCGGTTTTAGTCAAGAAATCTGTAATGTACTTCCTTTGGGTCATTACCAGACCCTGTGCATTCCTAACGAATTCCAACCCCAGAAAGTATCTTAGGGTTCCAAGATTGAAGATCCTTCGTGACGAACTGGTGTCCTAGGAATGCCTTCGCCCTTTCTATGCCCTGAATATCATCTCCTGTAACCAGAATGTCATCAACGTAGACCATGATAACAACCATACTTGCTGATGACTTCTGAACAAACGAATGGTCTGCATTCGACCTCTTGAATCCCTGTCGTTCTATCAGATTGGAAAGCTTCTGGAACCACACTCTTGGACTCTGTTTGAGGCCATAGATCGCCTTGTGAAGTCTACACACCATCTGCTTCTCCCCCTCAGCAGTAAACCTTGGTGGCTGCTGCATGTAGACTTCCTCCTGCAGATCACCATACAAAAAGGCATTTTTGACATCCAGTTGTGATATACTCCAGGCACGTACCACAACAACTGATAAGAGAATGCGAAGAGTAGAATGACGAGCCACTGGAGAAAATGTATCCATATAGTCCACGCCATAGGTTTGTGTAAAACCTCGCACGACCAGCCGTGCTTTGTACCGATCTAGATTGCCATCAACGTGGTATTTAACTGTGAATACCCACTTCCAGCTCACAATAGATGCATCAGAAGGAGGAACAACCAAGGTCCATGTGCCACGAGACTGTAAGGCATGCATCTCATCTCCCATAGCGTTTCTCCAGCAATCAATCTGCATAGCTTCCTGGTAGGTCCGTGGTATGTCCACCGAAGATAGAGATGCAACAAATCTCTGAAAGTCGCCTGTGAGGCGATGAAAAGACACATGTGAAGCAAAGGGTATGATGTACACGTCCGCTTCTGCTTCCGGATAGCAATAGGAAGATCAAGATCATCTTCCGTTGTACTGGATGGTGTAATCTCCTCCTGAAATGAAGAATCCTGCACATGTACCATGTCTGACCCGTCAGTAGTAATGTCATCTGAACATACCTGACGCGTGATGGATGTCGGGCGTGTAGCCTGAGCAGGACCTGACCGACGCGTATAGAATTTCGGTAGAGGTGGAAGAGGAGGTCGTAGAGGTGGTGGAGGTGGTGGTGAAGATGTCGTAGAAATAGGAAGAGGAATGGATTCAGGTGGACTCCACGTAGGAGGTGGTGGGACATAGACATCATTGTTGGTAGTGGATGGTACCATTCTGTCACCTGCAGGGGAAAAATACATAACAGACTCAAAGAACGTGACATCAGCACTGACAAAGTATTTCTTGTTTATGGGATGATAACACCGATAGCCCTTCTGAGTCCTAGAGTAACCGAAAAAGACACACTTGACAGCTCTAGGAGAGAGTTTGTCAAGTCCAGGAGTCAGAAGATGAACAAATGCCACAGTACCAAAGACACGAGGAGTAAGTAAGAATAATTCCTTGTCAGGAAAAAATGATAGAAAGAGGAATTTTCTCACCAAGAACAGAAGATGGCATACGATTGATCAAGTAGCAAGCGGTAAGAACATCCCCCCCAGAAAGAGATAGGAGCACAACTCTGAATCAGTAGGGTTCGAGTAATGTCAAGAAGATGGCGGTGCTTTCTTTCTGCCGCTCCATTCTGCTGAGATGTGTATGCACAAGTGGTTTGGTGAATACTTTTGACGAAAGAAACTGAGAAAGGGACCGTGTGCAAAATTCTAGAGCATTATCTGTACGAACATATTTGACAGTAGAAGAGAACACATTTTGCACTTCAGTAATCAAATTCTTAATCACATCGCCTGCTTCAGATTTATTCTTAAGAAAAAAGACCCAAGAAACACGAGAAAAATCATCCACTACCAGAAGATAAAATCTGTGTCCCTGATGATCGGGTACACGACTCGGACCCCATATATCTATGTGAAACAACTTAAATGGGGAGCTACTGCTCCGACTCTGACGACTAGGAAAGCTCGACCGATGATGCTTTCCCAACTAACACGTTTCACAGCGAAAGGAAGAACTTGGAGAGATCTGAGGTAGAAGATGTCGCATTTTCTGGAGCGGGAGATGACCAAAACAGAGATGCCAGATGTACGGAGAAACTGATCCGGTAGAACAAGAAGAGACGCCAACATAAGAATTCCGGACCAGTCGATATAGACCATTCTGCTCAGAGCCACAGCCAATCACCCTGTCCGTTAGTATGTCCTGAAAAATAAGAGAAGACGGGTCAGATATAGCACGACAATGCAAATCCTTCGTAATCTGACTAATAGACAACATATTCATCGAGAACTCAGGAGCATGTAGGACATTCTGTAGATGCATAGTAGAAGATAGGAAGACCTCCCCCTGTCCAACCATGGGGGAATGAGTACCATCTGCAATCTGTACTGAGCGGCCATGAGGCATGTCCCTGTAGGACTCAAGTCTCTCTCGATCACGACAGAGATGATGTGTGGCACCAGAATCTATAATCCAATCAGAGATATCATGAGAAGATGTAAATGCAGTAGCACTACCTGAGGTACTAGCAGCAGCAGAGAAATGGTAGATGTTGTAGCAGCAACATCTGAAGGTCTGCCAGAAGAATCACCAGATGATTGTGGCATAATGTCACGTAGACGTGCCACAAGTTCCTCGAAATGATTGTCTGCAGTAGATGCCAATTGGGGCTGAGAATGCTCTGCTACACGTGCCGATGCTGGGAAACCATGCTTGGAGTAGCATGTCTCCTCCGAGTGGCCTGTCCGATGACAGTATGAACACGGCTGACGAAAGCGACCACCCCTACCCTGGGGTGCACGTCCACGACCACGGCCAGAAGAGTGACCACCTCTCCCACGCGATACTGCCATCGCCGATGGGGGTGGAGTAGACGAGCAAGAAGACACTGATATGCGACTGAGTCTCTTGTAAACATCCTCCATCGGAGGAATAACTGCATCAGCCAAAATCTGAGAGCGGGCGGCCTCATACTCAGGATCTAGGGCCGCAAGTAGAACACCCACCATGGTGGCATTCCGGAATGTCTTCTGCTGTTCCGGAGTCACTGTGAGTGGAATGGTACTGTATAACTTCTCAAACATCCCCCTTAGGGATGCGTATAAGGAGTGGAGAGGTCTGCTGTTCTGCTTCATTGTGAATATATCATGCTGAAGCTGTAACATCTTCGTCTCGTGTCGTACCTGGGAATATGTAGTAGCCAGAATATCCCACATCGCCTTGGCAGTGGGTTGATGGAGGACATCATTGGCAATCTCCATCGACAGTGTTCCTGACAACCAGACCTTGGCATATGAATAATCAGCCTCCCACGAGGCATATATCCCTGTCTTCTCTGCGGGCTCATCCTCGGTAAGAATGTGCTTCTTACCATTCGACTTCATGAGACTCATGAACCGCATCACCCAGAGCTCATAGTTCGACCCGTCCATTTTGACTATTGGCGCAGGACCTTTGAACGCGCCTATGGAGCATGGAAGGCCGTATCCTGATATATCGGCGATATATCGACGATATATCGGTATCGAAAGGTCACCGATATATCGCCGATATGGTCGATATTTGACCTTCCAAGGCCATTTTATTCACAATCTCGATTCGATGTCGGCGATATGGCGTCGATATATCGTCAATATATCGACGATATATCGTATCGACATGGTACCGATATCGATACCGATATTGATATGTCCTTCCATGCTATGGAGGGTATATCAACCTTTGATTCTGACATATCATCACGGGAGAAGAACTAGGGTTTGTAGATAAAGTGACAAATGTCTACACAAACTGCATAGGATTCGAGTGCGTATGTAGACGTTACGCACCCAAATCCATATATCTGGAGGAAGAGACGGCTAGGGCACGCCGGGACAAAGTGCGGTCGGCGGGACTGGAGGCCCCTCTCTGCACCAAGAGGGCCGGCAGCAAGATTTTAAAAACCGGACCGGACATTGAACCGGTTAGTCTTCGGTTTGGTCCAACCGAGTCGGACCGTCAGTCTAAACCGGTCGGACCGGTGATGATGCCAGCATGACGTCATCATTCATATCGACTCGGAAAAAATCGGACCGGGCTTAATTTACTGGTCGGACCGGTCGAACCGGTTTTTTGAATCGATAAAACCGGATAGATATATGTAAATATGTATTTATATATCAATGAAATAATCATTTAAAATGTCAAATCTTTCAATATAAAAATATGATTGTCTATTTTGAATAAAACTCTACAAAGGTAGTCACATTTTCTAGCATTATATATGAATATAATATTGTAATAATTTATTTATACGTGCTTTTAAAAAATTACCCAAAGAAAGTAGTGGCATAAGTTATATTCCAAAAAAGAGAGGGACGTAACTGAAATTGTAGAATTTAAGAAGGGTACAAGTGATAAAAACCATATTATTTTATTATTTAAACCTTTATTTTTTAAAAATATACTAAACCATCAAATCCGGGTCAACCCGGTCCAACCGCCCGGGTCAACCCGGTCCGATCACCGGTCCAACCCGGTTTTTTATTTTCTTTTTTTTTTTAAAAAATAATTACCTAAAACCGGCCGAACCAACCGGGTCGGGGCCGGTTCCCGGTCCAACCGGTCCGACCGGCCGGTCCGATTTTTTAAACCCTGGCTGGCAGCACCAAGTGGGCCGACAGTGCAAAGAAGAGGCGGTGGGGCCCGGGGAGGCAAAGAGGGGCCCGGGAGGCGGTGGAGCCCGGGGAGGCGGAGAGAGGCCCGGGAGGCGGAGGGGGCCCGAGAGGCGGAGGGGCGCCCGGGAGGCGGAGGGGCGCCCGGGGAGGCGTCGGCGTCGGCGGGGAAAACGAAGGGGAAGAGGGCGGCGGGTGGGGAGAGGGAAAGAGCCCTAGGGCTTGGACTCTGATACCATGTTGGGAAAAACCAGTAATCTATTATTCAAAGGAACCCTAGGCTCTCTTATATAGGGAGAGACCTCAAGGGTAAAATACATAGTAGTCCAGAGAGAAACAAAAATTACGAACATGTACATAGCATATAATAATATCTATCTCTACATATGGCTTTGGAATGTGACAATCATGCGGCCTTGTTCATTGCAAATAATCCAACATTCCATGAACAAACGAAGCACATTGAAGTTGACTGTCACTTTATACGTGACATGATTCAGAAGGGATTCATTGCTACATCCCATGTTAGTTCAGAGAATCAAACAACATATATTTTTACTAAGGCACTACTACGAGGCCCATTTCAGAAGTGTACATCCAATCTGAGCATGATTGATATCTATGCTCCATCTTAAGGGGGAGTGTAAACATATATTATTCTTATGTACCTCTGCGTTATTTTTCTTTTTTTGTTGAACCTCTCCTGTAATTTACCCATAGGCTACTCTCCTATATAAGAGAGCCTAGGGTTGATGGAATAAACAAGTTCTTCTATTTTTCCCAACAAAAAGGAATGGACTCAAAGCCGAACCTTGAAGCAGACTAATGTTGATGTCAAAATAGTCAGTCTTCCCAGATTGTATCCTGACACAAGATAAAGCCCTATCATACATATCTTTTATGAGGTTAATGCATAGGACATGTAAGCTTTCTCCAAATCAAAAAAAACATATGGAGGTTCTTCCTTTTAGCTTTATAAATCTCCATTGTTCTCCTCAACAAGTGGATGGCTTCAATGGTTGAGAGATCTGACATGAATCTGAATTGGTTCTCTTTTACTTTGGAAACTTACCTCAACATTCTTTCGATCACACGCTCCCAAATTTTCATAGTATGACAAAAAGGGTCTTTGGTTTCTCCCAACTTGATGATTCATGCTCTTATTCTATCAAGTACGGAAGAAAGGGGGAGTTAGAGAGGGCATCACATATGTTCTTGAAATGTCTCTACATTACTTCTACTGCCCGTCTTCAAGTGACAGATCGAAACTCCAGACTTCTACTGCTATCAACCGTCTTCACCAAGCATCAACTACTTTGTCAGGGTTTCTCTATCCCTAACTACTACTCTATGTTGGACTTTCTTCTTCTATAATGACTGTTGGGAAAATAAGAGAACATGTTTATTCCATCAACCCTAGGCTCTCTTATATAGGAGAGTAGCCTATGGGTAAATTACATAAAGAGTCCAACAAGAAAGAAAAATAACACAGAGGTACATAAGTGAATAATATATGTTTACACTTCCCCTCAAGATGGAGCATAGATATCAATCATGCTCAGCTTGGATGCACACTTTTGAAATGGGCCTCGCAGTAATGCCTTAGTAAAAATATCTGCTGTTTGATTCTCTGAACTAACATGGGATGTAGCAATGAATCCCTTCTGAATCATGTCACGTATAAAGTGACAATCCACTTCAATGTGCTTTGTCGTTCATGGAATGCTGGATTATTTGCAATGAACAAGGCCGCCTGATTGTCACATTCCAGAGCCATAGGAAGTGGAACTTCTATATGTAAATATGTTGAAGTAGGCCTGCGGGTATAATGAAATGATAATGGTGAAACATGCATAGTGACAAGTGGTGTAGAAGATGGTAACAGTTCTGGTGGTAGTGTTGTTGTTGGTGGTGGTGGTGATGGTGGTGGTGGTGGTGACATGCAAATGGCATCATTATTAACAGGGGGGTATCAACTGATCACCAGAGGCTGAGAAATACATAATAGATTTAAAAAATGTAACATCTGCACTGACAAGGTACCGCCTGCGCAAATGATCGTAACACTTGTACCCTTTCTGAGTTCTGGAGTACCCAACGAAGACACACTTGATAGCCTTAGGAGAGAGCTTGTCAGTCCCGGGAGACAACTGGTGGACAAAAGCAACCGAACCAAACACACACGGAGTAAGGGAGAATAATTCTTTTCCAGGAAAGATAAGAGAGAAGGGGATCTTCTCACCTAGAACAAATGACGGCATACGATTGATTAGGTAACATGCTGTAAGAACGTCACCCCAGAAAGAGTGAGGAGCATGACTCTGTATAAGGAGCGACCTGGTTACATCCAGTTAATGGCGATGTTTCCTTTCAGTAACCCCATTCTGTTAGGAGGTATAGGCACATGATGTCTGGTGGATGATTCCTTGGGATGAGAAATAACTGGATAGGGCATGAGTACACAATTCCAGGGCATTATCACTTCTCACAATTTTACAGATGCGGAAAAAAACATTACAAATCTCATTAAGAAAATTGATGATAATATTCTCTGCTTCAGATTTATTCTTTAACAAAAATACCCAATGACACACGAGAGAAATCGTCCACAATAACTATATAAAACCTGTGTCCCTGATGATCAGGAACACGACTCGGACCCCAGATATCGACGTGAAACAACTCAAACTTGGAGGTACTACTCCGACACTGACGACTGGGAAAGGTTGAGCGGTGATGCTTTCCCAACTGACAAGCCTCACATCGAATAGACGTGTGAGGTGAAATCTGGGGTAACACACGACGCAGTTTCTGAAGCAGTAGATGTCCAAAGCACAGGCGCCATAGCAGAGGAGAGACGAGACCAACAGGTAGAGATGAGGTTCCAGCAAATGGAGTCTGACTAAGGCGATATATGCCTCCTTGCTCATAGCCACGCCCAATCACGTTCCCGTAAGGATGTCCTGAAAAACAAGAGAAGATGGATCAAAAATTGCCCGGCACTGTAAATCCTTTGTAATTTGACTGATAAACAACAGATTCATTGAAAAATCAGGTGCGTGTAACACATTCTTGAGCTGCATAGATGACGTTAGTCTAATTTCCCCTTGACCAGTAATCGGGGAATGAGTACCATTAGCAATGACCATTGTTCGACCTGGAGGGATCTGTCTGTACCCTGTAAGTAGACTTTGATCGCCACATAGATGATGTGTGGCGTCAGAGTCCATGATCCATGCTAAAGTATCTGATCCACTACTAGTAAATGCATATGTGCTACCTGAGGTACTGGTAGATGCAGAGGCGGGTGCGACAACATCAGACTGGTTCTCAGTAGTGGGTGCTGGTTCAGATGGAGGTATAATGCCCCTTAGACGGGCAACCAGATCATCAAAGCGCTGATCCAAAGAAGCAACAGATGGAGGCTCTATCTTCTCAGCGACTCGTGCAGATGCAGGAAATCCATGCTTAGAGTAGCATGTGTCTTCGGTATGTCCAGATCGATGGCAGTAGGTGCACGTTGGCCGAACACGACCTCCTCTGCCACGAGGGCCACGACCACGAGCCTGATGATGGTGACCTCCATGACCTCGGTTGGCAGCCATAGCTGAAGCAGTCTGATTCGTAGCCGCAGAAGGAACAATAATGCAGCTCAGTCTGTGAATGGCTTCCTCCATAGGAGGAATAGTAGAGTCTGCCAAAACCTGGGACCTTGCTGCCTCATACTCAGGATCAAGGGCAGCGAGGAAAACTCCTACCATAGTAGCATTCCGGTAGGTCTTCTGTTGCTCTGGTGTGGTTGTCAGGGGAATGAAGCTATAAAGCTTCTCAAACATTTCTCGTAGAGATGTATACAATGAATGTAGAGGATGTCCATTCTGCTTGATAGTAAATATGTCATGCTGTAGTTGCAGAATCTTTGTCTCATTCTTCGCTTGAGAATATGTAGCAGCAAGAATATCCCACATTGCTTTGGCTGTGGGTTGATGAAGAATATCATCGGCAATCTCTATTGCCAGGGTTCCAAACAACCATACTTTGGCGTACGCATCATCTGCCTTCCATGAGGCATTAACTCCAGTCTTCTCAGCAGGCTCTTCTTCAGTAAGAATGTGTTTCTTACCGATTGACTTCATCACACTCATGAACTGCATAGCCTACAGTTCATAGTTCGAACCATCCATCTTCACAATTGGCGCTGGACCTCGGAAGGTGCGTATAGATGGAATCTCTGCCTTGCTTTCTGACATATTAGTAACAGAAGACTGGAGTGGTAGATTGAAAATACGGTTGTCTACACGGACATAAAAGGGTTTGGTTGCATGTGTAGACTTCAAGCAACCAAACCCATTATGTAGGAGTCGCGCGCGCTTAACTTAAGGTGCTGCGCACTGGTAAGCAGGCACACACAGGCGCACGCGGAGGGGCACAGGCGCACGCGAAGGTGCACACAGGCGCACAGGTGGTGCTAATGGTGCGCACAGGCACGCTCGGCGGCGCTGATGCGCAGGCGAAGCGCGGCGAAGTGCACCGATGCACGCTGATGCGCGACAATGCGCAGCGATGCGCGATGCGCGGCGATGCGCTGCGATGTGTGGATGCGCGTATGCGCGACGATGAACAGGCGGCGATGCGCGGATGCGCGACGTTCGTGGAGACATGAGGGTAGGGTTAGGGTTAGGGTTTTGGCTCAAGAGCTCCGGTCTAGGACCGTCGCTCTGATACCATGTTGGGAAAATAAGAGAACATGTTTATTCCATCAACCCTAGGCTCTCTTATATAGGAGAGTAGCCTATGGGTAAATTACATAAAGAGTTCAACGAGAAAGAAAAATAACACAGAGGTACGTAAGTGAATAATATATGTTTACAATAACTTTTCTCCAGGCACAACCTATTATTGCAATGACTACTACAAGCACGACTGAGACTCTTTCCCAGTGACTTGAAAGTCATTGACCATCCTCGAGCGAGGTTTTTTTACCAGCAAGGGTTCTTCAAATGGGGCATTTATCCCCGTCTCTCTCAGATGTATCGAGTGAAGATGAGTTGTGTACATTTTCTTTTTGTTGTAAGCTAGAGTTGTTCCACTCATGTTTAGTCTCACATGGATGAGCAATGAGATCCCGGTCTGTCTGTGGAGTTATATAAAGAGCCCCACACCCCTTATGAGAAATTCTAATAGAAGATCCGATCCTTTGAGGCCTTCTCCCTTGGTTTCATCCCATTTCTTAGGAGTAGGGTTCCACGTAAATCCAAGATGTTTATGTTTGATTGTTGTCTCTGATTATTGATTCGCTTATGCGTTTATATTTCATCTGTTATTATTAGAATTTAAGAATAATAACTTACAAGAAGTATATATGTTGGAGTATGCGTCACTTGTGAAGGTGAGTAATTGGATCCCTCCATGGTTCAATTACCACACCTACTTATGTTTAGTGACTTTAGTCCCATATCTACTAGTGGTGAAACTTTGAGGGTTTGTGGAGGCTATACTTAATAAGAAGCCCCAGACCTCCTGTATCAGATAAGAGAAAGTTAAATGCAACAATCAGCCTTTTGAGGTGTTCTCCCGTGGTTTCATCCCGTTCCTTAGGGAGTAGAGTTCCACATAAAAATCTCGTTGTTCTTCTTTGTTTATTCTTTTTCTTTGATATTATGCTTCCACATTTCATATTTTTAATATGGTATCAGAGTGGATTCGATTCTTGAGGGTTTATTTTTTAAGATTCAGTTTTTTGGCGTTATGTTCTTGAAGGTTATGTTTATATTGGAGATTTGTTCGACAGTTTAGGGTTTCACAAACGCTCACTTTTTGAAGTACGCGACAAAGTTTTTTTCATTTGTTGGGGAAAATTCTAGAGTTTTGTAGGAACCCTAATCGGTCCTTGCTACCCTATTGTTTATATTCGACGTGATGATGCTCAATTCCAGTGCATGTAGACCTTGTACACCATGTGCATCTGGTTCCTTGGTGCATAGCGGCATCCCCGAGCAACTCAACTGGCGGCATCGCATAACCCATCAAATCTAGAACTCGCGCCACCTTCAGGCAACGACCTCTTTGCATGAAAGGCCTGCACAACGACGACAATGGGTTCCTTTCCAGGAACCCTACTCCAGACGCCACCCACACCTTCAAGCGGCGTTGTCTCCTCCAAGCATGTCGGTGATCAGGCTCGCACCGCTCTCCCGTACCTCCTACCAGAGATGCCCGAGCTGGCAACGACGCTCCTCCCATCCAACCTCCCTGACAACTTCCAGGCCACATAAGGCGACGATCGCACATCTCCAGGCCATGGTTTTAAAACGCGGCGCCTCGAGGCGCAAAGGCGTACGCCTCAGCCTCGCCTGAGGCGCTCGAGGCGTGAGGCGCTCGAGGCGAGGCGGAGGCGTAAGCCTCGAGTCATGAGGCTTTTTTTGTATTTTTTTGTTACACATAACCCTATTTTTTAGCCATATATTTTTTATTTTTTTATTTTTGTTTCCATGTTAAACCTTGCATATTTCTATATATATAGCTCCATGCAAAGAGAAAAGATAGCTTGAAACAAGCGAAGTTACATGATCTTGTATACATCATATTCTATTTATCATACATCTACACATACTAGTTCTATTACACATTTTTGTTTGAATTGTAATAGAATTTTATATTAGTTGCAAGTTTGCAACTTGATGTTGTTGTTTGGTTGTATAAGTTTGTGAACTTAAAATAGTTATCACATATATGATATATGAAGTAATGTTGAAAAATAAACACGTGAAGGCTGAAGAAAATAATTACTACATTTTATTGTGAGTAGCTGAATACAAATAATATCATTAGTAAAAAAAATCGCCGGGGACGCTGCCCCCACACCCCCGCAGGGGGGAGCGCACCTACTCCCCCCTAGACCCCCAGGCTCGTTGACCGGCAGCGAGACCCCCGTCTTGTTGGGGTATGATATGACAGGAGGGGATGCATATGACATTTTCCAACTACGTCCAACAAGACAATTGATTGGGTTTCAAGACATATTAATATTTTTTTATTCGCACTAAAGATTATGGTTTCTATTGTACTTTAGTACTAAGCAATGTTGTTAAAAGCGAGATGCGCTCCAAGGCGCTAGGGGGTGTGAAACGCCTGAGGCGCTAGGCGCTCAACTAAGCGCTCGCCTGAGAAAAGCAAGGCGTCATATATAAAAATAAATAAATAATGCATGAGTCTAAATAATATATGCACATGTACACATGTGTATGTATGTGTAATTGTAAATATGTATATATAGATATGTATGTATGTATGTATAACTTATAGTTCAATCTAGGACCAATCCAATATATTTGTGGGTGTGTTTACATGCACGCATATAAATGTGTACGTGTACATGTGTGTGTCTAATTGTAAATATATGTATATATAACTTTTATTTCAATCTAAAATCAATCCAATATATTTGTGGGCGTGTTTACAAGCGTATATATAAATGTGTGCAAGTACATGTATATATATACATGTATATGTATATGTATGTGTATGTATATGTATATGCAATCACTAAATTATATTGTAGGATCAATCCACTATTTATTAATATGTGTATGTATAATGTGTGCATGTACTTACGTATGTATGTATATGTATTAAATATTTGTGTTTATGTGTGTTTGCATGTATGGATATCTGTATGCATATATATTTGCATACATGTGTGTGCGTTTATGTATAAGTGTGTGCACATGCATATGTATACATGTGTGTTTTGCCTATTTACGTATATATACATATATGTATTTATAATACTTCAAACTAATATACATAGAAGAATATATACTTTTTAGTCAAAAGCATATGTAATATTTAAAGCTAAAACATGAATGTACATGTATACGTATATGTAATAAAAGTGTGTAAATTACATATACATGCGTGTGCATATGTAGAACTATGTATGTTAATGATACTTAGATCTAATATATATCTAATATAAAAACCTAAACATGGATAAAAATCGCACAAAGAAGGCAAAAAGCCCTACTTTTGCATTAGGCACTCGCCTTGAGCGCCTAGAGCCTCAAGCTAGGCGCTCTCCTGAGCAGCGCCTGAGCGCCTAGAGGGAGGCAAGGCGCTAGGGCCTCGCCTTGCCTTGCCTGGGAGCCTAGGCGAGCGCCCGGAGGGCTTTTGACAACATTGGTATTAAGTATAGACTTTATTTTAATAGTCATATAGAGTCATTTAAGTTGGAATTGGAACTTGATATTCTGTATATTAGTGGCTTAGTATTAATTTTTTTGAACTTCAATGCCTTCATCGCTTATGTATTGTATCTCTTACTAGTTTTAAATTATTCCTGAATGTGTTTTTGGCAAAATGTAATAGTATTATATATTTTTTAAATTTATTTTGCTTTAATTTTATTTTTTTCCAAAAAAATTGAGGCTTACGCCTCGCCTCAATTTCAGAGAAAAAGCCTCGGACCGCCTCGCGCTTTTTTAAACCTTGCTCCAGGCAGTGTTGTTGCACCATCGAAAAAAAAGGACTGAAGGCGGTAGCCACCTTCTAACAGGCGGAGAGTGCCATGGCGGAGCCACCCTCCTCTAGACAGAGCTTGATCTCCATGCGACGAGCCCTACCTCCTTCTCGATTTCTAGGGCGGCGGGCCCCATCTCCCGATCAATGCCCCTATCAGGGGCGTTCTAGAGAAGGGTTCCCAAGTGGGAACCCTAAGGGCCTGTTTGGTTGCAGGGTTGGGCAGGGTTGGCCCAACCCTGGTTACTATTCACAAGGGTACTTCCTCCTCACAGATTACTATTCACCCACCCCAACCCAGCCCAACCCAACCCAGTCCAACCCAGCAACCAAACAGGCCCTAAATAATAGCCCCAAATGGGTTGTTGCTATTGTAAGGGCCCAAGTGAGCCAAAATAAAAAAGGGAGAGCCCAAGTGTGTTGCTCTTTTTGATAAAAAACAAAAAAGGAAGATGAGAGTGGTTGTGGAAAAAAATGAAGGGACTTTTTTTAAAAAGGGAGTTTGTTTAGAAAAAGGTGCATACAAAAGAAAAGTCGTATGTAAGAAGAAAAATGGTTTCTAAAAAAGATCGTACAAAAAAATTCGTACGAAAAAATGATTTGAGAAAAAATTATGAGAAAAAAAACTGTGAGATCGTCTTATTGGATTTTTTGTTTCTCCCCATCTTTTCATGTATTCTTCTAACTTTGTCGATGTCATTGTTTTCTGACAAGTATGGGAGAAAAGGGGAGTGTTGTTTAGAGTTCTACAGGTCTGACTCCAGATCTCCAGATTTCAGACTCCATGCCAATAAGATTTCAAACTCTACAGAGAATTTCAGATTTTAGACTTAACGATCATATTCTGAATCTTTAGTTTAATGTGCACATGTTTGCCATCATTTGTGTGTTCCCCATCTTTGTTTTTGGTCTCATAGTTTTCATGTGATCCATAGGAACTCCATTGTAGAGATCCCATTCCCTATGCCATATGGGCAAGGGTTTTCATGTGGTTTCATAGGGACTCCGGAGTAGAGATCCCAGTCTCTGAGCCAGTATGGGAGAGACCTAGTCCTCAGGAGACTTTTCAGACTTCATTCTCCAGCGATCGTGGACTCCAACGAGGATGTCTCCACGGCTTTTTCAGTTCGGCCCTTCAGCGATAGAGCAATTGTCCACACGATTCAATCTTCTACATGTGGCGGGCTAGAGTACCCCGACAAAGAGACTAATTTTAGTTTCTGTGACTCTAACATGCACAGTTCAGAGCACATGTTCTCTGACGAGGAGACCCAGTTCGACTCATACTCGAGCCCGTTTGTTCCTCCTCACCTCCACGGCATGAGAAGCAACGTCCTCGATAGCAACTGACAGTTGTATTTGCGTTGAGTTGATATTGTCCGTAGTGTCTTGTAGTGTGAGTTTGAGATTTCTTTTTGTTTGTCTAAGCTGAGCATTGCATTCTCCAACTTGAGGAGTGTTGGAGTATGTTGGAGTATGCACCACTTGTGTAGGTGGGTAATTGAATCCCTCTGAGGTCCAAGTACCACACCCATTTATGTTTAGTCCCACATCTACCAATGGTGGGACTTGGAGGGTCCGTGGAGGCTGTATAAGAAGCCATAAACCCCCTGTATCAGACGAGAGAAAGTTGAATACAACAATCAACCCTTTAAGGCGTTCTCCCATGGTTTCATCTCGCTCCTTAAGGAGTAGGGTTCCATGTAAAAACCCCCCGTTCTTCTTTATTTATTCTTTTTCTATGATATTACACTTTTCCATTTCATATTTCTAACAATATATTAGCTATTGCTAATGCAATTTTCTTCCTGAATTCTATGGAGCTTGTTGTTACATGCAAATTGTTGGTTCAATTTTGTTGTGAAGACCGAAAAATCCGGAACGATGGCTAGAAAGCTGAACCACTGGCGTTGCACCATATACCACCGATATATATATATATATATATTGTAAACGTTTACGTTATGTTGTGGTGTACCGTTGAGTATTTCTTATTTATCTTATGTACATCTATGTAATTTACCCAAGGGTTTTCTCTCTATATAAGAGACCCTAGGGCTCCATGGAATAACACAACAAAGTATTCTCGGCTCTAACATGGTATCAGAGCCAAAACCCTAATCTAGGGTTTTCTCCACTCGCCGCCCCCTGCCCCCCCCACACCCGTTCGGCCGTCGCCTCTCTCCAGCCTTACCGCCGCCGCCCCTCTACTGCCGGGTCCCCTCCTTCCATCGCCGGGACCCCTCCTTCCATCGCCCCTCTACTGCCGAGGGCGCCTCTCTCTCGTCGTAGGGCCCCACCCTCACCGCTGGGTCCCCTAGCCTCACCGCCGGGACCCCCCTCCCCGCCGCCGCCGGGCCCCTCTTCTTTCACCGCCGGGCCCCTCCCACCGCCAATGGATACAAATGCATAAGTCTACTTATGCACTTGGATCCTAACGTGTCTTTGTAGACACCGGTTCTTTTGTCTCTCATCCCTTGGTCTTCTTCTCCGGCGATTATGTCAGAACAAAAGATTGATATGCCCGCCATAGGTGCCTTCAAAGGTTCGGCACCAATAGTCAAAATGGACGGGACGAACTACGAACTCTGGGCTATGCAGTTCCTGGGTCTTATGAAGTCGTGTGGTAAGAAACATATTCTTACTGAAGAGGAGCCGGCAGAGAATACGGGGATATATGCCTCATGGGAGGCTGACGATGCGTATGCCAAGGTGTGGCTGTCAGGGACGCTCACGATGGAGATAGCCAACGATGTCCTCCATCAACCCACCGCCAAGGCGATGTGGGATATTCTGGCTACAACATACTCTCAAGTACGGAATGAGACGAAGATGCTGCCTTTGCAGCATGATATTTTTACCACGAAGCAAAATGGACGGCCCCTTCATTCTCTATACACGTCCCTACGTGGGATGTTTGAGAAATTATACAGCACCATACCCCTCACTGCCACCCCCGAGCAGCAGAAGACGTTTCGCAATGCCACTATGGTAGGAGTTCTACTTGCTGCCCTTGATCTGGAATACGAGACAACCCGGTCTCAGATCCTCGCCGATGCTACTATTCCTCCTATGGAGGAAGTTTACAGGAGGCTCAGTCGGATCTCCGTTCCTTCTAGTGCCGCAACCCCATCTCCGTCAGTAATGGCGGTCTCTAGAGGACGAGGCAGTTCGTCTTCCTTTCGTGGCCGAGGAGGTCGTGTGCGTTCCACATGTTCTTTTTGTCGCCGAATCGGTCATTCCGAGGATACATGCTATTCAGCCTATTCCAAGCATGGATTTCCTCCTTCTGCATGTGTAGCTGATCATGTTCAGGTTCCATCCACGCCTACTTCCGATCACAGGTTCGAAGAGCTAGTGGCACGACTTCGAGACATTATGCCACAGACATCATCAGAGGGTGCTGATACACCTGACGTTGCAGCTTCTGCGTCCGCTAGTACATCTGCTGCTGCCAGTACCTCAGGTAGTGCATCTGCCTCTTGTCATAACCATGATCTCTCAGGTTGGATTGTTGACTCCGGAGCTACATATCATCTCTGCCGTGATAGAGATCACCTGCAGTCCTACAGAGCTATTCAGTCTGGTCGCTCCGTACTCATAGCTGATGGCACTCATTCCCCTATCATCGATCAGGGGGAGACTGTTTTATTGTCGTCCATGCACTTACAGAATGTTCTACATGCACCAGAATTCTCTATGAATTTATTATCAATCAGTCAGATTACAAAAGATTTGCACTGTCGTGCTATATTTGACCCATCTTCTGTCATTTTTCAGGACATACTAACGGGTAGGGTGATTGGCTGTGGTTCTGAGCACAATGGCCTCTACCGTCTGGTACGCCACTCCTATGCTGGCGTCTCATTACACTCTCAGGGATCCGTTTCTCCATACACATGGCACCTCCGCTTTGGTCACCTACCGCTGCAGAAAATGCGTCACCTCCTGCCTCAGATATCTCCTTCCTCATTTCGTTGTGAAGCATGTCAGTTAGGGAAGCACCATCGCTCGAGCTTTCCTAGTCGTCAGGGTCAGAGCAGTCACTCCCCGTTCGAGTTATTTCATATAGACATTTAGGGTCCGAGTCGTGTCTCAGATCATCAGGGACGCATGTTTTATCTTGTTGTAGTTGATGATTTTTCCCGTGTTTCTTGGACTTTTCTTCTTAAAAATAAATCTGAAGCAGGAAGTGTTATCCAAAATCTTATTATGAAGTACAGAATGTTTTTTCATCTACTGTCAAGTATGTGCGCACGGATAATGCATTGGAGTTCTGCACTCGTTCTCTTGCTCGGTTCCTTTCCTCGAAGGGGATTATCCACCAAACAACATGTGCGTACACATCTCAACAAAATGGTGTTGCGGAACGAAAACATCGACACTTTCTTGACATTGCTCGCACATTACTTATTCAAAGTTGTGCACCGTTAGCCTTTTGCGGGGATGCCATACTCACAACATGCTATCTGGTCAATCGAATGCCATCTACCGTTCTTGGGGAAAAGGCCCCTATCTCTGTTCTTTTCCCTGACAAAGACTTGTTTTCACTTACTCCTCGTGTCTTTGGGTCTGTCGCCTTTGTTCATCGCTTATCTCCAGGACTTGACAAGCTCTCTCCTAGAGCTGTTAAGTGTGTTTTTGTGGGTTACTCCAGGACACAGAAAGGATATCGGTGCTATGATCCTATTTGTGGCAAGTATTATGTCAGTGCTGATGTTACATTTTTTGAACCAGTTATGCACTTCTCACCTGCAGGTGACAGATTAGTTTCCTCCACATCCACGAATACTAATGTCTATGTACCCCTACCTCCAAGTCTGGGTCAATCTGAGTCCAACACCACACCACCACCACCACCAGTTCTACCATTTCCTAAGGTCTACACAAGGCGGTCAGGGCCTGCTCAAGCTACACGCCAACCATCCAGCACGCCTCAAGTATGTTATGATATTAACACTAACGATGGGTTCGATGATGCACCTGTGCAGGAACCTTTGCTATAGGAGGATCCGCCAGCTACTACTGTGACAAATGACCTTGATCGCCCTATTGCTCATAGGAAGCAAAAGAGGCAATGTGCATCCTATCCTCTTGCGTCTCAAGTTTCCTTTCATCGTCTCACGGGTGATTTTGAGAGGTTTGCAGCAGCTGTCTCGTCCGTGGACATCCCACGGACTTATCAAGAAGCCATGAAGATTGACTGCTGGCGTCTAGCTATGGAGGAGGAGATGCGTGCCTTACAGTCCAGAGGGACTTGGTCTTTAGTCCCTATTCCTCCGGGCGCAGCTGTGGTGAGTTGCAAATGGATTTTTACGGTTAAATATCATGCAGACGGGCGTCTCGACCGATACAAGGCCAGACTTGTCGCACGGGGATTCATCCAAACCTATGGGGTGGATTATTTGGACACTTTTTCACCAGTGGCTCGACAGTCGACTCTTCGCATTCTACTATCTGTTGCTGTGGTACGTGACTGGACTATTTTCCAACTTGATGTGAAGAATGCTTTCTTGTATAGTGATCTACAGGAGGAAGTCTACATGCAGCAGCCATCGGGATTTGCTGCTGAGGGGGAGACTCAGATGGTGTGTAGACTTCATAAGGCTATATATGGCCTTAAACAAAGCCCACGGGCATGGTTTCAGAAACTTTCCTAGCTGATTGAACGACAGGGGTTCAAGAGGTCAAATGCGGATCATTCGTTGTTTATCCAGAAGACCCCTAGAGGTACGGTCGTTGCCATGGTATATGTTGATGACATTCTGGTTACAGGAGATGATGCTCAGGGGATTGAGATGATCAAAGCTCTTTTGGGAAGCCAGTTTATTACAAAGGATCTAGGCACGATACGATATTTTCTGGGGATAGAGTTTGCAAGAAATGCACAAGGAATGGTGATGACCCAAAGAAAATATGTCACCAACTTGCTTGTGGAAACAAGAATGGATGGATGCAGACCGTCGAGCACGCCTATGGACCCAAGTATGAGGATTTATGACGGTGATACCGAAGAGGTGGACAAAAGAAGATACAGAGAGATGGTGAGTAAGCTTCTATACATCACCATAACTCGTCCGGATATTGCCTACGCAGTAAACCGGGTGAGTCAATTTATGGAGCAGCCCAGCCAAGTTCATATGGAAGCCGTGTATATGATATTGAGATATCTGAAGTCTTCCTCAGGCACATGTTTGTTATTTAGAAAAGACACAAATCTGTCTATTTCAGCTTGTGCAGACGCAGACTATGCGGGATGTCCAAAGGATCGTAAATCTACTTCAGGATTTGCTATCTTCATAGGAAGCTCTTTGGTTTCTTGGAAAAGCAAGAAACAAACAGTTGTGGCAAGATCCAGTGCTGAATCCGAATATAGAGCCATGACACAAGCGAGCGCGGAAATGATGTGGGTTCGAGCGGTCTTGGAAGATTTCACTGTAAATGTCTCTTTACCCATGCAGCTTCAATGTGACAACCAGGCAGCATTGTTCATTGCAAATAACCCAGCTTTTCATGAAAGAACAAAACACATCGAGGTAGATTGTCACTACACTAGAGACATGATTAAGAAGGGCTTGATTTCCACTTCACATGTCAGTTCACAAAACCAGACCGCTGATATATTTACCAAGCCATTGCTCAGAGGACCTTTCCAGAGATGTTCTTCCAAGCTGAGCATGATTGATATCTATGCTCCATCTTGAGGGGGAGTGTAGACGTTTACGTTTTATTGTGATGTACCGTTGAGTATTTCTTATTTATCTTATGTACATCTATGTAATTTACCCAAGGGTTTTCTCTCTATATAAGAGACCCTAGGGCTCCATGGAATAACACAACAAAATATTCTCGGCTCTAACGTGTATATATATATGCATTTAATCCAAAATGCCTACATAATTTTTTGACTCATTTTTTTGGATAAGCAAAAGACTTGACATTTTTTTGGCTCTTAAAAAAATAAAAACATCTACTTAGTTTCGTTGGTGGTAAAGGGTTCTTCCGTTATTACAAAATCCACTCTTTAGTTATCATGTCACCCACTTTGGGATGAAGAAGCATGGCGTGAGAGTAAAGATAATCCAAGAGTCGGAGGGAAGGAAAATGTGTGTGTGTGTGTGGGGGGGGGCAAACATGGTCGTTGGAGGTCGTTGGGAAGTACAAGCCTTGAAAGAGATAGAGTGGAAGGAAGTTCTTGGGAAGAGGCCATATTTCGAGATGCACTAGCATTATGAGCAATCGTGTTCGATCTGAAGTGGCAGACCCATGGAGCATTTGTTACGGGTTGCTGATCTAATGTCAGGATGACTCAATGTTTCCAATTAGAAAGCGCTGATGAAGGTCAAGGATGCGAAGGATATTATCTCTGATGGTCTATGAGGCTCCTCCCCATGTGCCGTAGGAGAGCTTGTTGGTAGGATCCTCATATTGTTGAGGATGTTGGATTACATAGTTTGGAGATTTCACTTCTATCTAGGCTCACCGCGTTGCCCTCGGGTGACATCTGTTTGGTGGCATAATGGACCTTCATTGTGGTTAGTGTTCATCGACCATAACTGGACCGTGGGGGAGATCAAGATGACAAGCACATTGCAATTTATGAGGTAGCATGGTATCATTTAGACATTGTTGTTTGTGGAAGCTGATATCGAGAGATATATATTTATCTTGTCTTATATTTAAAGTATTTCTCTTTCTTTCGTCTCTATTGTGTAATTTGCCCTTTAAGATTTCTCCTCTCTATATAAGAGAGTCCTATGACCCCCATTCATAAACAATTCATTCTTTTCTCTCTACATGGTATCGGAGCAACATTCTTAGATCGGAGTTCCGGTACCCACACCCCAACCCCACTTGTCGGCCCCTCCCCCTCCTTCGCCGTTGCTAGTCTCCCTTGGAGTGATGGTCTTCTCGTGCATAACACCGTCCTAGTGGCATTAGATGAAGGGGTGCAACGCCCAACATCGCCCGAGGGTGCCTCGCACCTCCCAACACCGTTGTAGAATTGCTTAACGTTGCCTGTCAAGAAGATTTTGACCCAACGACATCTCTTAGGCCACCGCTGGGTCTATCTCGTGTTTCCTTGTTGCCACTAGACCTCTCTAGAGCCCTTAGTACCTTCGGAGATCTTTGAACAGTTGATTTTGGGTCGTTCGTGGTGAAATCAGACCGCTAGGTTCATCCTCCGATCTTAGAGCACTCTCTTGGTTGGTGGGAACGATTGTGACATGAGTCTACACACAATTGATGCGCCATGTGATTGTGCAGACACTATCATATTAGTCTGGAAGCGTCGATCATGTCCTATTTGGCTTCGTCGTCATCATGTCAGAGAATAAGGTCGATATCCCATCCTTGAGAACATTCAAGGATCCGACGTTCATCGTCAAGATGAATGTGGCCAACTACGAGTTGTGAGCCATGCAATTCAGAGCCTTATGCAGTGCAACAAAGGAAGAGACAACTGACAAGACTGAGACTAATGCCTTTGGGAGGTAGATTACATGTACGCGTATGTGGCTATCCAGTACCATAATTGTGGAGATAGCCAATGGTATCTTGTATCAGCCCATTGCCAAGGACCAAGGTGATGTGGGTCATCGTCGCCACCACCAACTCTTAGGCTAGGAATGAGATGAAGATACCAAAGCTCCCACATGGCATCTTCATGGTCAAGCAGAATGGATGTCCTCTTCATATCTTATATTGTAGAGGAAAAAGAATTTAAATTGCACTAATGAGAGGCCCTCGGGTTCTTTTATATAGGAGAGGAGCCTATTGGACAAATTACAGGACGAAGACAAAATAAATAGAAAATAAGAAAAACAATACTAAAGATAACAAATATCTCAATACTCCCTCTCAAGATGGTGCATAGATATCGATCAGACTTATATTGGAACAACATCTCTGATAATGCCCTCTAGTAAAGGCCTTATTAAGATCATCTATTGTCTAGTCTCCAGAGCAGACATGCGTAGTGGTGATAAGACCCTTCTGTATCATGTCACGAGTATAGTGACAAGCTACCTCTATGTGCTTCGTCCTCTCATGAAAGGCTGGATTGTTGGCAATGAAAAGAGCAACCTGATTGTCACATTGGAGGTGCATAGGAAGAGACACCTCTATAGTCAGGTCAATAAGAACATATCTGACCCACATCATCTTTGTGCTAGCCTGTGCCATGACCCTGTATTCTGACTCAGCATTCGATCTGACAACCATAGTTTTCTTCTTGCTCTTCCATGAAACTAGAGAATTCCCTATGAACACAACAAAGCCTGATGTAGACTTCCTATCCTTTGGACACCTAACATAATATGCATCTGCACATGTTGTAACTGGAAGAGTTGTGCCTCAGCTGAAAAGAAGTCCCGTACCAGGTGAAGTCTTCAGATATCTCAAAATCATATGGACTGCATCCATATGTGCTTATTTGGGTTGCTCCATAAATTGTCTCACTTTGCCCACTGTAAAGAATATGTCGGGCCCGGTAATAGTCACATATAGTAGCTTGCCAACGAGCTCCCTATACCTTCTCTTACTGACCTCCTTAGTATCATCATCATAGAGCTTCATGCTCGGGTTAATAGGAGTAGTGGCAGATCTGCAATCTACCATATCTATCTCTGAAAGAAGATCTGTAACGTACTTCCTCTGGATCATCACAAGACCTTGCTGGTTTCTAGTAAACTCCAGTCCAAGGAAATAACGTAGATACCCAAGATTCTTGGTCACAAACTGCTGGCCTAGGAAGTTCTTGGCATCCTGGATGCCCTGCTCGTCATCCCCTGTAATAATAATGTCATCACTATAAATAAGAATGTCAACAATACCTCTCTGGGTCCTCTGCACAAACAAAGAGTGATCGGTCGTCGATCGCACAAACCCCTGCTGCTCTATCAAGTACGAGAGCTTCTGGAACCGTGCTCTTGGACTCTGCTTAAGGCCATAGATAGCCTTGTGTAGCCTGCAAACCTTCTGACACTCCCCCTTAGCTGCAAACCCAAGTAGCTGCTGCATGTAGACCTCCTTTTGTAGATCACCATAGAGGAATGCAGTCTTCACATCAAGTTGGTAAAGGGGCCCATGTTGTGTCATAACAACAGAAAGTATAATACACAGAGTAGAATGCTCGACAACTGGAGAGAAAGTATCTTGATAGTCCACCCCATATGTCTGGGTGAACCTACGTGCTACAAGTCTCGCTTTATTATGATCCACACTGCCATCGCATGGTGTTTCATAGTGAACACTCCTTTGCATCCCACAACGGATGCGTCAACTGGAGCAGAAACAAGACTCCACGTACTGTGACTGTAGTGCAACCAATGTTCACGAAAGCGGCCCGTGCGGCCGCTTATGCGGCCGCATATGCGTATGCGGTGCCCTTAGCGCACCGCTTTCCTGAAGCCCCCCATTATGCGCCCTGTGCGCTTATGCGGGGCGCTTATGCGGTCTGTGCGGCCGCATATGCGGTCTGTGCGGCCGCATATGCGGTCTATGCGGCCGCATACCCATTATTTTTTTTTTATTTTTTTAATTTGTGCGATGTTTTGTTGTGTTATTTATGCCATGTTTTCCTTATTTTTTCATGTATGCCAACCAAACATTCCATGACTATTTAAATCCATCGTTAAAGTAGTTGTACCGCGAGATTGAAGTAAACATGCAAGGAAGAAAAAAAATAATATACTAATAATTTAGCAAACTAATTTAGTCAACTAATAGTTATTATGAATGCAATATATTATATGTAAAATTTGGTACTTTTGATGGAGGATCGATTATAAATATAAGTTATATAACAACAGAGAAAAATGACATTATATTCAACAGTAGAGGCATTTTGTGCGCTAACTTTTTTTTTGTTGATTGTTACCAATTATTTTGTGAGCTACCCTTTCTAGTGAAGTATTGATATTTGATTGATAGAGATTGTTTTGAACTCTATATGAAAGTTATTTTTCTTAGATCTTCTGTTGGACCACAATTATACATAAGTTTGGTTCTGTTATAGTCACTTTTGTATATATTTATTTATTTTTAAATAAAAAATTAAGAAACCGCATAGAACCGCATATACCCCGCATATGCCCCCGCATACCGCTTAAGCGCTATTCAGTGACCTGTCCGAACGCATACGCATACCGCTTTCCTGAACCTTGAGTGCAACCATCTCCTCCTCCATGACTAACCTCCACTGACTGTCCTGAATAGCCTCCTGATATGTTCATAGTATCTCCACAACAGATAGTACCGAGGTAAACCTCTTGAAATCCTCTGACAACTTGCTCATGGAAACCTGGGCTACAAGAGGATAAATAGCACACTTTCATTTCGGCTTGCGCAGAGCAATCGATACATCGAGATCATCTGCCAAGTCTTTGACCTGTGAGTTCCCTTCTTGAGAGGGCACCTGCTCATCCTATATGGAATCCTGCTGCATAGACAACTCAGTAGTGCCATTTGTAGAAACAATGTGTACATTACATACCTGAGGTATGCTAGATGACGGACAAGACTTGTGAGCAGGGGGAACAAAGCGAGGCCTGCGAGTAAAAACACATGGCAAAAACTGAGTTACAGTAGGTGGAGCCACAAGAGCAGGTTGTAGTGGTGGTGGTGTGACAATAGGAGACAGAGGTATGTAGATCTCATCATCAGAGTCAGATGTGGCCAATCTGTCACCTGTTGGAGAAAAATACATGGCAGACTCGAAGAAAGTGACATCAGCACTAACAAAGTACTTCTTCCTGAGCGGATCAAAGCAATGGTACCCTTTCTGGGTACGAGAGTAGCCAATAAAAACACACTTGACAGCTCTGGGAGAGAGCTTATCACAACTAGGAGAGACATCATGAATAAATGCAACAGAACCAAACACACGAGGTGTAAGGGAGAAAAGATCCTTCTCGGGAAATGCAATCGAGAAAGGACTCTTCCCTCCCAACATAGACGAGAGCATGCGATTCACAAGATATCACGCAGTGGGGACATCTCCCCAATAAGCATGAGGAGCACGATTCTGTATCAACAAGGTTCTAGTCACATCAAGTAAATGACTGTGTTGGCGTTCGGCAACACCGTTCCAAGGAAGTATAAGCACATGAGGTTTGATGAACAATGCCTGGAGATCTAAGGAACTTAGAAAGCTGTAAAGTGCAAAACTCTAAAGCATTATCAGAACAAAGATATTTGACTTTTGCAAATGTGAAGAAGAGAGACAGAATGGGATGTCTATTCCATAGGGCTAGGGTCTCTTATATAGAGAGAAAACTCTAGAGAGTACAAGAGTAAAAATACATAAATACCCCCGAGGGGTTACAGAACCCGAAGAGTTAAAGGTTACGGAACCCGAAGGGTTAAGGGTTACGGAACCCGAAAGGTTACAAAGATAATTGCAATATAATAATTCTAACACTCTCCCTCAAGTTGGAGCATATCTGTCGATCATGCCCAACTTGGATACTAAGTACATTAGGCGCTTCCTTGGAAGAGCCTTTGTGAGGATGTCTGCAAGTTGAAGTTCAGTGGAGATGTGTGGAGTGCTGATTCGTCCTTCTCGTACTGCATCACGAATAAAATGGCAATCAACTTCAATGTGTTTTGTCCTCTCATGGAAAACTGGATTGGTGGTGATGTATGTGGCAGACTTGTTGTCGCAGTATAAGGGTACAGGAGTGGCGACTGACATGCCAAGTTCTGTTAAGAAAGAAATAAGCCATGTGATTTCACATGTGGACTGAGCCATTGCCCTGTATTCTGCTTCCACACTAGATCTGGATACCACTGTCTGCTTCTTGCTTCGTCAAGTGACAAGGTTATCCCCAACAAACATGGCATATCCTGCAGTGGATCGGCGGTCTTCAGGAGAGCTAGCATAGTCAGAATCTGTATAGGCAGAGATATTAGTGTGTCCATTCACCCCATAGAAAAGTCCACGTCCGGGAGATTCCTTCAAATATCGAAGGATCAAAAGAACATCTTGCCAGTGACTGTAAAGAGGCTTCTCCATATATTGACTGGCTCTGCTCACAGCATATGATATATCTGGCCTCGTAGCAGTGAGATAGAGTAATTTTCCCGCTAAGCTTCTGTATTGTGTTGCATCCTCAAATGCTGGATCAGTAGATGCTGAATATTTTCTCACTTCTGTAGGGATGCCAGATGGCTTGCATCCAAGAAGTCCTGCCTCAGTCAGAATATCGAGGCAATACTTTCTCTGTGAAAGATGGAGCCCCTCTGTAGTGCGTATTACTTCGATGCCAAGAAAATAACGAAGTTGGTCGAGATCTTTCGTGATAAAGACCTTCTTGAGGAAGGCCTTGGTCTCCTGAATACCATCTACATCATCTCTTGTGATAACCATATCATCAACATAGACAACAAGGATAATCGTGCCAGTAGACCGTCGTCTAACAAAGACAGAGTAGTCAGATGTTGTCCTCTGAAAACCAAGTGTGTTGATCTCCGTAGTGAGCCTGTCAAACCATGCCCTTGGACTCTGCTTCAGGCCATAAATGGCCTTGCGTAGTCGACATACATGCTCCCCCTCGACTACATATCCCGGCGGTTGCATCACGTAGACCTCCTCCTCAACATCACCATAAAGAAAGACATTCTTCACGTCAAGTTGATAAATGGACCAAGCCTTGTTGGCAGCAACAGAAAGAATGGTACGTATCGACCCTATTCTGGCAACAGGCGAGAAGGCCTCAAAATAATCAACTCCAAAGGTTTGTGTAAAACCTTTTGCAACAAGTCTGGCTTTCAACCTGTCAATAGAACCATCAGGCGACTGTTTGGTCGTGAAGACCCATCGACATGCCACAAGGCGAACTCCCGGGGGGGGGGCACGGCACAAGATCCCACGTACCCCGGGAGGTAAGTGCATCCATCTCCTCATCCATGGCCTGTCGCCAACCTTGATCTTGCATTGCACTGAAATGATCTCTTGGAACGGTAATAACATTAAGAGCATCTGCAAATCTCTTGTCACAGCTAGATAAACCATCTGTAGAAGTAAAATGTGACATATGGTAATACGTACATTTCCTTTTTTGCTTGCGTAGAGCTATAGGAAGTTCCCTAGGTACATCCGGGACAGGAGTGGTGGGAGCACTTGAAGTGGTCATATCATCCTGCATAAAAGGGACAGGCAAAGGTACATACACTGGTGTAGGAGGTATAGAGGTACGCTGGCGAGTATAGACGATTGGTGGAGGAGGGAGGTCCAGAGGAATGTCACATACAGTCTGTGTGAAATAACTTGTTTGCTCAAAGAAAGTGACATCAGCAAATATATAGTATCGACGTCCAACAAGATCATAGCAGCGATGGCCTTTCTGGGTACGAGAGTACCCAAGAAAGACGCATTTGATGGCACGAGAGGATAATTTGTCAGCTGCATGAAAGTTATGAACAAAGGCAATACAACCAAAAATTCGCAGAGGTATGGGAAAAGGAGACTCGGTAGGATAAAGTAAGGAAATGGAGTTGCCCCTTTGAGAACTGATGAAGGAACACGGTTGATGAGATACACTGCAGTAAGGATAGCATCTCCCCAATATTGTTTAGGAACATTCATTTGACTAAGAAGAGATCTGGCAACATTTAGCAAGTGTCGGAGTTTCCTCTCAGTTATAACATTCTATTGTGAGGTATATGGACATGATGTTTGGTGAACAGTTCCCTGGGATGCAAAGAAAGAGGTCAAGTCATGTTGGGTTAACTCAAGAGCATTGTCGGTACGAATGATCTTAACAATGCTAGAAAAGTAAGTTTTAACATATTGAAAGAAATTTCTGACCATCTGATTAATCTCCGAACGCTCCTTTATTAGATAGATCCAAGAAGATCGACTATAATCATCAATGAAAACTATAAAGTAGCGATGACCACTTAATGTGTGGATCGTACAAGGTCCCCAAACATCACAGTGAACAAGATGAAAAGCAACAGTACTACGAGACTCAGTACGGACAGGAAACAAAGTTCTATGGTGTTTCCCGAACTCACATGCCTCGCACTGAAAGGGCTTCAGATCAGAGAGTTCAGGAAACATCATGGAGATGGCCTTGGTAGAGGGATGTCCAAGGCGTCGATGCCATAGGAGCGGATCTTCGGAGATAGATGCAGCACCAACAAAATTGGAGTCTGAGGGTATGTCAAGGTAATATATGCCGTTCTTCTCATGACCCCCACCAAAAATCTGCCTCGTCCGAATGTCCTGAAAATAACAACAAGACTCATCAAATATCACACGACAATGAAGCTCAACACAAAGCTTGTGAACTGACAACAAGCTAAGAGGAAAATCAGGAGCATAGTGAACCCCCGGAAGTCGGAGTTTGGAAGAGAATTCCATAGTTCCGACACTAGTAATATGTGATTGAGTCCCATTAACAACTCGAACTGACTTCACACAGGTAGATGGTATGGAAGAGGTGAGCAAACTACCTTCTCCAGTGAGATGAGTAGAGGCGCCGGAATCAATAATCCAAGCTGGAGTAGAAGTAATAGCAGAGTTGGCTATGGTACCTGAAGGAGTGGCCAGAGCAGCAGTTGTAGTGTTACTAGTGGTGGTAGGCCCTGGAGTCTGAAGGATCTGCATTAGGCAGGAATAATATGCATCATTAAGATGAACAGTCTTGCCACTGGAGGTAGGCGATGCTTCTTCTACATCATAGGCATCCTCATAAGCATTATTGGCGTGATAAGAAGGTACGCCAAACTTCTGCCAGCATCGTTCAGCCGGGTGGTTCCACCTACCACAGTGTGTGCATGGGGCAATAGAGTCTCGCCCACGACCACGACCAAAGTCACGACCTCATCCAGATTCCCGTCCACGGCCACGACTTGGATTGCGACCGCGTCCTCCTCGCAAGCCGTATCTGTCTCCTCGCCCAGATGAGGCGATGTGTGCAAAGTTCTCTGTTGAAGGTAAGATAGGAGGCCGGGCAACGGATGTCTCGAGCTCCTCAAGTCGGCCAAAGATGGCCTTCATTGTTGGCAGTGTGTCTGATATAAGAAATTGCTCCTTCGTTGCATGGTACCTAGAATGCAGGCCATCGAGGAAGCGGTATACCTGCCAGTCAGAACGCTCTTGTATCTGTTTGGTGCAACATGAGGGCTGGAATATTGCAAGCTCCTCATACAGACTGGATAGATGCCTGTAGTACTCGATGAGGGTGGAATCACCCTGAGATGCCGACCAGATTCGCCTGTAAATATCTGCAAGGCGTGACTTCGTCTTCTTTTGGGAGTATGTTTGCTCGAGATCCTCCCACATTTCCTTGGCCGTATTTTTGTAAAGAAGATTTGAGGCAATATGAGCCTCAACACTGTTGGTCATCCAGTTGATAACCAAATAGTTATCAGTTTGCCAGTTGTCGTACTCTTTGTCCTTTTCATCTAAAGGATCTTTAATCAAAATGTAAAGTTTCCTCTGACCACCAATGAATACCATAAAAGATCGAGACCAGGGCACGCAATTTTCTGTGCCTTTGAGTTTGATAGTAGTGCCTTGTGCCATAATATTTGTGGCCAAGGACTTTATCTCGATAGAAGAAGACGCCATGGTGGTCTTAAAATAGAAAGGCGATCCTGTGACCAACTAAGGATGCATATAAGAGCTAAAAAAATTGCCCTAAAACTCACGTTTGCCCTTGACGAAGGGCTGAAAACCCCCAATGGACCGCATATTTGGATTCTTGGAAGCGATCCGTGATGAGTTTTGGATCTCCAAAGAGTCCTATTGTACCCGTGGAGGGTAGCTGTGGGGCTGACGACCTTCGTAGGAGGTCCTGAAAGCACCGGGTAGCGCTAGCGGGAGGGCTGCTGCACTAGAGGCGATTGGAGGGCCTTGCGCGAGGCCCTAATTCAGGGAAGAGGGCCCCGCACAGGCTTTTACGAGGCTTGAAGGTGGCGGTGGGGATTTTAGATCAGAACCCCGGTTTGCTCTGATACCATGTAAAGAAGAGAGACAGAATGGGATGTCTATTCCATA
The DNA here is from genome assembly GCA_037367405.1 of Ottelia alismoides. Classification (NCBI taxonomy): domain Eukaryota; kingdom Viridiplantae; phylum Streptophyta; class Magnoliopsida; order Alismatales; family Hydrocharitaceae; genus Ottelia; species Ottelia alismoides. The sequence continues at coordinate 287,997 of JAZKJV010005209.1, read as the reverse complement.
GGGCTAGGGTCTCTTATATAGAGAGAAAACCCTAGAGAGTACAAGAGTAAAAATACATAAATACCCTCGAGGGGTTACAGAACCCGAAGAGTTAAAGGTTACGGAACCCGAAGGGTTAAGGGTTACGGAACCCGAAAGGTTACAAAGATAATTGTAATATAATAATTCTAACAGCAAAAAAATATTCCTTATCTCATTAATAAAATATTTGATCATAGATCCAGCCTCAGCATTATTCTTCAATAAAAAGACTCAAGAAAGTCTAGAAAAATCATCGACACCAACTATATGAAAACAGTGCCCCTGGTGATCAGGAACACAACTCGGACCCCAAATGTCTAAATGCAGGAGCTCAAATAGCTGAGAACTGCTCCGACTCTGACGGGATGGAAAAGAGAAATGGTGATGCTTCCAAGCTGCCATACCTCATGCTGGAAAGAGGATCTCGTAGAGATCTGAGAGAGAACATGATACAACTTTTGCAGAGGAAGGTGACCAAAACGAATGTACCACATATATTGAGAGACTGGTCCAATAGGTATAAGAGAAACACCAACGTGAGGAGATTGTGCCAGTCTGTAAAGCCCTCGCTGCTCACGAACAGATCTAATCACCCTGCCCATAAGTATGTCCTGAAACACAAAGGGTTAAGTAGAGCCGGCTACATGGATTTTCTGCCTCCATTCAGATCTATTTTGGGTCATTCTTGGGCTTAGATCCAAAAAACTAAGATCCCTTCGTATAGTCTCATTCCAACACTTCTTAGGCCTTCCACACCCTCTTTTAACTGGCTCAACATTCAGAAACTCACATCTCCTCATCGATGCATCAGCTGACCTCCTTTGTACATGGCTTAACCACCTTAAGCGATTTTCTCGCATCTTATCTTCGATCAAAGCTACACTCACTTTCATTCTGATGGCATCATTCTGAATCCGATCTTTACATGTGTCCACACATCCACCTTAAACATTTTCATTTCTGGTAGTGCCATTCTCTACACATCTATGGTTCACAGGCCAACATTCAGATACATAGAGCATAAAAAGTGTCACAGCTGCTTTGTAAAACTTTCCTTTGATTTTCAAAGGAATTTTCTTATCACAGAGAACAGTAGAGACTTCTCTCCACTTTAGCTAACCTGCGTTAATTCTATTTGTAACATCTTTATCAATTCCCCCATCATGTTACAAAATAGATCCCAAGTATCTCAAAGAATCTCTCTTCTGCATGTTATCATCACCAATCTTAACATCGATTCCTTCATCATTGTTTCCACAAAATGTATACTCCATATATTCAGTTTTAGCCCTACTTATACGAAATCCTTTAGTCTCCAAAGCATGTCTCCAGACATCAAGCTTCTCATTTACTTTATCTCCAGTTTCATTTTTAACAATCAACACAACATCATCAGCAAATAACATACACCAAGGTATCTCACACTGAATGTGATTTGGCAACTCGTCCATAATTAAATTAAAAAGGAATGGACTCAAAGTTGAACCTTGATGTAGACCAGTGTTGATGTCAAAATAGTCAGTATTCTCAGATTGTATCCTTACACAAGATGAAACTCTATCATTACATATCTTTTATGAGGTTAATGTAGGATATATACTTGTCCTTCTCTAAAAGTCTCCACAATATCTCCCGTGGGAAAGATGTTAGCAATGTAAGCCCCGGGCGAACCATTTCTACAATAAATGTTATTGTAATGAATAAATTATCAATAAAAGTTATTGTTTATTTTTCACTCCCCTTTCTGAGATTAATGAATGAATGCACTATAGGGTCCCTCTGTACAATAAGGGTTATGTACCATGGCCAACTTGATGATCATACAGCTGTTGATTCATTGGATGGATCATAGAGGCTGATGCTTGGATGAATATCTAAGGAGTTAGATAGAGGACTCATCAAGCATCATCAAATGATCATTAAGTGATGATCTCCAGTCTGAGTGGGAGATGGCAATCCTATCTCATATGACTGATATCTGACTGACCTCTTGATGCAGGTCCTCTGCATGGGAATAATGATTCAGAGGTGTCAGGTTAGTTAAGTCAATGGGTTGACTTGACGAGATCGAGATAACCAAAGACCTACGTTGAATACTGTCACAACATAGGCATACATCCTCTGACTAGAGATAGATGTATTGCTATATGTCTGAGTATGTACATTTGGCAGACCAATAGGTTGATGACCTAATCAAGGTCTATATACCGGCGAGCTGGTGTGCATGTAAGGACATATGAGTAATACGATCTCTCAAAGGGATCATACAGGTTCACTTATGAACCGGGAGACATGAGCTCACTCATGAGGTATTGGGACTGAACAAATTCCATGCATGGTCGTCGTGCTTTGGAAGCATGACATGAATTTGAAGGTAAGATATATGCTTTATGAAAGCATATGACCTATACCATATCCCGATAACCAAGATTGAGAAACTTAATGATCTAACCCTGAAGATGACAATGTAAAAGTGATCTTTATCTTCAGGATGATCATGAGTCTTCCAGTATGTAGGATGTGCAGGTATTAGGAATACCTGAAGGGTGATTTGATCATATACGATTGTATAACCATGACGCTTCCATTCCGAGGGAGTGATGAAACAGGATTGGATTTTAGTGACTCCTCTCATTAGAGAAGTGACCTAATCTTAGTCCATGAACTGGACATTGATCTGAATAAGATTCAGATGCAATGAGAAGATTAAGTCTACGGTCTTGATTTGATCAAGCATCAGTGGGAGGTCCATAGGATCTGGATTTGAGATATGATCTCAACATCCAAGTCACTATACGTGGAACAATACAATCGCCCTGTCCTTATCTCCAAGTATCTGAGGAGAAATAGCATTGTTCTTAAATGGTTTAAGAACAATTCCATAAGATCTAAGCAAAGAGAATTTGATAATTAAAAGTGTTTTAATTATCATGATGTATGAGAAATTATCCAATATGATTAAATGTGATTTAATTAGTTTGGATAAGAATAACGTGGATAAAGATATCCAATTATTCATGATATATTATAAATGTGATTTATAATGTATTAGAGAGAGTTACTTATAATTTATATGTGTTGATTAATTATGATGTGTATTGGATACACATTGTGTAATTAATTAACAATATGAATTACATGTTGTTTTGGGTTGTGAATATGATTCACAATTTTTCCATGGCAAGATTGCAATATTCTCAAAGATAATTGTGAATTATTTTTTGAGAAATAAAACCCAAATTATTTTGTTGCAAATAAATAAGAGAGAGATTACATGGAGATTACAATCTCCATGCAATCCAAGGTGGACGGCACACCACTCCTAATTGGAGTGGGTGTGCGCCTACATGGAAGGCACATGGAGATGAAATCTCCATGTGTCTTCTCTCCTTATTTGTTGGGTTAATTTAGGAGCAAATTATATTTGATTTTATCAAATATATTTTGACCTAAATTTGTTGCTTTTGACAACAACAATCTCAGCCATTGGATGAACATAAATCAATCTCATCCATTGATTTTATGTGTCCCATGGATTGAGATCCATGGATCCCAAAACCCTATAAATAGAGAGGCATACTTGGCTCTCTCTCTACACATGCTATTGTAGCACAAAAACTCTCTCTCTCTCTCTTTCTCATATACACGACAGCCCTCTCTCCCTCTCTTCTTGGTGGCCGTCCACATTGGTGGAGAGAAACGTCGTCGCCCGCGCCATCGTGCTGCCGCTTCGACTCTCTGCGGTTCTTTGTCTTCTTGGAGTGCTTCACTCACGAAGGAGACGTTTGATCTCGTGCGACGAGATCAGGAGCAACCGCGCTTGGATCAACTTGGATTGCGAGGACACCGCGACTCATCTCCGCGCTCGCAAGCCGTTACTCCGACGATCGGACTTGAGACAGGAGGTCTCTTTTCGTAGAGACTCGATCAACCACGCTTCAAGAGGTATTGCATTATACTTGATGTGGTTATAGATGAAACGATTTGAGAATAGTTCTCGGATCATGTGGTTTCATCGGTTTAAAAATTTTAAAATTCCGCTGCTCCGAACAACTAGTACGACTAGTCGTTCTTCGTCGTATTCGATACGACGATCACGCTTCCGTGATGCGCTTGAGGATTTCTCCATATCCTTCAAGTGGTATCAGAGCCTTAGGTCGACGGTTTCGAATATGATTCGAAAAACCGAGGACGACTTGGGTTCGTTTAGGTCGCGAAAGTTTTCATCGCATTTGATTTCGCAGATCTGTTTAGTAAATAAATTCGGTACTGTTTAAATTGTTTAAACACGAATTTAATACTTGGATTTTGTTCCCCATTAAATAAGGAAACCATAGGAACTGAGTTTGCGTAAATCGGATTTCGTATGCTCTAATTATGGTTGTTTTAATGGACATGTATGCACTGTTGCGGGAACAATAGATTTTAACATGATTAAAGAGTTAATTACTGTTATCATCTGCCTCGAAATGCGTGCAAATCCACTTAGGTTCTGTTGTAAATCAAGTTAGCAATCTATGAAAATTGAGTTTGCTTAATTTGGATTTAAATTGATTGAGATATGCCAATTTTAGTGAATAGGGGTCTATACTGAAATTGCATTCCTAATCTAGAACCAAGTGATTGTCAATTAGTGAAATTAATTGTTAATTTCGTGAAATAATCTTGAATAATATTTGTGAAATATTGAGACATGATTATTTGCCTAATTGACATGGCCCCAACCAATTAATTGATTAAGATGTGATCTAAATCATAAATTGGAAACAACAATCTTCAAACTTGATGCTTGAATAGGATTTGGGAATTTGTCTAGCAAATTTCCTTATAATCAAAAATGTTTTGATTATTACTATATGGTACAATTTCGGTTGAAAAACCGATGATCATCTCAAGTACAAATTAATCAATTTGGCATTATCCTTTCCCGAGGCGGATATGGTGCCTAGTCGGAGAGCATTGGGGTTGCGGGTTGCAACGTATGTGGTCCGTCCCACTCTCGTCGGTACTGGCCATGACAGCGGGTAGGGCCGGGATAATGTCCGAGGGATTAAGATGTATTTTTCTAATTATTAAAATTCGAATTAATACGTATTTTGAGATATTACCATATATGTATTCAAGTAAAATAATCAAGTTTGATTGTTTGAATTGGATTGATAATTAATTTAATATGATTAAATTGATTATATCCAATTGAAATACTCTGATATGAATAGAGTTATTAATTCCCTTGGAAGAATTAATTATGTGAATGTGATTCACGACAATTAATTAAAATTTGAATATGAAGATGGAGGATCACACAAGTGACATCCATGGTCTCCCGTCAAGGCGAAGAGTTTCGTCGCCAGGGATTGCATATGGGAGACGCCTGTCCGAAGTGACAGCTCCCGTGTGCAAGCGCATCTGGATCGGGCTCTTTGCTTCTCGAAAGAGTAAGGCCGTATGCGTAGTGACCCCAATATCGGATCTTCATATTATTGGGGCGATATTGGATTGCGCATAGCGAGTACTATTCCTGTTGACGGTTGGTTCAATTAACAACGGGTCAACATCGCTTTAGGGGTGGTGGGCTCGGGTGTTAAAGACCGAATTGGGAAATTGCAAGTTGGACTTGCAAATTGGAATGAGTTCCTGCTTTTCTTTATTGGAGTCACAGATTCTCATATTATTGGGATGTGACAATGATAAAGAGGAGATCCCAATTCTTGCTAGAGATATAGCGGTAAGTATATCTCTTACTTTGAAAGTGATTAAGGGAATGAACTTTCAAAGTCGACAATGCAAGAATAATTTGATTTAAAATACCTTAATCAAATATCATGAATTTGAATATATATTTCTATATTCTAATATAGTGCATTCTTAATTTCAGAAAATGAAGTCTTTGAACCCACTTAGTAGGCTTCTTGAGGTCAACCAATTGACCGGCCCAAATTATTCGGATTGGATCCGAAATTTGGAGCTTGTTCTCTCTGCTGAGCGCATAAGTTATGTGCTATCCGAGGACAAGCTTGAGAACCCTAAGTCCAAGGAAGAAAAAGTATTTAATGACAAGTATGATGAAGATCATGTCTTGGCTAGGTGCTATATCCTAGGTTCTCTCTCCAATGTGCTGCAGAAGCAACATGTGGAGATGAATACCCGTCAGGAAATAATGCAGAATCTTAAAGATATGTTTGGTGACATTAACCGCACTCAGCGGTACAATGTTATGAAAGACCTCATTCGTTGTAGAATGCAGGAAGGGACTTCGGTCCGTGAACATGTACTCAAAATGTTTGGGTACTTGTCGGAGCTGGAGACTCTTGGGGCAACGATGGATGCAGACATGCAAGCTGACTTCATTCTGCTGTCATTGCCCAAGTCTTTTAATAACTTTGTAGTGTCATTCCACATGAACAAGTTGGAATTGACAAATGCTGCTCTTCTTGCTTCATTAAAGTCCGCAGAGGACGTAATGAAGAAGGATGGTCCCAGTGGCAGTGCAATGGTTGCACAGGTCAAAGGGAAGCGCGGTCGGAAGCATGGTTCTCGGAAGGGCCCGGCCCAGAAGAGAAAGAAGAAGGGACAAAGTGTTGCCTCTTCTTCCAATGCATCCACTCTCATGGCGTCGAAGAAAACCGACGTCTGTCATCACTGCAAGAAGCCGGGGCACTGGAAGCGTAACTGCCCAGATTACCTGAAGTCCTCAGACAAAGGTAAAGCCCCAACAGGTATGAAATCTACTTTCATCATTGAAACTAGCTTTCTCGTTGGACGAGAAGGAAGTTGGGTTGTAGATTCTGGTGCTTCTGTTCATGTAGGCAATTTGTTGCATTTGTTTCAGGAAACTAGGAATCTTGAGGAAGGGGAGATAGTCATCCAGATGGGATCTGATGCAAGTGTTGCAGCAGTAGCCGTCGGGACTTGTAGACTATCATTATCTAGTGGGAGAGTCCTTATACTTAAAGAATGTCTTTATGTACCCGAAGTCAGAAGGAACTTGATATCTGTATCTAAGCTTGTTAGAAGCGGATATTCTTTCCTTTTCTGTAATAAATTAGTCATAAGTCGTTATGATAAATATATTGCGGATGGTATTTTGACTTCTGGTGGACTCTATGAATTGTGCATTGATAAATGCATTATGAATGTGACAACCACTAATAAAAACCCTAAAAGATCCAGAGAGGATAAAAATATCTCAAATGAGATATGGCATCAAAGGCTTGGTCATTTGTCTGTTGATAGGATCAATAGATTGATAAAGGATGGACCTCTAGATTTTCTACAGGTTCAATCTCTGCCCACTTGCAAACATTGCATACAGGGCAAAATGACTAGGACGCCTTTCCGTAACAAGGTTACGAGATGCGAAGGTATTATTGACCTAATACATACCGATGTATGTGGTCCCTTCAGTACCGCGACTCGAAATGGATACCGATATTATTTGACGTTTATCGATGACCATTCGCGATACGGGTTTATCTTCCTATTACGTCATAAGTCTGAAACCTTTGAAAAGTTCAAAGAATTCAAGGCTTTGGTTGAGAACCAAACCGATAGGAAGATTAAACGGATTCGATCTGATCGAGGTGGCGAGTACCTATCAGATGAATTCAAGGAATACCTTAAGGAGAATGGAATTGTTTCCAATCTCACTCCTCCTGAAACTCCCCAACTAAATGGTGTTGCTGAAAGACGCAACAGGACCATCATGGACATGGTCCGATCAATGATGAATAAAGCAAATTTACCTCTTAGTTTCTGGGGATATGCAGTAGAGACTGCAATATATATCCTGAATAAGATTCCTAGCAAATCCATGCCTAAGACTCCTCATGAGCTATGGTATGGAACCAAACCTAGTGTAAATCACTTGAGGGTTTGGGGTTGCTTGGTCTATGCGAAGAACGTAGACGCAAGTAAGCTAGAATCTCGCTCTCGTGAGTGCTACTTCATTGGGTATGTTAAAGATGGTATTGGATACCAACTTTATGACCCTGAGACCCAAAAGGTTTTTGTTTCTAGAGATGTGAAGTTTCTGGAGAATGATTTCCATAAAGGTCAAGACAACAATGAAGTAGAGGAATTCTTTGAATCCCCTGAGGATTCTGAACTTCCTAGACCAGAAACAGAAGAGATAAATAAAGATGAAACACCCATACCTCTTCGAAGGAGTTCGAGGGTGGTTGCACCACCTGAAAGGTATGGATTCCATGTGTCAGGTGAAACTGACATTGATCCTACTTCATTTGATGAAGCACTCGCGGTTCAAGACATGGATAGATGGATGCTAGCAATGAAGTCAGAAATTGACTCCATGCATAAGAATGGTGTATGGACCCTAGAGGATCCACCTAAAGGGGTAAAACCCATTGGGTGTAAATGGATCTTCAAGAGAAAGAGGGGACCTGATGGGAAAGTGGAGACTTTCAAGGCACGGCTCGTAGCCAAGGGCTACACACAGAGAGAAGGCATCGATTACGATGAGACATTCTCTCCTGTGGCTATGCTTAAATCCATCCGGACATTGCTAGCTATAGCTGCATATCTTGACTACGACATCTGGCAGATGGACGTCAAGACGGCTTTCCTCAATGGATACCTCGAGGAGGATATCTACATGGAGCAGCCCCAGGGCTTCATGACTGAGGATGGTAAAGTATGCAAGCTGAAGAAATCCATCTATGGGCTCAAGCAAGCTTCTCGTAGTTGGAACATCAGATTTGACGAAACCATAAAGAGTTATGATTTTGTGCAGAATCCTGATGAACCTTGTGTATACAAGAAGCTTAGTGGGAGCGCCGTTGTGTTCATCGTGCTTTATGTAGATGACATCCTTATCATTGGGAATGATACAGGGATGATGACCAGTGTAAAGATTTGGCTGTCCCATACCTTTGAGATGAAAGATCTTGGAGAAGCCTCTTACATCTTAGGCCTGAAGCTGTTCAGAAACCGAGAAAAGAGGATTTTGGGATTGTCACAACATGGATACATTAAGAAGATTCTTGAACGATTCCGTATGGATAGTTCTAAGAAAGGATTCCTACCCTTAAGACATGGTATCCACCTGTCTAAAGGAATGGCTCCTCAAACTGTTGAGGAAAAGAAGGCCATGGCTGGATGTCCTTATGCATCAGCCGTAGGAAGCTTAATGTATGCCATGATGTGCACTAGGCCAGATATCTGCCATGCAGTGGGAGTGGTAAGTCGTTACCAATCCTGCTATGGAGAACAACACTGGAATGCAGTAAAGAACATATTCAAATATCTAAGACGGACGCAAGATTACATCTTGGTCTATGGAGATGGTGATCTCCAAGTCTTAGGATATACAGATTCTGACTTCCAATCGGATGTAGATGATCGAAAGTCGACATCGGGGTTCGTGTTCTTGTTGAATGGTGGTGCTGTGAGCTGGAGAAGCAAGAAGCAGGACACTACTGCAGATTCAACAACGGAAGCCGAATACATTGCCGCATCAGATGCTGCAAAGGAGGCGGTGTGGTTGCGCAAGTTCGTGCTGGAGCTTGGCATAGTTTCCTCTGATACTCCCATCCCGTTACTCTGTGATAACACGGGAGCCATTGCCCAGGCAAAGGAACCCAGATGGCATCAAAAGAGCAAGCACGTGGAAAGGAAATACCACATCATTCGGGAGATACAAAAGCGTGGTGACATCATCATCACCAAGGTGGCCTCTGCCGACAACGTTGCTGATCCTCTTACCAAACCTCTGACACAAAAGGTTTTTGACCAACATGTAATGAGTATGGGTTTAAAGATTGTACCTGAATGGTTCTGAGGGCTAGTGGGAGATTGTTAGCAATGTAAGCCCCGGGCGAACCATTTCTACAATAAATGTTATTGTAATGAATAAATTATCAATAAAAGTTATTGTTTATTTTTCACTCCCCTTTCTGAGATTAATGAATGAATGCACTATAGGGTCCCTCTGTACAATAAGGGTTATGTACCATGGCCAACTTGATGATCATACAGCTGTTGATTCATTGGATGGATCATAGAGGCTGATGCTTGGATGAATATCTAAGGAGTTAGATAGAGGACTCATCAAGCATCATCAAATGATCATTAAGTGATGATCTCCAGTCTGAGTGGGAGATGGCAATCCTATCTCATATGACTGATATCTGACTGACCTCTTGATGCAGGTCCTCTGCATGGGAATAATGATTCAGAGGTGTCAGGTTAGTTAAGTCAATGGGTTGACTTGACGAGATCGAGATAACCAAAGACCTACGTTGAATACTGTCACAACATAGGCATACATCCTCTGACTAGAGACAGATGTATTGCTATATGTCTGAGTATGTACATTTGGCAGACCAATAGGTTGATGACCTAATCAAGGTCTATATACCGGCGAGCTGGTGTGCATGTAAGGACATATGAGTAATACGATCTCTCAAAGGGATCATACAGGTTCACTTATGAACCGGGAGACATGAGCTCACTCATGAGGTATTGGGACTGAACAAATTCCATGCATGGTCGTCGTGCTTTGGAAGCATGACATGAATTTGAAGGTAAGATATATGCTTTATGAAAGCATATGATCTATACCATATCCCGATAACCAAGATTGAGAAACTTAATGATCTAACCCTGAAGATGACAGTGTAAAAGTGATCTTTATCTTCAGGATGATCATGAGTCTTCCAGTATGTAGGATGTGCAGGTATTAGGAATACCTGAAGGGTGATTTGATCATATACGATTGTATAACCATGACGCTTCCATTCCGAGGGAGTGATGAAACAGGATTGGATTTTAGTGACTCCTCTCATTAGAGAAGTGACCTAATCTTAGTCCATGAACTGGACATTGATCTGAATAAGATTCAGATGCAATGAGAAGATTAAGTCTACGGTCTTGATTTGATCAAGCATCAGTGGGAGGTCCATAGGATCTGGATTTGAGATATGATCTCAACATCCAAGTCACTATACGTGGAACAATACAATCGCCCTGTCCTTATCTCCAAGTATCTGAGGAGAAATAGCATTGTTCTTAAATGGTTTAAGAACAATTCCATAAGATCTAAGCAAAGAGAATTTGATAATTAAAAGTGTTTTAATTATCATGATGTATGAGAAATTATCCAATATGATTAAATGTGATTTAATTAGTTTGGATAAGAATAATGTGGATAAAGATATCCAATTATTCATGATATATTATAAATGTGATTTATAATGTATTAGAGAGAGTTACTTATAATTTATATGTGTTGATTAATTATGATGTGTATTGGATACACATTGTGTAATTAATTAACAATATGAATTACATGTTGTTTTGGGTTGTGAATATGATTCACAATTTTTCCATGGCAAGATTGCAATATTCTCAAAGATAATTGTGAATTATTTTTTGAGAAATAAAACCCAAATTATTTTGTTGCAAATAAATAAGAGAGAGATTACATGGAGATTACAATCTCCATGCAATCCAAGGTGGACGGCACACCACTCCTAATTGGAGTGGGTGTGCGCCTACATGGAAGGCACATGGAGATGAAATCTCCATGTGTCTTCTCTCCTTATTTGTTGGGTTAATTTAGGAGCAAATTATATTTGATTTTATCAAATATATTTTGACCTAAATTTGTTGCTTTTGACAACAACAATCTCAGCCATTGGATGAACATAAATCAATCTCATCCATTGATTTTATGTGTCCCATGGATTGAGATCCATGGATCCCAAAACCCTATAAATAGAGAGGCATACTTGGCTCTCTCTCTACACATGCTATTGTAGCACAAAAACTCTCTCTCTCTCTCTCTCTCTCTCTCTTTCTCATATACACGACAGCCCTCTCTCCCTCTCTTCTTGGTGGCCGTCCACCTTGGTGGAGAGAAACGTCGTCGCCCGCGCCATCGTGCTGCCGCTTCGACTCTCTGCGGTTCTTTGTCTTCTTGGAGTGCTTCACTCACGAAGGAGACGTTTGATCTCGTGCGACGAGATCAGGAGCAACCGCGCTTGGATCAACTTGGATTGCGAGGACACCGCGACTCATCTCCGCGCTCGCAAGCCGTTACTCCGACGATCGGACTTGAGACAGGAGGTCTCTTTTCGTAGAGACTCGATCAACCACGCTTCAAGAGGTATTGCATTATACTTGATGTGGTTATAGATGAAACGATTTGAGAATAGTTCTCGGATCATGTGGTTTCATCGGTTTAAAAATTTTAAAATTCCGCTGCTCCGAACAACTAGTACGACTAGTCGTTCTTCGTCGTATTCGATACGACGATCACGCTTCCGTGATGCGCTTGAGGATTTCTCCATATCCTTCAAAAGAATCATAAGCCTTCTCTAAATCAATAAAAATCATATGGAGTTTCTTCTTTTTAACTCTTTAACTCTGTAAATCTCCATTGTTTTCCTCAGTAAGTGGATGGCTTCAATAGTTGAGCGACCTGTAATGAATCCGAATTGGTTTTCTTCTACTTTGGAAACTTGCCTCAACCTTCTTTCAGTCACACGTTCCCAAATTTTCATAGTGACTCATCAGCTTGATACCTCAGTAATATGAACAATTTTGAATGTCTCCTTTGTTCTTATAAAGAGATACCACAATACTTCTCTATTTTTCAGGCATTTTCTTGCTTCGTCAAATAACATCGAATACATTTATAAGCCAAGTCAAATCACGTTCACCTAAAACTCTCCAAACTTCTACAAGAATGTCATCACATCCTACACCTTTCCCATGTCTCATAACCTTTAAAGCCTCCTCTATTTCCTTCTTTTGTATTCGTTTGGAGCTTGCACGATTCAAGTAAATTTCACTACGAGCTAGATTTCCCAAAATGATCTCTCTATTTCCTTCCCCAATGAAAAGCTTATGGGAGTATTGCTTCCATCTAGTCTTTATATCCTTATGAGTAACAAGCGCATGATCTTTCTCACCCTTAATGCATCTCACTTGAGAAAGATCTTTGATCTTTCTTTCTCTTGCTTTAGCCAGCATGAATATATCCTTCTTACACTCGTTAGAATCAAGATTTTTGTACAAACCTTCATAAGCTTTTGACTTAGCTTCGCTTACCGCCTTCTTTGCTTCCTTCTTAGCTATTTTGTAGTTTGTGACAGTTTCATCTGTTCTATCCTTAGACATAGATTTAAAGCAAGCTTTTTTAATTTTGAGCTTCTTTTGCACCCCTCTACTCCACCACCAAGCCTCCTTTTAGCCTGGAGCTCCCCCCTTTGACTCGCCTAGCATCTCTTTGGCTACCATTAAGATACAAGATGTACCGCCTCCCACATCTCATTAGTACTTCCGATACAATCCCAAGATAAGTCTTCTAAAACCTTCTCCTTGAAGCTTGATTGCTTCAATTGAAGATTCCACCATCTAGTTTTAGTGATCTTGGAAACCCTACTTTTCTTTACTAGCCCTTTTATTTGTACATCCAAGATTAACAAGCAATGCTGGGTGGCCAGGCTCTCTCCTGGGATTACTTTGTAGTCTTTGCAACATAACCGATCTCTTCTTCTCAACGCCAAGTAGTCTGTCTGTGTTCTAGTCGAGCCACTCTTATAAGTAATTAGATGCTCCTCCCTTTTCTTGAAGAGAGTATTTGAAACTAAAAGATCATAAGCTGTTACAAAATCCAAAAAGATTTTTCCATCTTCATTTCTATCCCCGAAGTCGTATCCTCCATGAATACTAGCATACCTTGAAGCATCCTTTCCCACATGTCCATTTAGATCTCCACCTAGGTAAACCATCTCTTTTTGTGGGATTCCTTGCATAATCTTACCCAAATCCTCCCAAAAAGCTTGTTGAGTCCTATCATCTAAACCAATTTGTAGTGCATAAACTGAGATGATATTCAAATTTCTTCTTCAAGCACCACCTTTTGCAATAAAATCCGATCCCCAGATCTTTGCACCTCAACTACACAATCCTTCAAATCCTTATGAACAACCACTCCAACATCATTTCTGCCCTTATCTTTACCTGAATACCAAAGTTTAAAGCATGTCTTCTCGATCTCCCTTGCTTTCTCTCCAACCCATTTCGTCTCTTGCAGACATAATATCTGAATCTTCCTTCTCTCCATCGCATCAACTATCTCCATCGATTTTCCAATCAAATTGCCAATATTCTAACCACCTATCCGCAACTTCCTTTGCATCCTCTTTTGGACTAACTTCTTCACCCGCATGCGTCCATCATGCGAGAACCCTTGCAAATTTTGTACTGCATACGTCCGACGATGCATCGGAGCTAGCTTATTTACTCGCATGCGTTCCTCATGCGATAACCCTTACAAATTTTGAACTACATCCGAGCATCGATGTAGCAGCCCTTGCCAACTTCTCATTGCATTCAAACGATGCAACACATAGCAAGTAGGGAAAGCCCCAACGAAATCTAGATGTTTGCTTAAATCCATGTTTAAAGATTTAAGTGAATTCGAGACAAATTCCTAAATAGTGTTCTTAAAAGAACACTATTTAGGAATTTATCTGAACGGGTTTGAGACAAATTCATAAATAGTATTTTTAAAAGAACTTTAAGAAGTCTTTTTAGAATTTATCTCTCCTGCACTGGTTGTCGGCTACCTAATGCGCAAGCCTCTATTGTTCAATGTGATAAGGAAATTCCCTTGAAATCAAATAGAAGTTTTATAACAGAGCCACGAGACCTATTATGCTCTATGAATCTGAGTGTTAGCCTGTGAGCTATAGACATGTGCAGAGAATGACAGTAGAAGAAATGAAGATGCTAAGGTGGATGTGTTCACATACACATAAAGATCGGATTCAGAATGATGCAATTAGAAGGAAAGTTGGTGTAGCTCCGATCAAAGATAAGATGCGGGAAGACCGCTTAAGGTAGTTTGACCAATTGCAAAGGATGTCGGCTGATGTACCAGTTAGGAGGCGTGAGTTTTGGGATGTTAAGTCGGCTAAGAGAGGGTGGGTAATGCTCAAAAGTATTGGAATGAGACTATTTGAAGGGATCTTAGTTTTTTGGATCCAAGCCTGAGAATGACCCAAGAAGGGGCAACTGTGCTTGGAAGGCTTGTCCATTGAGGTCTACGACTCCTGTGTAATAGAAATGGTGGTGTTGCTGTTGACTCTAGCATATAGTTGCACGACTGTAGTGCCGCTTGGAGTTTGTGCTTGGATGGTGATGAACCGCATTTCACCTCTTTAAGTGTCGTATTTTGTCGTAGTATAGGAGGTGAAAATGGACCATCAGAAACTACCCTTTTGAATAACTGGAAATTTTTTACTTGGTAAGTGTATCAATGTCGAATATAGGGACACAATGCTATCCAAACGACAAATCAGATAAAAATAGTTAAATTAATCGATTAATTTTTCTACTTAGGTCAACAGTAAACAAACAAGACATAAAACCATGCAAACCTTAAATTAAGAAGGAAAGTAAAAAAGCTACAACAACAACAAAGCCTTTTTCTACAATTAAGTAGGGTTGGCTACATGGATTTTTTTGCCTTCATTTAGATCTATTTTGGGTCATTCTCGGGTTTAACTCCAAATAACTAAGATCCCTTCTGATAGTCTTATTCCAACACTTCTTGGACCTTCCTCGTTCCTTATTAACCGACTCAACATCCCAAATCTCACATCTTCTAACCGGTGCATCAACTGACCTCTTTTGATTCCTGACAGATTTAGCTTTGAGTCATTTTTTTTACTTTGATTATGGATGAGTTGACTAGTCACATTCAGGATGAGATACCTTGGTGTATGTTGTTCGCTGATGACATTGTGTTGATTGATGAGACAAGAGATAGAGTAAACGAGAAGATGGAGGTTTGAAAGTAATAAGCTAAGAAACAAGTAAAATTGATTTGAGGCGAACCCCTTACCAAATAATCAAATCTCTAATCAAAGATAATATTAACAAAAACCAGTTCTTCTATCAAGGTTAATGCATTATACAACCATATGATTTTTTAAAACTTTCTGCTAGCTTTGGCTTCAACAGAATCATCTTCAGGCGATGCCCAAATGTGGATGTCTGATTCATAATCGCCTGCAACAACTAGGCATAATCCAGACCATCCATCTTCTTGTATGACATGAGATATGGATGGGGTTGCCAAGCACCTCACAAATCCCCCAACTGCTTCAGCTCCTGAACTGTACACGGAAGGCTCAGTCTTGCCTTCTCCTCTGCCCTCCTAAGAAGAAACTATATAAATAAATGGTGAAGCCTTCTCCCACTGTAAGTAGGGTCGACTACATGGATTCTTGCTTAAATCCATGTTGAAAGATTCGAGTATTTTTATGCTGGCTATCGACTACCTAACGCAACCCCCACAAGGGGGGGTTTCAATCTTGGTCTTTTGGGTGATAGGCACAATGCACTATCACTAGACCATTTAAGTGGGTAACAATATAATCAATAAGGGTAACAATCATCACGCATAAGCTTTAGCACCCTATGGTCGTATCTGTGCACCGCCATTACCGTACTTTTTTTTATTAGTCGAGGGGGGTGGGGTGGGGTTGGAACCTTGGTCATTGGAGTGGGAGCCCACTGCTTCTACCACTATACTGTTGTGTCTAAGGGATCACTAAAGGTTTTGTTCTATACATTTGGACAATAATAATTGTATTTACCAGCATGCCCCACCATGCTAGGGTTAGTGCAACACAATCATGCATGATTGCTCGGGTCCAAAAAAACTGTTGCATTCACCTTGGGTTAGAGGCTTTGCTATTTATGGCATGGCACACTGCATTACTGAGACAAGTTGTTTGTGATTATGAAGCTAGAAGTGTTGGTGTATGTGAAGTTAGATGTGCAGTTAACCATCGAAAATGAAACACGTGGACAATACAAAACATGATATTAAATCGTCGATCACCTCTTGCGATCAACCATGGTCCAAAATGCAAATTTCACCATGTTGACAAGCCAACGAAACACCATATCAACGACATCTCGATGAATATCACCGGCATATCGACCATATTGCCCCCTAAAGGAAGAGACTTTGGACGAATTTCATCATATCGGTGCCATTTCGCCACTTTGGTGAAACAGATATCTAAGCGAAATATCATTGAAATTTGGCGATGTACTCTCTCCATTTCATCATTCTCTTTCTTCCCTTCTCCCACTCTCTCTCTTTGTTGTCTCTCTTACGACGTTGTGGTGGCAATGACCCCATCTCTCTATATAGCCCAAGGACAAACTCATAGTCATATTCCTATTCCTATAAGGATTCTACATGGAATACAACTCAATTATTATTAGGATTAGGAGTCCAATTCCTTTAGGATTTCTAATCCTAATATAACTCCTAATCCTAACAATCTCCCCTTTTCAGTTGAATCCCATCATGATCTCCATTTTATCTTGAGTCTGTAGTAGCCTATCCTCATCATCCGCAAGTCTCCCTAGCAGGAACTCACCACATCTGGATGTCGTACCGAAGCTAGGTGCTCTTGATGTACCTCCTTTGGGGCACATCCACATAACTTAGTGTTGTGCCTTCGAACGCGACACCATACATCTCTCGTTACTAGAAAGTATGCCATCGTCTTATGACAAAGAAATCCGTACTCGCTTCTCCTTGTTGCACGCTTCTATAGAGATGTTGATAGTCTATTGCTCTCTTCTTTTACTGCTTGTCTTGGGAATAACTGGAGCTCTAGCACTTGTCACGATTCTTTCCTCAAGCATGTACATCATATCCGGCTACCTTGTACCCTGCATCATTGCGCATGCTTTCTTACTAGCTTTAAGGACACCCTTAATAGTGCCTCGATATCCTCATGACTAAATCATTCCAAAAGAAAGTGAATTCTTTTTTACTGTATGAGCGAGTCTAACACCTATCAGAATTCATACCGCTCTATCAAACATCCAAAATCACACCAATCAACTCGTTTGATGTGTTGAACCTCTCCACCTGCCAACTTGACCATGCTATCATTACATGCCCGATATGTACTGAACTGCTGCATGGATACATGATCTAAACAAGCAGAATCTTGAAGCCATGTTGAAAGTCTCCCTTACCGACTACTGTGGAATCCTCGTAGTTTGAGTTCGAGTCATAAACCTTTCCTTTCTCCTTTTTACGTCTCAGACAACCAACAATCTTGTGATCCTCCTTGTCTCAATAGAAACATCTGATTGGACCATGTGACTTGGATGACCTTCAAACCTCATTTCTTTTAAACTAGAACGTCTACTCTTGGTTGCAAGCACATAACCTTCATCATTTGTTGGCTCATTTGTCGACCTTCACTGAAATTCATTTGTAAGTAATGAAGCAGTTATCTTGTCTACTGTGATGATCTATTTGCCATAGAGCGACATCGTCATGATTTGATCATAGAAAGATGGAAGCCTTATCTTCTTCCTTGAAGATAAACTCCTCTTTCTTGCGCGCCCGTCAGAATTTTATTGAATTTATCAAGGAACGACTCCAGGTTTGTCCCTTTGGTCATTTTTAGACCATAGACCTTCTTTAGTAATAGCCTACTTGTTAGAGATTTTTGAACTTGTATCGTCCTATGAGTTTCTTCTAGACCTCAGCTGGGCCATCTATGCCGATGACTTCACAAAGAATTTGTTCACGATAAACAATTGTATTATATTGTTCTCGAGACCATTCATCTCCTTCCTCGCTTCTTCTTTCATCTTTTGTGGTTTCCATTCTACCGCACAGATAGCTTTCACAATCCCTTCTCTCATGAGTATGTTCTCATGCATTGTTGCCGTAAGGTGGGTTGTTCTTCCTGTTTAAGGATTTCATTGTGAATGGCGTACCCTTTGATGTGAACTTTGTGCAAGATGCAGTGTGATCTACCACAAATCTCTCAACATCTTGGTTGGAATGGATTTCCACAATTGGCCTCGATAATGATGGATTATTTTTACTTCGCAAAGTCTGAGAAATAAAAGTCAAATCCTCTTGATCCGAACCGTCCAATTCGTCCACAATATGGAAAAACCCCTATATGGACTCGTGGTTCTCAATCGAACTATGAATGCTCCTGATCTCAATGGTTCAACATAGCTATTGATTCTTCATGGCTTTTAAAGAGTGTGCACCTGTTACGCTGCATCCTCTCATTGGTGTCGAACCTCGATCTGATACCAATTGTGGAGTCAATGAATCGTCATATACTTAGCTCTTATACAATTTCTTGGAGATATACCACATGCATAATAATGGTCTCAAAAAACACATGAATAAGACGATCATTAGAGTATGTATTAAATGGGTAATTGGATTTCTTCAGGATCCAGTTGCCCTAGCTTGCTCTCAATTTAGTTCGGCATCATCTATTAGTGGGATTTTGGCATGTTTGTAGGGCTATATAAAGACCCCCACTCTCCTTGTACTTATTGAAAGATTCATAAATAAATATCCAGCTTTGTGAGGCTTTCGCTCATGTTTTATTAGGGAGCGGGGTTGCAAATAAATTCCTAAGGGTGTGTTTGGTACGCAGGTTAGGACGGGTTAAACTGGTAGAGGGTAACCCGTTTTTGTGTTTTGGTGTTTGGATAGGGGGTTAAATTGGGGGTGGGTTAGAAGTGGGTTTGTTGTGATATGATTGTATTGAAGTTTGAAAAAGTGAGTAGTTATTGTGATGTGATTGTATTGAAGTTTGGAAAATTGAGTAGAAGTGGAGTAGTTTATAATTTTTATATGATATGATGGCATGATATATTATTTTTTGATGGAATTAATTATGGAGAATTGATTTATTTAATTTTTTTTTTAAAAAATGGGGCCCACACATGAGAGAGGGGGAGTGGATTAAGGGGGGGGGGGGGGGGTAAACTCCCGGTTCCCGAACGGGGCCTAAGTGTTCTTCAATGTTCTTATTATTTTTGTTCCCGATTTTGCTTTCTCATTTTACTTTCAAAATTCGGATTAAGAATTTGGTTTCTTTGGGATTTTTGATCTTAATATAACTCTAAACCTAACAAGCAGGACATGCCATTGGTGATTAGAAGGCGAAAGAAGAAAGTGCAGAGGGTGGGGAGGATATACGTGGACATTTACTTAGAACATTTCCTCAGATAACATGCTAGTGGAAATCTCAGCCTTGTTTAAATAAATGATTAGGTTGGGGGATCTTATACAAGTCCCCATGCATAATAAGGAATAACCTTATTGATTATCATTGGCTTAGGTACCTTGTTCAATGTTTAACGTGTGTGCAACTGTAATTATGCGACTAAGGCTTGCTTATGCTTGGGAAGCAAGCGGCTGTCTAAATGACCTCGTAGTATCAATGTGGTTAAATGTATATACCCTTGTAAGTCTTGTAAGTCTTACGTGATTCATGATAGGGCCTTGTAGTTTCAGTATCCAACTGTCTCAAACTTGGAGTAAAACAACGTAAAAAAGAAATAAAGAAATAATGAACGAAGGTGAATGCCAGTATTGACTGATATGGCAAACGTATTGAACGAAGGTGAATTGAAGTATTGACTGATATAGTAAACTCAACCATTGACTAATCTGATACTAAAAAAATATCGCATTTGCGAATTCTAATTTTTCCAGATAATGAATGTTGTCATCAAACATGAAATTGAAATCACCTACCTATAAAAGGAGAAACGGTAGTAGTTCAGTGAAAACGTTGTGAAAGAAGTCAAAGAACTAATAGGCTATTGGATATTCACTTTTTGATTTCACGAGCGATCTCAGGCAACCTAGGGAGCTCTGAATTGTCTAAGCACTTATCCATAGATGCTTCAAGCCATTGTTGAGGTAGATGACCCTAAAAAATGATTGTTATTGACCTCCAGATGATTGAGCATGAAAGTTGTTGTAAGACCGATCTCCATGGTTCTTGTGGCAAATGATAAATCCATGTCCAACAAATACCAATGGTGTCTAGTTAACATACACACCTGTTTTTTCCCACATTAATATTACCTAGGATTGTTTTTTTTTAAAAAAAATTAAAGAGGTATTATCTAGGATTGTTCTTTCTTTTTTTTAGAAAATTTAGGATGTTTATCAACCTCGGTAACAGTTGATCCCTCTTTAACGAAATGCCAATTCGAAATGTACTCTTCTCCGCATTGAGTTCCTGTTCATAACATGGGTCTCTTCTGGTTAGTAGATGCTGAATTTATGTATAACTTATTGTTTGATTATCTTCCATGGTTCTGTTGTGCAGCTAAGCGATCTGATCGCAGAAAATGGACCTGAGTTTCTGGGCATTCATGTCGAAACAAAGAGAGAGGTCTTATCGGGACTCCATGAAGCGTCCTCTGTGGAGCCACCTGAGGAGTGGGAAGGCGCAACCGCAGAACAGCTAATGATGCATCTAGCAGGTGCCTGGGGGATCAATTTTCAACAACTGGTGAAGTAGTATTGTCAGTAGATAGCATTGGTTTCTTGTATTTCCCCATCTCTCAAAATCTGTCCTTTGTAAAATTATTTCAGTTAATTCCATGTGCTATTGCAGAATCTGGAGTACAAAGAAATGGTTCTTTGATTTGATTTGCTAAGAGCAGCCACCCTTTGGAAATGTGACTACAAATCATTAAGATTATTGATAAACTGCCACGATTATGTACATCCTGATCATGTTGTGCAGTATGCTAGTGTAAGCCTGGCACAGGTTTGTCCATACAATAACAAAATTCCACGTTGCAAATTCCATACAATAACAATCAGAAGAAAAGAGGACAGTCAAGCAAGCTGTTGCACATATTTGTCGGTACTGTTAGAGGCGCACTTCAGGTCTGGACCAGTTAAATGTTGAGATTTTTGAGATGCAGCTTCTATTAAAAAGTTGTATCCTTGTGTTTTTCAATCGAACTGCTGCTCATTGCACGCCATTCAGAAGTTTAGCATTTTTTGTCTTTGGGAGTCCAGACTTTTTTTTCGTTTCCCAAATTGCAGTCATAGTTGATGCAGTGTCTGTTCAACTGCATTTCCAAAAATGGTTGCTAGGTGTCCAACTTACCCTTAGGATGCCTACGCATCTTTGGTCGTCGCTCGTGTGCATGAACGTCCACCCACTCCGAGAGTTCAGTGCAGAAATGAGGCTTTGGTTGCGCTGCATGATCTCATGTGACATTATTCTCAAGTAACTTCACTTGATATATCTTGCTGTATGCTTTTGCATACTTACTATGCCCATCAAAATCGAGGACTAATTGTACTTGTTCCATACTACCTATCCATCTTGCAAGTACAATGAAAATGGACATGTGAACCCTTTTGTTTTCCACTCCTTTGGTATCTCTTCTCTATGCCTACTACTAACTACTAGCTTTAGCATAAGAATTTGAGCATGAGGATGCTTCTATCTTCATTCCTGTTATGCCTTTTGTTGAGATTTGTATTACTGCAGACCAACCACGAGAAGTGCGTGGTCTACCTATGCCAACGAGAAGTTCCTTATCTTTACATAGGGATGTCGGACGGAAAACTACCACACATCTTATTATGGCCTTCCGCTATGTAATGGATGGTTCAAGATTTAGTACTTCCAACCATGCTAGATGACCGTGGTTTGAAGCAAGAGAGCCAATGCATTGGATTCAGAGTTTGTGTAAACTACAAGCTACCTATAGTTGGGAACATTATCCATTCCCAATAATTTCTCGTCTTTCTGTACTTGCTTGATTATTGTGCTACGATTATTTTTCTTGATTTCCATGTGGAGAATGCTCTGCTGCTAGTCATCATTTGCAGGACAAGTTAAGGGAATCCCTCGATTTCCCACCACCTATATCATCACAAGGACGAACAGATCGGAGACACCCTATCGTGAATCAATATGGATGAATTGGGCTCGTGGAACGTGCGAGGCTCTCCAGTTTGAGCTGGAATCAAGTCGACATTGTCGATGCTTAAGAGAGGTAGACTGGTATCATGAGGTAGATATGATGTCAACTTTGTTTCGATAATTTTTTTCCTACTCGACCGCTTTGTAATCGACAGCTGTTAACTTAGTAAATTGAATAAATACACTGTTTGGTCAAAGCAATATATCAACTTGTCATTTAGAAAAAAACCATTGACGATACTGATCTCACTTTAGCTCAGACAGTTACCTTGCTGTTTAAAACAAGAGAACTCCTTCAAACTTGGATCCAGTCTAATGTAATAAATATATATCAGATGAGTCTTACTCCGTTCCTCCTAATTTTTTATCGATTCCTTCAGCATCTCCAAATTAAGAAAGATTTATTTATGAGACATACCTCAAGTCAGCAATATTGGCCATCTGCTCATTCCATTATTTGTTACGACCGGGGACTGGTCCAAAGTCAATGATTTCTGCATCTATTAAAACGAGGACTTTGACCTTCTTCTAAGTCTGTCTGATGCGTACATGGAGTTTTTCTGTAAAAACATATTTAATAATCCTTACCATTTGTATAACTTTCCATTCGAGTAGAAAATGCACATAATATATTAATCAAGGACATCACAAATCCTAAAATCTTTGTAAATTACTTTCTCATCCCGTATTCTTTGTTATTATCACCCAAACCTTGGAAACTTCCTAACTGATGTACCACAACCCTTCCAGGCTTTAACCAGAGTTCCTAAGAGTCCATAGTGTAAAAGTTAGCAAGTTTCGAAGATTTAGATGATAATTACGATGAATAACGGGCCGAGAAAATAATTTATAAAGTTTTCAGAGTTCGTGGTAGTATAAAATCCCATTAATCCCTGTGCGATTTGCTATCATGTTTGTTTTCTACACGTTTACGCATAAACACAGATAAATATTGATATTCCCATCTTCCCATCCATATATTTGTTCTAATTTATAAATATAATTTCTATATTATCCATTCTTAAAGACATGATACTTTCGTATCCGTCCCTATATATTTGAATTTTGCTAAGGATAACAAATCCGTGTGGGGACGAAAACGGATCCGATAGGGATTGGATATGTGATATGTGATTATTTTCAAATTCATATTTGCTTCATCTATATCGAATACAAATACGGATACAAATATAAAGTCAAACATGAATTTAGGGAATCATATCCTAACATAATTAATACAAATTCAGATTGATGAATGGAATAAGTACCAAGTATGACACACTAATATAAAAATATTTAGCGTGTCAATAAAAGTTATAGTTGTAGAGGAGTTGCTTTATAGATATAGTCGTCGAGGAGTTGAAGCCTACTTGATACTTCCTCTATTACGATTCCTATGAAGTTGTCGAGGCAAAGAGGCGTAGTGCTTGTCGGAGATCGAGGGATAAATGGACTTATGTTTAACTTAGTTGTTTACTCGATACAATATTACATGTATGCACGTATGTATATGTATATATTATTTTGTATTCAGATATTCGGATCCGAATCCAAATCTTTTTGTTGTTAATATATCCATATCCATATCCGATTAATATTCGAATACGGATTATCTATATTAAATATTTTTGCAAATATGATAAACAGATATTCGGATATATCCATGTCTATCTATTTGTATTCCTATTTAGTACACATCAAACCATCGCCAATAGAAATCAGTACACTTGAGAAGCACCGAAAACCTAGACCTGGAAATTAAATATCGTATTAAATTTGTGAACACTGTTAAAAACTATGATATACAACATTCTCTGTTTTAAATCTCCCCTTCACTTTTTTGGAAAGAATTACTCGAGAAGTGTGACCACATCTACAAGGAGATATAAGAAAAATATTATACGTAACGAACAACAACCAGTTTTACCGGGAATAAGTGATGTACCACATCTTCATGAAAAAGTTGCTAATTTGCTAATATAAACCCAAACATAATCTCAAATCTAATACTCATAGAGAGTGAAATGTTGTGCATGTTGGGATTTGTTACTTGAGAACTCGAGCTTTGTTGAAGAATGTCTTAGGTGGGTAATTGGATCTTTCCAAGATCCAATTATCACACCCTCGTGTTTAGTCCCACATCGTGGAGTAGTATGACTTTCGTATCTTGGTTGGGTTATATAAAGAGCCCACACTAATTGTAACCGTTGGGAAAAGTGAATAGAAGTATCGACCCTTGGAAGCATTCTCCTACGGTTTCATCCCCGTTCCTTAGGAGTAGAATTCCACGTAAAACTAAAATGTTCCCATTTTTTGTCGCTTTGATTATATTCTCACTTCCACATTCTTATTTCCGCAAGCTTAATCATTTTGTATGGTTAGTAACGGGTTCGATTGGGCTCGAACTTAGTAAGTTGTCATTGTTAGTTTTCCTCGATAAGGGTTCTAGTCTACATCCGAGATGTTGCAACAAAATGAATCTATAGTGACAATATTTTAAAATCAATCACTATATCATCCATTGTCTACAAATGTCATATTTGTTGTATTGTCATGAAAGATGGTACATATGACAATGCTTATTTGTTGTTATTTTCCAAAATTTTTACCGATCGCAATTAATTTTTAGTTTACAATTTAGCGATGATTAGCTAAAATTTTGAAAATTAACAACAGATAAGCATTGTTATATAAAACTCGCTAAAAATATAGCAACAAATATGATATTCTTTGCTAAGTTCAAGTATAAAAAATGACTCCACAATGGCGGACATATAGTGATGGATTTTACGAAAAGCTTCATCGTAAACCTATTTTGTTGTAACGAATATCTAGATCTATTATGACTTTCTTTATTGATTAGTTACTAATATTATCTCAGATAAATATACGCGAACATTGTCAGTCTATATTCAACTTAATTTTGAAATAAAAAATTTAGTTAACACAACATTTACCTAACTTGTGGTGATGAACATATGGTGATGAACATAGCCCACCACCAAAAGCTATATATGCTTTCCCTGTAAGGAGTTTATTTTGTAGATATATTATATTAAAAACCTTATAAAACTATCCCTAATGTGGACTTTTCTCACTTTTAGTGATTGTCTGAGTCCCGTGAGGATATTTCTTTGAAAACACCGTATAGAAAAAGTAAACAAAATAAATGGTAATGAGAAGAGGCTTTTTGCTGAATTTGTGGACGTTTATAAAGAAATGATCTAAATTCTGAAAGAACATTTAAGTTGCTTTCAGTTCACTGATAGGGTTCGCTTTCAATTGGCTATTAGTTTGAGAAGAGCATCACCGACTATCTCTGACTTATATTATATAGTGTGATAGGCAGTGGTTGATAGAGATATACTATCATTCTTTTACTTTATGTCCTCCGAATACGAGAAAAATCAGATAAATGCCGTCGAAGAAACTTTCCCATGTTTGAGTCAATTGTGCAGAACTTAAATATAATATGGACCCAATAATTTTAGAGGTTTTTACTTCACGAACCTTTTGTAAACTTTGTAAGTTACCTTCTCAACTTTTGAAACAACGTAATTCCTCCATCAACCCCATAAACTTGTTAATTCTTACCTCATTAAATTCTGCATTTCACCATTGATTAGCATATATTAGACCTACACTTTGGAGCTTTGGCCACTGGATTTTTAGACACAATTCAAGTGGTTTAAATCAGGATCTACAATTCTAATAAAAAGTGTCAACCACTTGTTATCTCACCACAACAAAATTGAGCTATAGTGAAGGTTTTTTTCAAAATCTGTCACTAAATTAACGGTGGTTAAATATATAACGACGGTATTATTCGTTGCGAAATGAGTTTTCAACTCAAAATTAGTTACGAATGTCATATCTTTCGTTATATCATTTGCAACGGTCCATATAACAGAGTTTATCCGTTGCTATTTTTCAAAATATCAAGTAATCGTCGCTAAGTTGATATTATAAAAAATATCAATGGATAAGCGTCACTATGTGGACTTGGAAAGGACTTTTCCCCCCTTGATGCACCTCTAATACGACTCGGACCCGTGGAGCAAACTGTTAAATAAACCCCAAAAAAGGAAGAAAATCCCACCCTCCCTCTTTTTACCCCTAACCAGCCACTAGTCGGCATTAAGGTGGACGGAACCTATGTATGAAGCCTATTTTGATTACAACCCCACAACGGATAAGCGTCGCAATGTGGACCGTTGCAAATGATATAACGACGAATATGATATTCGTCGCTAATTTCGAGTACGAAAACTCATTTTGTAACGAATAATATCGTCGTTATATATTTAATAACGGTTAATTTAGGGTTTAGGGTTTTGAAAAAAAATGTCACTATAGCTCAATTTTGTTGTAGTACTCTAGCTTATCAAAGAAGTCATTTAAGTTTAGCATTTGCTAAACAATATTTCACTAGCTTAACATCCCCTACACTAGTTTATCGCTTTTAATTCCATGCTCCAGTTAACTAAAAGATTTAGTATAGAATGTTCCTCCCTGGATAGATGGTTCATCTCCAAGACTCCAAATCAAATTCAATCAAATTAAGAATAACATTCCAACACCTCCAAAATGTCAGAGAGTACTGTGAACCATTCAAACCAGTACCGTAGATTTTTCTCAACCTCAACTCTAGTAAAGCATTTAACTTCAAGAAAATATAATCCAACAACCGTAGCATATCTCAGCTTCCATATTGGTGACAATACCACAGTAGGCATAGAAGCCACTAAAAAAATTTCTATTTCCATCTCTTGAAATTCCTTCTTCACCAGCAAGGATTGTCCTAACATGCGCTATCAATATTAAGTTTCATTTAGTTGATATTAGGTTGTGTCCATTCACAATTCTTCTAGTAAGTTAGCATCAACTTTCTGTCAAACTTGCGCTGATTTCACCTATTATTACTGCAAATCTGATCCATTCTATCCAATTACTCATTCAAAATAACCTCTCTAAACTTCTAAACATCACTCAAAATCTATTTCATAACCTCTCAGAACTTTTCTGCCAAAATAAAAAATGACAAAGCATTGTTCCATTATAAATAGAGTCTGCTACATGTATTTCTGCTCAAATTCATATTGAAAGATTAATTTTACGTTCGGACTACCTAATGCAACTCCCGCAAAAGGAGATTTGAATCGCGATCTTGAGTAGCAGACACATTTAAGTGGGAATTTTTTATTTCTTCGAAAATCAAAAATAAAAAAATAGTTAACCTACTTGAGCAAATCCAGGCTCCTTTTTATGTAGAGGTTCTGCAAAAAAGGTGATCCTCCGTTACTGTCTTCGAGGACTGGAAACGTCCATCATGATCGTCGTCACCGGAGAAAGTTCTGGACGGTGTTCGTTGCGGGAGAAGTCCCAATTGGGCTCGTCCTCAGATTTGGAGCCCTAACTCCGTACGTTCTTGTAGCTGTCGTCGACGGCGAGGAGGGGAGGAGCTGCGCGGGTGGGCGCTGAGGAGGTGAACGAGGTTGGTGGGGGAGGTGACGTCGGTCAGAGTTGGATCGCGAGGGACGGATTTGGCGGCGGTGGTGGAGCCCTAGACGGGAGTGGTCGCTGGGAAGGGAGGGTTGGGGAAGGTGGACGTCGGACAAAGAAGGGTAAAATTGGAATGAAATTCATCCGTGGTCGGTGGCTTAATGGATGTTATGGATTTTGATATGTTCTTGAATTTAGTTGAAATTATCATATTAAATTCAGGTCATATTATTGTTTTGATTACCGTCACTTAATCATCCGCTTAAGATATACAACGACAATAACAACCGTTTATTACAAGGTTACGGTGACTGCAAGGAAAACAAATTGTAGCTACAGAATTATGCCTACGGATGCGGGGTTTGTGGTCACAGAATTGGCCTCTGGTCACAGCACACCGTAACCTATAGCCGTAGGTATAAATCTCGTTGCGAGAGTTCTCTAACCATGAAAATACCGTGACCACTACAAGTGACTACCGAACTTGTCGCGACCACAACTTGTTGAATACTTTGGCCACGGAATTGTAGTTACGAAAAACTAGTGGCCACAGAATTATCGTGGCTATAAGTTTCCGTAGCCACATTCCCTGACCACAACTCATTTTTCTTGTGGTGCGTTTATATTTAGACCACCACGATGGATAACACATTATTGTTATTTTACTGGGAGTAATTCATATAGCTCACGTAGAGCATTGGGCTCGACCCGGCCCAACCCGAGAAAGCCCAGCCCGAGCCCATCATTTTTCGTGGGCCTTGGGCGGGTCGAGGCCCGCTTTTTTAGCAAATCGAGGACCCGGGCCCCGACCCAAGGCCAGTTGGATCGGGCTCGGGTTCGGGTCGGGCTCAGCCTGCACCTATTTTGATTCCATGAAGTTGCACTTTGATTCCAATTTATTATTATGGATATAATTGATCCATAACACGTGAATATTGGATGTATTGTTATGGTATAATGTTACTATTCACGGAAGAAGGAAATATTAGACGTATTGTGACTATAAATCCATGTTCCTTTTTGTTTCGAATATGATATTTTGAAATATGAGGGCCCAAGCTCGGCCCATTTGTACTTCGGGTTCAGATCCGGCCCGACCCGAACATGAAATTTTTGAAATATGAGGGCCCGGGCCCGATCCATTTGTACATTGAGTTCGGGCTGGGCCCGAACTTTTGCGGGTCGGGTCAGGATCGGGTCCGGACCAACCTGACCCAATGCTCCACCCTAGATATAGCAATTATCAGAGGGTTTTCCTTTCTTCTTGCAATAATCATGGTTATTTAGCGGTGATTTTTTAGTTAAACGATCATGTTGTATTCATCAAAAAGATAGTTTAATTGCAGTAATCATGGTTATTTAACGAAGATTGGAACAAAGAAGCAATCAATTTGCCAACTTATGATCGTTGTTATATTTTGTTAACAATACGCAAATCAACAAATACATTACTTCATTTTTTAGATACAAAGATAATTTTGCAACACAAATTATTATTTGCTATATATTTATTTGTTTAATGATGTAACAAAGATGTCCTAAATAACTCTATTCAAAGATCCATTTTGTAGGTGTGTGCACTTCATCCATAGTAGACTGCCAAAACAATATTGTATATTCTGTTTCTATGTATTTCCATATAATGCTTTTATTTTTTTTCGCAAGGATAAAAAAATGGGTTAATCCGAGGATGAAAGAAAACTCTTCTGATCACAAGAAAATTGTCCTAATATAATTCACAATTTAATATTCGTTGTGTTATCTTTCATTGTTAAATAGCTAACAATGAATATTATTTATTGCTTGATTTAATATTTACAATTATATATTATATTTATCACTATATTAACATCAATAAATTATATAACAATAATTATTCGTTTACTTTTTCTCCTAACCATTTTAAATTAGTAACAACTAGTACAATTTTTTTGATGAAAAAGTCGACATATTAAAGCCGTAACATCCAAGGATCAGATCTTGATCCTTTATCGAGGAATTTGACCTTGACAACTTGGGTTTCGGTTCAATTGAACTTATTGTCAATAACCCAAAATATGTTAACTTAAGTTGTCAAGTAGTATTCTACTCCATATATAATCCACTCTTACACTTTGTGAGTTTTAGATATCGTACTATATTTGGAGTTGTTTTAATCTCCCACTCGTAACATCTTCATTGTGATACGGCTGTAACTTATTCTTATTGATAGTGGCGCTTGCACATTTTGGATTTATATCCCCTCGGATAGCCCTTTCCACTATCAGAGGAAACCTGTTCTGATGCCATTTGTAATGTCCTGAACTTAGGCAGCATGTTGTTATCGAGAAAAATTAGTCCTGACAACTTGTTGGGTTCATGCCTATAATTGGACTTGTTGACAACCTCCAAAAATGTATAAGCCTATTTTATCATGAGGTAAACTCCCACTCTTATAACCCAATCTCATAATTTGTGAGTGTTAGATGTGGAGCTATGTTTGGGACAAGGTGTTACAAAACTTCAACAATAAATATAATTATCTTTATGGATCACAAGAACAAAAGATAACTTCACAATGAATAATATATGATGCTCTATTTAACATCTGAAAACAACAATAAAAACTCAAAACATATTTTTTTGTATCATGGATCGATTTTGTTGCATTGAATGATACTTATAATTATAAATACACACATATACATAAACTCTAAGTTCATTAGGATTACAATGAGCACCCTATTTTTACAAATATTTCCACTCATTTTTAAAAATCTTTATTGATTTTATATCATATTCTTACTGTTACAATTCATTTTCACAAAAAAACAAACTTTAATACGAATTGATTGTAACTTTGTTTGTATTACATGTGTCCTTTTCTGATACAAATGATCAATTTCTATTAATCTAATATTTTCTTTTTGTGAAAAAGATCGTCAATAGTAATAATATGATACAATATTTGTAAAACAATAAATATTTTGCTCAACATTTTTGTAAACGCTTGCAAAAATGATGATGTTCAGTACATTCCCAATGAGCCTGATCATTTTTTTACTATAATAGGGTGGACACCTACACGTGTTTCTCCTCTTTTTGGATTAAAAAAACATTCCTAACTAGCTTTGAATGTCCATATGTGTATGCATTCCCATTTTTGTTTGATCTCTTTCTTTTATCAAATACTCTTTACTATAGAATATGATCTTTCTATATTTTTTTGTTCTAGAAATGTTAACTAGCAGTGTGTTGAATTCTTTCATTGCATCTGATTTCTCATTATTATTCATTCTGTTTATTTAACAGGCAATCGACTGTACCTAACTCGATGGGGTCTAGACACAACAAGAAGGTTTGATGCCCTTTGCACTTCTATTTGGATTGACTCTTTGTTTGCATGTCATTCATTCTCCATTTCTTAGTTCTTTCTCTTGTCCATTTTTATCTCTCTCTGTGTGCGCAGTACATGTGTGTGAAATGTATATACTCTCTAAGAGGAACCAAGTTAACTCCTCCCACTTTTTTTTAATTTTTCGAGGCTTTTGTAGTGACACATGGAGGGATTTAAATCACTCCATAACATCATGTTCTCATTCAAATTTCAGTTCAATTCGAGACTTCTGTCCCATCCCTCAAGCTCATTAATTATTGATTTTGGAAATTGATGAAATTTAGAGAGAGCACCCAAAATTTTATGATATATATAGGGTTTAGTGTGGCTGCTCTCAAGGGGAAACTTGGCTTCCCCTGTCCCATTTTCCTCATTTTTTTATTTCTTTGAAAATTTCTTCCGTGAATATTCACCATTATATCCCTATATTATGCTACTTAAGTTTCGTGCAAAGTAGACTATGACCTCCATCCAGACAACTATTTTTTAACGGTAACATAATTGCTAAAAACGACTTCGTTTGGATGGAGGCCGTAGGAGTCTCTGTTTCACACAAAATTTGAAAGACATAATATAGGGATATAGTGATGAATATTCACGGAAGAAATTTTCAAAAAAAATAAAAAAATTGGAAAAATGGGGCAAGGAAGCCAAGTTAGCTCCCCTTCAAGGGACATCCCCATTTTACCCCCCTCCCCCCCTCCACACACACACAGATATATATATATATATATATATATATATATATATATAGGATTTCTTTCAAGTAGGACGCAGTCCTTCCATAGTTAAGGAAGGCCAGCCCCTTTTTTGTATAAAACATGATGACTTTGGTAGAATACATACACAATTTTGTATTATAATGTGCAGTTTTAATGTTTGTATTATAATACGCAGTTTTGTATGCAGCTTTGTATTTATAACGTGCACCTATAATACAAACTGTATACGTATTCTACTAAAGTGCTCGTTTTTATACAAAAAGGGGCGGCCTTCCTTAACTATGGAAGGACTGCTTCCTATTTGAATATATATATATATATATATATATATATATATATATATAGGGGCCCTTTCAAATGAGGTGGGGTCTCACCGAAATTGTGGTGAGCCATCGACCAGATTCGTCAGATCTCAATCTGACGGTTGAATCAAAAACCTCATCCAAAAGGGCATTTTCGTCAAATTGATTTCATTAATTTCGAGTTTCATTTATTAGTTTCAAATTGCCATTATAAGCTTTTCTCGATTTGGTATTTTCACAAATGCCTTTATTGATTAATTTCCGATTTTATTCCAAATGATCTGAAATCAACAACAGTTTTGTAGGTTACAACGAGTGTTTGTAAAAAATATTATAGTCTTTGTAAAATTTCATCAATGATTTTATTTTATTACTGTAATTTCATTTTGTAAATGGTTGTATATTTTTGTAAATTTGTACATTCATTTTGTAATTTCAGTGAGTTTTTTGTAAGAGTATTTTTCCTCTTTGTATGCTGCAACTTTTTTGTAATTGTGTATGATTGTTTTGTAAAAAATCCGTGAATCTTTGTAACTGAATCTCCCTTCTTTGTAAAATTCACGCATGTTTTCCATTGCGTTAAAGTTCAAACGCCATACATGTTTTCGAGTCCTGCAAAATAGAGAAAAAAATTGAGATTTGTAAAAATGTAAATAAATATGTAAATCTGAATATCAGTTAAGTAAAAATATTATACGATAATGTAACAAAATCTCGCTCATTTGTAAGAGCGTCTGATCACTTTGTAAATTTTAGGCGCTATTTGTAAAATGAACTGATCACTTTGTAATATTTCTGTAGAGTTCTGAGACAAATAGGTACACTGTTAGATATTGGAAATGTAAAAAATTGACATGATATTGTAAAAAATATTCAATATTTGCACAAAACATTCCCATTTTTGTAAAAAAAACTACGATTTGTAAAAAAGCTAAGGGACCCCTCCTCCGCGCATTTCGAATAAGTTGAAATTTCGAATAAGTTGAATACTTTTTATAATTTCGCTAAAAGATTTTTCCTTATTTCAAACCCCCACATCTAGGGTTTTTTTCCTTTCGTATCTTCTTCAGAGGGCAAAAGAGGAGGCAAACAGGGGGCCGCCGCCTCCTCCCTTCTTCTCCAATGGCACCGGCGACGGATGAGATTGGAGCGGGCGGCGCGGCTGTTCGCGATGCAGGAGGTCGGGGCGGAGGGCCGCGCGACGGTGCCTTGGAGGAGGAGGCGCAGGCACGGGGAGGAGCGGGCGGCGGCCACGCGCGGCCGCGAAGGCCGACGGTTGGAGGGGATCGCCTGGGGGCGCGCGGAGCCTTGCGCGGGGGTCGCGCAAAGGGACGGCCGCCTGGGGACACGCGGATGCGCTGAACGGTGGGACTCAGGAGGCGTTGGTAGCGGCGCAGGCCCGTGGCTGGTGGCGGGGTGGTGTGCGCGGAGGAAGGTGGACGTTGCGCCGTTGAAGGCCGCCGACAGAAGTTGCTGGAGAGATGGAGGACGTGCGGCGGGGGGAGGGCGTGCGGCGGGGGGAGGACGGGGGGCAGAGGAGGCGGCTGGGCTGGGATTAATCAAGAGAGAGAGACATATTAGGAAATTTAGTTGTCACATTCTATATTTAGAATTTGACAAATGACCAAAATGGGTTTTTTACCATTAAAATAATGTAATTAATGTGAAATTAATCACAGCCATGGGATTTAAATTAAATGGATGAGATGGAGGGGCTCACCACAATATCGGTGAGACCCCGCCTCATTTGAAGTTTCTCCTATATATATATATATATGGGGCACTTCAAATGAGGTGGGGTCTCACTGAAATTGTGGTGAGCCATCGACCAGATTCGTCAGATCTCAATCTAACGGTTGAATCAAAAACCTCATCCAAAAGGGCATTTTTGTCAAATTGATTTCATTAATTTCGAGTTTCATTTATTGGTTTCAAATTGCCATTCTAAGTTTTTCTCGATTTGGTATTTTCACAAATGCCTTTATTGATTAATTTCCGATTTTGTTCCAAACGATCTGAAATCAACAACAGTTTTGTAAATTACAACGAGTTTTTGTAAAATATATTATAGTCTTTGTAAAATTTCATTAATGATTTTATTTTATTACTGTAGTTTCATTTTGTAAATGGTTGTATAAGTTTTGTAAATGTGTACATTCATTTTGTAATTTCAGTGAGTTTTTTGTAAGAATATTTTTCCTCTTTTAAGCTTCAACTTTTTTTGTAATTGTGTATGATTGTTTTGTAAAAAATCTGTGAATCTTTGTAACTGAATCTCCCTTCTTTGTAAAATTCACGCATGTTTTCCATTGCGTTAAAGTTCAATTGCCATACATGTTTTCGAGTCCTGCAAAATAGAGAAAAACATTGAGATTTGTAATAAAGGTAAATAAATATGTAAATCTGAATATCAGATAAGTAAAAATATTACATTATAATGTAACAGAATCTCGCTCCTTTGTAAGAGTGTCTGATCACTTTGTAAATTTTAGGCACTCTTTTGTAAAATGAACTGATCACTTTGTAATATTTCTGTAGAGTTCTGCGACAAATAGGTACACTGTTAGATATTGGAAATGTAAAAAATTGACATGATATTGTAAAAAAATTCAATATTTACACAAAACATTCCCATTTTTGTAAAAAAATTCGATTGGTAAAAAACTAAGAGGCCCCTCCTCCGCGCACATCTCGACGCTTCGGCGTCGACGGCGAGGTGCCGCATTGGATGATGCGCAGGCGGAGCGCGGCCTGATAGAGAGCAGGGCCGAGGGCGGGCGGTAGGGGCACGAGCGGAAGGCTACCGCCTCGCCGAAGAGGACGGCGCGCGGGGCTGCGTCTCCGCTTGAATGTCGGTGCACGGAGGAAGGCGGACGGTGCCGCCTCGCTTGAGGCAGAGGTCGCCGAAGAGGACAATGCATGGGACTGCGACTCCGCCTGAAGTTCGGTGCACGGAGGATGGCGGACGATGCCACCTCGCATGAGGCAGAGGTCGTCGAAGAGGACGATGCGCGGGGCTATGGCTCCGCTTGAAGATTGGTGCGTGGAGGAAGGCGGGCGGTGCACGGAGGAAGACCACCGACAGAAGTTGCTGGAGAGATGGAGGACGTACGACGGAGGGAGGACGTGCGCGGGGAGACGAGGCAGAGGGGGCGGCTGGGCTGGGATTAATCAAGAGAGAGAGATAGATTAGGAAATTTAGTTGTCACATTCTATATTTAGAATTTGACAAATGACCAAAATGGGTTTTTTACCATTAAAATAATGTAATTAATGTGAAATTAATCACAGCCGTGGGATTTAAATTAAATGGATGAGATGGAGGGGCTCACCACAATATCGATCAGACCCTGCCTCATTTGAAGTTTCTCCTATATATATATATATATATATATGGGTAAAATGTGTATGCCCCCTAGGGGGAGCTAACTTAGCTCCCCCCCGCCCCTTTTTCACAATTTTTTTTATTTTTTAAAAATCTAAAACCGTGTAAATTCATTATTAAATCCCTATATTATTCTATTCAAATTTCATACAAAACAGAGACTCCTACGACCTCCATCCAAACGGGGCCGATTTAAAAAATCCTGTTACCGTTAAAAAAATGACTGTCTGGATGGATGCCGTAGGAGTCTCTGTTTCACACCAAATTTTTATGACATAATATAGGGATATAGTGATGAATATTCACGGAAAAAAATTTCAAAAAAAAATAAAAAATTGAAGAAAATAGGGCGGGAGGAGCTAAGTTAGCTCCCCCCAGGGGGCAGCCCCATTTTCCTCTCTCTCTCTCTCTCTCTCTCTATATATATATATATATATATATATGGGTAAAATGTGTATGCCCCCTAGGGGGAGCTAACTTAGCTCCCCCCGCCCCTTTTTCACAATTTTTTTTATTTTTTTTTGAAATCTAAAACCATGTAAATTCATTATTAAATCCATATATTATGTTATTCAAATTTCATGCGAAACAGAGACTCCTACGACCTCCATCCAAACGGGGTCGATTTAAAAAATCCTGTTACCGTTAAAAAAATGACTGTCTGGATGGAGGCCGTAGGAGTCTCTGTTTCACACGAAATTTTAATGACATAATATAGGGATATAGTGATGAATATTCATGGAAGAAAATTTCAAAAAAAAATTAAAAATATGGAGAAAATGGGGGCGGGGGTAGCTAAGTTAGCTACCCCTTGGGGGCAGCCCCATTTTACCCTATATATATATATATATATATATATATATATATATATATATATATATATATATGAGGATGGGGAGCTTGCACCAAGGTGCATGTAACTTTTCATGCACCGGCGCTTATATCTTCCACATTTTTTTTCTTTTTTGAAAAATACCACCATGTATATTCATCCATATATCCCTCCAATATGTCATTCGAATTTCGTCAGAAACAGAGACTCCTATGACCTCCATCCAGAACAGGTCGATTACAACAATTCTAAGACCGTTAAAATTACCTGTTCTGGATGGAGGTCATAGGAGTCTCTGTTTCTGATGAAATTCGAATGACATATTGGAGGGATATATGGATGAATATACATGATGGTATTTTTCAAAAAAGAAAAAAATGTGGAAGATATAAGCGCCGGTGCATGAAAAGTTACATGCACCTTGGTGCAAGCTCCCCATCCTCTCTCTCTCTCTCTCTCTCTCTCTCTATATATATATATATATATATATATATATATAAGGAATTCATCCAGAGAGCCCTGTGCCCATTTGGTTTTTTTTGAGCACTCAATTGTAGCCGTCCATCTACAAGATTCAATCCCCAAAAAATAGGAACTAATTTTCGTATAGAAATAAAACAAAATTGGAAATTAAAAATTTTCTAGAAATAGCGTTACATTTTTAGAACGTGCAAGGCACACGTATATGATTGCTAAAACTATCGATTCATTCCAACGCATGGTACTTTTTTCGTTTCAAAGCAAGAAGAGAGGTATGTGATTCGTTTAATTATTTGCATTTTAATTGTTGTTTTTTCTTTGATAATATATTTTCATTAGGTTTCGTTCATGGTTAATTCGCGAATGTATTGTGATCGGCATATTTCAGAAGCAATTATGAATACTGCATATATTTTTGATCGTAAGCAATATTTATTCGAGAAGTATGATTGAAATATGAGAAATGGTATTCATAATATCGTTTTTATTCATTTTGATACACGATTTGTAGTCCTAATTGATTTTGTATCGAAGGTATTTTGATTTCATATAATAAAAAGTTACAATAAATACAATTGTTATTTTTCATGCGTTACTTTGAAAATATATTGAGTTACTGATGTATTTAAGTAATTTACTTATGAGATATTTTATGTTACTAATGCTAATACAATTGTTACTTGTCATATAACAAACGTTATTAACAATTCATTACAGGTTACTTGTCATTGAATGATTCTTACTGAAGCGAGTATATTGCTGAGTTACTAACAATTTCATTACAAGTTACTTGTCATATAACAAATGTTACTAACAATTCATTACAAGTTACTTGTCATTGAGTGATTCTTACTGAAGCGAGTATATTGCTGAGTTACTAACAATTCATTACAAGTTACTTGTCATATAACAAATATTACTAACAATTCATTACAAGTTACTTGTCATCGAATGATTCTTAGTGAAGCGAGTATATTGCTGAGTTACTAACAATTCATTACAAGTTACTTGTCATATAACAAACGTTACTAACAATTCATTACAAGTTATTTGTCATTGAATGATTCTTACAAAAGCGACTATATTGCTGAGTTACTTTTCTTTATACAATTCTTACT
Organism: Ottelia alismoides; assembly: GCA_037367405.1. NCBI lineage: Eukaryota > Viridiplantae > Streptophyta > Magnoliopsida > Alismatales > Hydrocharitaceae > Ottelia > Ottelia alismoides. Next base: position 249,460 of record JAZKJV010005209.1, on the reverse strand, counting down.
ATTCATGAATATAAATTAACTTATTGTTTCTTGCAGAACAATGCAACAATTTGGTGTCTTGAAGAAGATGTTGTTATGCCGAGGACTGAGAGCAAAACAACATCATCTAAATGAACTAGAAGACAGTTGAAATTTGGATGTTCACCATATAACTATAATTAAGTAATTTATGTGTGACTCTCAGTAACATTTGACATTAGTAACAATCAAAATGACTTCAGTAAAATGGAGATTTGTAATCAGTACTTATTGTATGGACATTAGTAATTCACATACTTAATTACTGATCTCACAACAATAGTTACTTGAGAACTGAATATGTATTACTTGAGTAACATGAATGAATTACTGATCTCTGTACAATGCAATATTACAGATGTCAAATAACTATAAATTCAGTATCAATCATAATGTGTTCAGTAATATGCATATTTGTAAGGGTCATATGTGGCTGCTCCCTAGGGGCAGCCAACATGGCTGCCCCCACCTTATTTTCTCAATTTTTTTATTTTTTTTGAAAAATAACACCATGTATATTCATCCCTATATCCCTCCTATATACCATTTGAATTTCGTTAGAAACAGAGACTCCTACGGCCTCCATTCAGACAGTCATTTTTTAACGGTAACAGAATTTTTTAAATCGACATCATCTCGATGGAGGCCGTAGGAGTCTCTGTTTCTGACGAAATTTGAATGGCATATAGGAGGGATATAGGGGTGAATATACATGGTTTTATTTTTCCAAAAAAATAAAAAAAATGCTGGAAAATGGGGCGGGGGCAGCCCCATTTTTTCCTATTTGTAATCGGTAATTATTGTATGGACATTAGTAATTGACGTAATAAATCATTATCATCAATAATTTATCTTTTCTAATCCATACATGAAATAATCATTCCATAAATAGACTATATGCTGGCAATAATTTAAATGTGTATTTTTTATCTTACTAATCCGACCACCTATTTGTAAGGAAGTGATTTAATTCGATTTCTTATTATGTTAATAATGCATGGACATTATTATTGTCAAAACTGTCCCCTTTTAAATAGAACCAACGCATACACGTGGTGAGCTCATGTTTGGTGCCACCACAACCCAAATGGGCACAGGGCTCTCTGGATAAGCTATATATATATATATCATATAGAGGAGCGATCCTATGAGAGCAAAAAAATATGAGAGGATGAGAGGAATGATCCTGGACCACATGATTCACCTAGGAGAGAGAAGATCAGGAGAGAGAAAATAGAATCATGTGGTTCAGGATCATTCCTCTCGTGCTCTCACAACTTTTTGCTCTCATAGGATCACTCCTCTATATGAGGTGTGTGTGTGTATATATATATATATAGAGAGAGAGAGATAGAGAGAGAGAGAGAGAGAGAGAGAGAGAGAGAGAGAGAGAGAGAGAGAGAGAGAGAGAGAGAGAGAGAGAGAGAGAGAGACTAGCTAACACATAGAAAGGAAGCGATTTCTGATATCGTATATGACGTTAACACATAAATATGCATATCCAAACGAGGATATGTGACACGATATATCAAGTTGGCAGTTCCATGTTCAGAATGTTTACGTTTTCTACATCGCCAGGGTCTAAAGAATGAGCACAAAGCTTCTAGAGAAGAGAGAAAGGAAAGAACAATTACCTTTCAATCAGTCACTTCCAATATCATGTTGCGTAGATAAGTACACCACATAAGAGTCTAATAACACAAAATAAACCTAATTGGTCTCCTGCGTAATTTATTTTAGTTTCCTTCCATCAAATTTTGTTTTTATTATATTCAGAAGCAACGTGGGAATAAGAGTATCCGAAGAGGAATTTGGTATGCAACTTTGGACAATTCTCTTGTCGACCTCTACTGTATTGTTCATGAGAGAGATTAAGCACGTCACTCCAAATGACATGAAGCAAAGAGGCTAAAAACACAGATTATTTTTATTTTTTGCTTAAAAAATAACATGATCGAATGTGACGTGCAGGATTAGTTGATAAAAAAGGTGTCTAATTTTCTTTTAAAAAGATTCAACGGGTTCTTTTTATAAACGAGGAAATAGAATTCAACAATAATCTACATCCCGAGAACTAACAGGAGAATATATATATATATATATATATATATATATATATATATATATATATATATATATATATATATATAGGAAATATTTCCAATGAGGTGCACCTTTCCTGGATGCATGGAAAGCCACATCAATTTAAGCATTTATTCTATTTATTTTACACATTCTAACTCCATAAATTTAATACTAAATATTAACATAATATGTATATCATGAAAGATTTATGAAAATATTAATATATTTGACATTAAATGTTTGTTACAATATGGATGATATATTTTACATAATCGTATTATCATCATTATTTTACAATATGTAGTTCAAATTTACAATATTGTTACGTAATTTACAAATTTGGTAGTGGCTTTCTGAATTTCAGGAAAGACCCACCTCATTAGAAGGGCTCCCTATATATATATATATATATATATATATATATATATATATATTAAATGGTAAATTACAAAAAAAACTCCAACTATGCATCGATTCTCAATTTAGTGTATGTTTTTCAAATGCAACAAATAGAGGCTTGAACAACTTTAGGATTTAACATCAACATATGAGAGTCGTGGAAAATTATGAAGGCATGTATTTGAGATTAAAAAATAAGTTTAGACCCATCTTTGTTAGATTGAAAAAATGAGACTCTTAGTTGAAGAGAGACTAACAAAAAGCCTCAACAAATCTTTTATGTTTGATGCAAGATAGTTCTTTGTCAAGATGAACAAAGCCGTATGTGCTCTTCCTTTTGCGGCATTATGGTCCATTTGGGGAGGAAGAAATGATTTGATTTTTAACAACCAAAGATTTTATTCTGAAAATGTATTAGCCTTGTGCCTCTCCCTTTATCGGCAATGGGCTTCTAGTTAATGTATCTATTTTTGTTCTGGTTTTAATATAATTTCAGTGGTGAGTCCCGCCTTGGGACTTCACCCTCTTGCTTCAAAAAAGATGAACAAAGCCGTTTGATGTGATGGGAGAAATCATGCCAAGTTAGGCCAAAAATGATATGAAATCCATATTCAACATATAGATTTTCTTGATCGGAATCTCTTTTCTGTTTTGATAGGTTTGTAGCGTGTGTAATCTTCAACGGTAAAAAAAGGATATGTATTTGTTTTACTTGAGAAAGCCTTAAGGTCGATCGCAAGGTGCAATGTAAGTGGAGGTGTGTATGTATGTATGGATGGAGTACTCAGAGATATAGATGTTCAAGTGAACCTTGACAAGTGTATACGCTAGCACATATGCATGCATGTGTCAGTGAATTTTAAAGATTTTATGCTTCTTATATGTATAGTAAGATTCGATTTTTCATGTTTTTGATATTTATAGTTTCTTTTTATTTGTATATATATACATATTCTTATTATTTTTAATTTTTTATTAATTTTTGAATTTCTTTTTAATTTTTATAAATGATTGTTAAATAAATAGATTTTATGGGTTTTTAGTTTTCTTAAGGCTATATTATTAGTGAAGATATGATAAAATAGTTCTGAATTTTTATTTTGAACTAGAATTTTGTATTTTTTATTTTTTTAGAAAATAAGGAAATTTCAGAATAATTCATATATTAACAGAGAGTAGGAAATAAGAAATAATTAGATAATGGTAACAAACGTATGTAGTTAAATTTAATATGGATAAAAAAAGGTGAGATTCTTTTGTGGATTTTTAAGTTTTTGCACATTTTTTTAAAATCTAAGCTTTTAAAGTGTTTTAAGGTGAAAATAGGGAATTCGTAAAAGTTTTGTGAGTGGTTTACCCTCCAAAGTAGAGAGAATATACGGTGAAAATTTGGGATTTATCTAAAAATTACATATTTTTTTAGAGATTTTCTAAATCATTTATGTAATTTTATGATTTTCAATTCTAAAACTAACCAATGATGATAATCATGTCAATCAAAATTTTCAGTGGTATTAGATAGACAATGAAATATATGGTATTTTCATTTTATGAGATTTTATATTCTATGATTATTGTGATTTTTAGAAGAAAACGCCTATACTATTTATGTTTTGAAATGAAATTGATAATTGTAAAGTCCACTACCAGAAAAAACGGTTATTGCAACATCGGGTGCGGTCATTACACAGTCGTAATAGTTGTAAGGTGGTGGTAACATGATCGTACATAATAGTTACGACCATATATAGCCATAAAGAGCGATGTCTCTAAAATTTAGCTGCAAAATCACAATGATCATGTCATGGTTATCATTGTAGACACATATTTACTTTTCCATAGTCGTAATAACAAACAAAGAAATGAGTAACCAAGGGTATAATAGCGCTTCAAGTTGCGACTACCAGTTGACTACTTTTTCTTTTGAGATGAAAGAGTGTGAAATCCCGAGGTGGGACTCACCGCCATAAACTATATATTATAAAAAAGATAAAGAGTTACATTACCTTGTGGACCAAAATCGAAAAAGGGAAAGACAACTAGCGACTACATTTTCTGAATAAAACCTCTGATTATTAAAGATTACGTCATTCCTTCCTCTCCAAATGACCCAAAGGACCGCAAACGGCTGAGAAACGTCGTCCGTTGAATTCATCCCCACCGACCTAATCGATCTCCAGAAGTCGGTGGCATCACCATGGAATACCCATGGCACCCCCACTTCCTTCCAAACCTGTTCTGACAACGGGCACCTGAAAAAAAGATGATCTGCATCCTCCATCTACGCACCACATCTATCACATTGGACATCCGGAATCCCAAGTAGCCTGCTCCTTCTCGCTTTGTCCCAAATCCTACCTCTTCTGAGGCACCAAAGGAAGACCTTCACTCTGCAAGGGATCCTACTCGCCCAGATAATCTTCATGTCATGTTTTAGGCCCGAATCAAGCCCCTCCATTCTCCCTCGAAACACTATGTAAGCCGTTTTCACTGAGAATCTTTCCCCTTCCCAAACAAAGTGATCTCTTCCCTGCGATATGCAATTAGGAGAAGGTAATTCTGATAGCATTCTACCCAACTCCTCCCTTCTTCGACCCGACAGCTCATATACGAACCTAGGTATCCACAGACCAGAGCCACCGACTTCCGCCACGGAACCACCTCTGCTCGCAGCTAAATTAAAAAGTCTTGGGAACCTATTGCAAAGTGCCCCCTCCCCCGTCCAGTTGTCTTGCCAAAATCGAAAGACCTCTCCGGCCCCCAACTTTGGCATCAATCTAGATCTTAGTTGAGGTAAAATATCACGAACGCCGCTCCAAAGAGAGGACTCGAAATGCATTTTATCTGCTTCAAGGGAGCCGTTGACCCCGTAGATGATACATACGAGCCGGATAGCCAATCTATCTGTATTCCCCCAAATCTGCACCAACCATTTCGCCAAAAGTGCTTTATTCATACAACTCAAGTCCTGAATTCCAAGACCCCCTTCGTTTCTCTGCCTCGTGAGTTCTTCCCAGCCTACAAGATGGATACCTGATCTTTGCTGCTTTCCATCTGACCAAAAAAAACTTCTCATCATAACCTCAATCTTCTTCTTTACGCCAACCGGCATCAGCCGAGTTGAAAAGAAGAAAATAGGGATCGCCGATAGCACATGCTTTAACAGAATCAGTTTACCGCCCTTAGATGAGGTGACTGCTTTCCAACCTGTAAGCCTCTGTTCAAATCTCCTAAGGACCACATCCCAATCCTCTTTCCTGAGCCTACCCGCCACCAAAGGCAGCCCAAGGTAAGTGATGGGTAGCTTCCCAAGCGGGCATCCCGAAAGCGTAGCCCTCGAATCGCTCTCCTCCTCATCCATCCCAAAAGGGATCACCACAGATTTCTCTCTATTGATCTTGAGACCCGATATGCTGCTGAAGATCTCCACTAGTTACCATGTCCTTCTATGCATATCATCCGTGCCACCCAAGAAAATGACTGTGTCGTCTGCATGCATACTGTAACAAAGGAATAGAGATGTCTCCCTTTTCTCATTGATGTGTAAAATTTTGCATCCATCTTGTGACCACATGTCATGATTGTGTAATATGTAGTATCTATCGTGCGACTAATTTATAACTAGTTGTTAACACCACCTTCTACTGATCAATAAGTTACAACCATGGAATGATCTATTAGCAACAACAATATGACTAATGAATCACTAGGTAATCGTTGTGTAGTCGCAGATTCTAGAAACCTACCCAATGAAATTTGTTTCATGGAACGTCAAGGGGCCCGACAATAAGAGAAATGAAGAATTGTTGGTGTGCTCCTAGGTGCGACATGGTTTGTCTATAGAAAACGAAGAACGATGCATCAGACACCTTCATTTGGAAATCAATTTCAGGGACCAAGTTATCGAACTTTACAAATGGCAAGCAAAGTTATTTCCAATGTAGCTGATATTTTCTTACCAAAATGCTTGAGATCGATTCACTGGATCTACACTTATTTTGAGTTTAGGCTCAATCTTCTATTATTAAATATTATTTACAAACACACATGAGAAGGAGCCGTAGGAGGCGCGAGGGAATTAAGTATTTTGCTAACAGTTGAGTCCTTTACACCATCTCTGTAATATTGCGGTAATGTTTTGTTCTTCAGGTAAATAGCTGGTATCCTAGAAGGCTTAAAATTTTTGTGAAGTGAAATAAGTTGTATTTGAACTTATGATAATAGATGATTGTACACAAGGAGCAGATGAAATTTGTTTGGAATTTTGAATACAGTTTTCGACTGGGATGGTTGTGAAAATGGATTATGCAGATTTTTTTAAAGGAATGGTTGATACACATGAATTGTTTCAGGTACAAAGCAACGTCTGGAAGTCTGTAATATAGAGGAATTGTTGTCGACAATTTTATAGCATGCTAATTATGATTAAGATGATCATATAAATTAAATGTTACACTCGTCCCGGCTAACGAGGCGAGTCGTGACAACAACGTGTGATATGCAAATAGTCACGATGTGGATTGGAAGTTCATGGTTGTAAATTGGACTTTTCTTGTAGTGTATCCACCCTCTCTCATCTTATTCGTTGTTATTCGTTATAAGAGACGTTATCTTCTTATTTTTCGGATGAAAAATATTAGACTGAAATTAGAAAATTGAATTTATATACAAGATAGTAGAAAAATTTGCGAAACTTACAGCTATTCCACAACTAGTTAGGCCACATGCATGCACACGGCTGCTGTTGGGTATACAAAAGGATGTACACGGGGCAGTTGGAATATTTGGACGACCTAAAGACTTATCCATTCCGATTCAAACATAGAGAAATGTACAGTTTAAATAGAGAGAGAGAAACTTCCTAAATCGAGATAGACGTAATGCTGCTTCTCGCAAGTCTTCAATGTGGACATGTTGGTGCTGGAATTGTCAAAAGACGGACTTTGACCAACATATATAAAACATGGCGACCCCGTCAAACCTTCTTTCCCAAATAAATGCACACATAGTTACGTGGAACTAATATTTTCCTGTTGAGAAGCACTGAAATAAAAAGGCAATGAAAGTGGGTGAGGATGAAGAGGAGGAGGCAGGAAATGCGGAGAAGATGCCTAGTACAGTACTGCTCACCGGGGAGCCGTCGAAGGCAGACGTCCTGGAGCTTCCCGGATTCCGATTCCATCCGACGGACGAGGAGCTCGTCGGCTTCTACCTGCGGCGTAGGGTGGAGAAGAAGCCCCTACGTATGGAGATCATCAAGCAGATGGACATATACAAGCACGAACCTTGGGATCTTCCAGGTAACTAATTAGCTTCATTAATCTTCTCCTCCTCCCCACCATATGTCCATCTATCAATCAAACATACACGCCTTTACTTACTTCATATTGGACAGAATATCAGATTATGTATTGGAACATGATGGGTCAGTTCTGATTATTTGATTTCCATGAATTTGATATGAACTAGCAGTGAATATTGAGGGTGGGGAGGAGAGGTATTTCTTCTGCCAGAGAGGGAGGAAATACCGAAATAGCATCCGGCCGAACCGCGTGACCGCATCTGGGTTCTGGAAAGCGACGGGGATCGACCGGCCGATCTACTCATCCGTCGGGAAGTTGATCGGTTTGAAGAAATCCTTGGTTTACTACGTGGGAAATGCGGGCAAGGGCACGAAGACGGATTGGATGATGCACGAGTTCCGTCACCCGCCGAAAGGATCAGGCAAGAATGACGATGATCTTGCGAATGATGCCTGCTTGCAAGAAGCTGTGAGTTCGTATCTACTCTCCTCCATCAGTCATGCTTAGATCTCTTACTTTGATCACCTCCTTATTTGTTCATAGATTGGCCTTGAATGCTTGACTTCTTCGTATTGTTTTCACGGTTTCATTGGGCTAAAGAAAGGATAAGAAACTTTACAGCAGTCGTCTCTGCGAAAATTTTCTCTATATGATGTTGATTACTCATGAGATTTATGATTACTGTTGATTACTGTAGACGTTGATCAGGTTGCAGACGCAGAATAAGTAAGAAAAACCCTAATAAAGGACTATTTCAAAATGAATGAGGTTATAGTAATCAGGTTTATTCCCACCTCATAAAGATTTCACTTCGGAGTAAAACAAACATAACATGTGTTGTCAATTTAAAAAAACATTTTTTTACAATAAATAACATTGGTCATCATAAATGCATTAACATTAGATAAGATAGGAAAGATTTTCACAAATATATGTTGCTATAGCCCATTTTGTTTGTGATGATTATTTTTAAAAAATTGTAGTAATTGTATTCTTATTAAAATAAAATGACCTAAATCAATGAATAATTCAATATTCATTGCTATATAATCCATAGCTAGTTAAATATATAACATCAAATAATATTCGTTACTTGTTTCTTTCAATTCATAATGATTATTTTATTCATTGACACACACACAGGGGCGATCCTGTGAGAGCCAAACTTTGAAAGAGCATGAGAGGAATGGTTCTGGACCACATGATTATGTTTTCTCTCTCCTAATCTTTTCTCTCCCGGGTGAATCATGTGGTACAGAATCACCCATTCTAGCAACAAATAGTGAGGAGTGATCCTACGAGAACAAAAATTATGAGAGCATGAGAGGGGTGATTCTGGACCACATGATTTACCCAGGAGAGAGAAGACCAGGAGAGAGAAAACATAATCATGTGGTCCAGAACCATTCCTCTCACGCTCTCACAACTTTTTGCTCTCATAGGATCACTCCTCATGAATAGTATAATAATGGTTATCAATTATCATTTCCCTCTAATCGTTAGTAAATTTAGCAACAACTTATAAAAGTTTTAACGTATAAACCAAATGATAAAGCGTAATTATATAAACCTTTCACAATAAGTATATATAAATTCATTTCTAATTGCAAGAACAAAAGCTAATTCTGCAATGAATAATACCCATTGTTATATATTTAACATCGGAGGGTATGTCAATGAGTGTTTAAATTATCCATTGTCATAGGTCAAATTTCTTGTAGTATCCTCGCTTTAGCAACAATTAGACAAAAAATATAATGTGATGTTACATGTTGAAATTATCCATTGCCATTTCCCACTTATAACCTTTATAGGATTCATAATACTGAATACAGTGTTGTTGCAAATTTCAGAGCACAAAGAAGCAGCAAATATAATGTGATGTTACATAGTTAATATCGGAGGACATAACAATTCAAAAACTCCTAATTTAGACCTATTTGGTGTTGTGAAATCTTTTTCTTAATAAGTATTCTATTTGTAACTACTAATAGACTTCAAATTTTAACAGATTTGTCAGCAACAACTTATTACATCGTTTCTAAAAAACTTCGAAAATCCTTTCAAAAAGTTATTTATAATTAATTGCAAGCATTCTTAGTTATTTATCTATAGACATTGATGGAAGGTGTGCCTAAATATTGCAAAAAACAGGAAGTCTGGACGATATGCCGTATATTCAAGAGGAACGTCGCCAGCAAGAAATACACGCAGGCACTAAAACAAGCTTCCACATCCGAGAACCACATCCATGAATCTCCCTCCATCTCTTGTAGCATGGACTCCGGAATCGACTACGAGCACAAGCAATCCGCTGCACCCCGGAATCAATTCGAGCAACTCCATTGCAACGTTAATCTTCCTAATCACGATGCTAATTATCCATCAGCTTCCGATTTGGGTTGCAGCTTTGCATGCCAAAGCAAAGTGGAGGATCTGATTTGGGAGGAGCTAAGGGAGCTCATGGACTTGTAATCTTCCTTCCAGACGAGTGCATTCAACATGTAATGGGTATATTTGAGAATGAGAAAGTTTTCGATCACGTATGTTAGTGGAAACATATTACGATCGATGTCACGTAACACTGCATGTACTCAGTATCGATTGCGACCGCAGTTGTTAACGGATCATCATGTAATAATAACTACGCATTGAGGACGACGTTCTCAGATTTTAATAGTTGCTAAGTTCCAGCTGTTGCAAATTCAGAGAAGAATGCAACTGCTTATAATCGCTGTTATGTAGACCATCAACTACTGGTTATAATTGAAAACTAACTTTTCAATGAACAATATTCACATATATGTTGTTCAAACGAGTGTGACAGGTTCGAAATTATAATTATTGGTTTTATGAAATTATTATCATCGATCCAGATGAGGTTATAATTGAAGGGAGCCGGATTTCTGGGAGTCCGGATATCGTCGATCCATATGAGGTTCAGGACATGAAGATCATATGGGCTAGCAAGATCCTTAACATGGTGAAAGTGTTCCTCTGGTGTCTCAAGAGAGGTAGAATTTGTGAAAGGTCGCTTGGGGGCAACTCGATGAATGACTGTGCTCTTCCTTTAGCGGCATTGTGGTCCATTTGGGGAGGAATGAATGATCTAGTATTTAACAACAATCGATTTTATTTTGAAAATGTAATAGCCTTGTGCTTCTCCCTTTATCGGCTCTGGTCTTTTAGTTAATGTATCTATTTTGATCTGATTTTAATATAATTTTTGCGGTGAGTCCCGTCTTGGGACTTCACCCACTTGCTTCTAAAAAAATGAAATATTATCATTTGGTAATTTTAAGTTTTATTCACTTTCTTTTGTTACATTTCTAAACGCTTAATAATGAAAATATATTCATAGTGAACCTCCCGACACTCCCTAATGAATGCATTCTTTTATTAAAGCATCTCAAACATTTGTAGATCTGGTCTACTTTGTGTCAAATTTATTTTTGATTCCTCAATAATATTGTTCAAAGCTTACGGTTTGACCTTCAAACTGTTTCTCGTAACAGATGATCAAGTTATCAATAGCTCAAAAAATATGTTCATAACAGAGTCTCAAGACACAAACCAGAGTACAATACATCAAAGCTACTGGGAATTCGTCATCATTCAAAAAATGTGTATTAACTATTGTCACAATCGGTTTAATATCTCATAGTTGCTAAAATACTTCACTTGCCTTTTTTTATGCAGTTATATAATTTTTGAATCTAAGTCCATGCAAATATTAGGTATGATAATGCATTTGATTCCGAAAAAACAACGTTTGTTGAGACTCATACTTAGGAAATGGAAGCACTAAAAAATTGACCTAAGCCAATGAATAATTTAATATTCGGCATTATATTTCCCATAATTAATACAAACGAATATTATTCATTGCTTTATTCTTTAGACTCGCAATGAATATCATTATTCGTTGTTATATTCTTCGCAACGAATAGCAGTTATTTATTGATAATTTTTATAATCATTGTTAAATTTAGCAACGATTAGTATAGATAACGAATACTCAACTGAAAAATCATCATCATATAAATCTCAAATCAAATATATTATTAGTTGTCAATCACAAAACAAATGATAATTTAGCAATGAAGAATATTCGTTGGTATATCATTCATATCTTAAGGGAGAGCAATGAATATCTATATTCTTTGTTATCTTAGGTTAATTTTGTTGTAGTGAAGATTTAGATTTGTTTCATAGAAGAAATTAGTCCATGAATTTGCTTAATGATGCAAGCAAGCAATACTTTAAAACGAAACCTTATTTTTCAATTTGTATATTTTGGAATGGTTCACCTAAACTCACAGTGTAAAAAAACACACCTTGCAATTATTGCTTGGTATTAGCTATATAAAGCATGGAAATAATTGAGAAATTGACAGTGTCAAAGATGTGAGGGTATATAAATAAAATATTTTACAGAGAAAGAAGATGGATTTTACATGTTAGTATCTGATGAAACTCCATTTCATCATCTTTGTTCTTTCATTTTGACCTTTAAACCCTAACTAAATGCATGTAAATAACATTATTTTGCATAAAATAACATCTATTGTTTACTCTGTAAATATTATATAAAATATTGTATTTAAAGCTAAAATAAATTAGGCTCACAAATTAAGCTCATTGTCGTTGAGGCTCCTAATCTGGTTGCTCCTAGGGATCTGAAAAATGAGAAAATAAGAGTCCTTAGTAATGGCCCAACAAATCAGGCTCTTTGTTGCTGAGGCGACTACTCGAATTCTCTCGTTGTTTCAACAGTTAACCCACACAGATAATTAAGAAATTAAAAGCAATAGTTAAAATTTATTATACCTAACTAAGAATGTATAGTGGTAAGTAAGTAGGGGTCGAACACATAAAGCAGTCGAGTAGAGTAGGCACAGATAAAGAATCAAAGCACAATTTATCACTCAACTACTTAACCAGATATTATTATTGTGGGTTTTTTATTTTTCTTTTAAAGATATAATAAAGCTACATATATAACATATATACAATATAGACTATTATAGATATAAATAATTGTAAATCTAGTTGAAATAAAGAAAATAGAATCTTTTGGGGTTTTAAAATAATTTTTACTATTTCTATCATTTTTTTAGGATTTTTTGCTAATTTTTTTATATTCTTAAAAAAAAAACCCTAAACCATCGTTTAATTAAAGAGGATGGATTAAAATGGAGTTAAAAATAGCAAACAAATCAAAATTTCTCCAAATTAATTTTAATTTATAAATAATAATAAGAAGAAAAATAAAAAATAGAAAAAATAATTTTTGGGATTTTAGAGAATTTTGTATATTTTTATAAGTATTTTTAGGGGTTTTCTATTTTTAATAATTTTATTTTATAATTTTTAGGCATTTTTGGTATGGAGTTGTAAAGTAACTAACTAAATGAGAAAAATATTTTTTTGGATTTTTTAAAAATTTTGTATTTTTATGTATTTTCTAATGTAGATAGGGATTAAATGACACTTTTTGATTTTTAACAAATAATAAAAATGTCCAAAATTGCTAAAGAAAATAAGGCGTAGAAGTGTGTGAAATCAAGAATTGAAACCTAATTTTGTGGATTTTTGAGCAAAATAGATATTTAAAATAAATAGAGACAACAAAAAGAAACAACATTACTAATAGGGGTATTTTTGTAAATAAAAATAAGTCTAGGGACCACACTGCAATTTCTATAAAAAATTAAATGTAATTAAATTATTTCTAGGCTGAATCAAAATACACAAAATTCTAGGGTGCGCCTGCAAAATTGCAACCTCATGTGGGGGATCATGTGAGGTGACGTGGTGTGGACTTGGATGAAATTACTAAAAGTTTGGGGTCCATTTTTACAAATATTACAAAACTATTTCAACTACAGAGGAATGCTTCAGTGCTAATATTTAAATAAAAAAAGTGGTCGGGCAAGAGTGTAAAATACACAACGTAAGGGCGCAGGCCAACGATCGGATGATCTTCACTTGACCACATGGCACGTTCTGGTGGCTCGATACTGGCTCGCGTAGGATGACCATGATTACTTCTCCTGGAGATGATCGGACGAAGGAGCTTTGATCAATCAGACGTCGGTTGTGCGACAGGAAGAACAAGGGAGATCGGATGGCGATGGTTGGCCTTGGAAGAACAATGGAAGAACACCCCTTGGCAAAGCTCAATCCGATATCCTTTTCTTGTTCGTCGCTCCCAGGAGCTAAGGAGTGGATTAAATGATGCTCATGCACGAGTACACATTTAAGATGGTTGAGCACATTGGATTTAATATTTTTGCAAAATTATTGAACCCTAGATATGAGAAGATGTATAGGAACATGATAAAAAATGAATGCAACAAGGTGTATGATTCTGAGAAAGAAAAATTAAAGACAAGTTTCAAGAACGTGGATCGCAATAACTTACATATGATTGTTGGACATCCAATCAAACAATTGAATATATGTGTTTGACTGCTCATTTCATTGATCTAAACCAGAAATTGCGAAAGTGTATCATTAGCTTCTGCGATTTAGAACCACCTCACATAGGGGTCGTGATTGGTGATGCAATTGCTAGATGCATCCAAGAGTGGGGTATTCAAGATAAAATTCAAACAATCACTTTGGATAATGCATCCAACAACATCATTGTGGCTGAGTTTTTAAGGGTCAATTTTGAATCACGAAAAAAGTTACACTCGAAAGGAAAGATCTTCCATGTTAGGTGTACAGCACACATCTTAAATCTTCTGGTGCAGGACGTGCTCAAGCATATTGAAAACACAATTATCTCTATAAGGGAGAGTGTCAAATATTTGAAGAAATCAACTTCTCGTTTGTTTAAGCTTGGAGAGATTGTAAAACAGCTTGATATTGCTACAAGGGTTTGCGTATTGATTGTCCAACAAAGATGGAATTCTACATATTTAATGTTGGAACATGCTTTAAGATTGAAGTTGGCATTTAGCCATTTTGCACCAGTTGAAGGTCTCCAAATGGGCTAGGCTCGCCGATTAGGTCGGATGGCAGAGGGAACCTAAGAGGTTCTTCTGGGGCTCGATGAAGCTTGAAAGGGCCCCCTTTCTTGTTTCTTTCTGCAGAAGATTGTTAGGGAGCAAAACATGAGGCTATAGAGAGCTTCGCAAATCAGAGTGGATGCGTGATGCGGCATTGCGAAGACCTCCGGCGAGCGGTGGAGAGAGGAGGTCGGATCTATGGATTTGTGCGAGATCCATATGGATGTGGGTATCTGGGGTGATCAGCAAATGAAGGGTGAGATGTCGAAGGTGTGGGGTAAAGCGGAGGTTGAATGGAATGGTCGGAGACAGAGGACAGAGCCAAAGGTCCGATGGACGATGGTTTTGGGTTTTGTGATGAAAGCAAGCAGATTGAAAGAAATAAACTACATGGTCAAGCTAATGTTAATGCTAAGAATGAAAAGACACGAAGAATGAGGGGCTTCACCTGAACAATACCGACCAGGAGCGGAGCTGCATGCGGAGAAGGCGGTGGAGCTGAATCAACCTCGTTTTGATACCAAAACACCTTGCTGAAGTGTGGAGTTTCTTCCAACTGTCACCAGGAAGGACACTCGATGCTTAGGTTTAGGGTTTGAAGGTAGAAGAGGGATCAAAACTCAAACTTTAATGGAGGTGGGATTTTATGTGAATGGTGGCGAGGTATCCAAGGACGAGGCGTGCCTGTGCATGATTCGCCGATGAATGTATAAGCAATCGATCCCAATTGATGCTTGGAAAAAGGTGAGACGAAGGGTCAAAACGCAGGTTCTGACAAGTTGCATGCCTGGGGAGAAGAGTTGATCGAGGTCAACTCTTGACTCCCCATGGTTGGTCCACGTCGACCAGAAAAAAAGGCAAGGAGAAATTACTAAGAAATTTGATAATAAATATAAGATGATTTTACTAATTTTAGGTTATGAAATAAAAAATGTTTATTATTTTATGAAGTATTTTATGATTTTTATTTCTTTTTTTGATGTTATTAATTACAAGTTACTTTTTAGGGTTAATATATATGTATATTTATCTATGTTTTAGGGATTTTTATTCTTATTTTGTATTCTTAATTTTGTTATTTTAGTTTATTATTTTATATATTTATTAATTATTTTTTGACACATAATTATATTTTTATTATATTTTTATGATATAATATCTACATTTAAATAAATAGGCAGATTAAATACATAGGTATAGATATATGTATTATATATATTTTATATACAGATTTTATTTTAATATTTCTTTATGATTTTATTTTAGTTTTAATATGTACAAGTATTATAAATATTATTTACAAAATTATAAAAATATATAATTATAACAATAATAAGGAATAAATAAAATGATTATTTTAATAGGGTATATTATACAATTGGGGTCTGAAATCTAACTTTCACATCTTAACTCCAAAAAATATGAAATCACCTCCATTGAATAACTTATTAAACGTTATATACAACTAACTAATTTCGATATATTTTGAGTTTATATTTGAGAGATAAGGGTTTGGGAAGTTGGATTTTGGAATCTTATTTAGACTATAACTTTTATTCTGCATATTATTTTTGTATGAAATCAATTTTTTATTTTTCTATATTTTATTATCTACAACATTCATGAAGAATTTTTTTTATTTGAGGTATAAAAAGTGTAAAATAAAATAGGTCCCAAAAGTGAATAAAGAATGAATAAATAAATGGAAATTTATTGGCATTTTTAACCCTTATCTCCCCATACTTTATTCCTTGTAGACCTAGTCATCAAGATGCCCAGGTCTCATGGTTTAGGGTCATAAAATATCCTTGATATTTTATTATTTTTCTTTTCTTTTCTTTATTATATAATTTTAGCATTAAAAATAATACTTTATACAGTATTTACACAATAATGCATGAATATTAATTTATGCAAATTAGAGATATTTACATGCATTTACTATGGCTTTTAAGGCCAAACTGATAGAATAAAGTGATGAAATGGAGATTCGTCACCCCCCCTATACTTACCTTTGCTAATCCCTCGCAAACACATATGAAATAAGTGTAGAAAATGAAAAAGAAAG
This sequence comes from Ottelia alismoides, assembly GCA_037367405.1. Lineage (NCBI taxonomy): Eukaryota > Viridiplantae > Streptophyta > Magnoliopsida > Alismatales > Hydrocharitaceae > Ottelia > Ottelia alismoides. The sequence goes on along the minus strand of JAZKJV010005209.1, from coordinate 232,568 downwards.
AAAAGAAAAAGAAAGAATATGGATTAAATTTAATTATCGAACTTGTCTTCACAAAATAATAGTTTGGATCTTAAGTTGAACCTTTGAAATTTTAGTGCGGGTGGAACCTTATTGGGAATCGGATTTGAAATCCAACACCCTTTGAGAATCCCAAAACTCTACTCAAGTCCCCTCAATAGCCAAGTCAGAATATTTCAACTCTTACGCAACCCCTCATGACTATGAATCTAACTCATACAGTGTATGTGATAGTGGCTCTCCCCAATTGAAATGACAAAGAGACTGGTTTCTCCAGCATGACAACCCAGTGATTCTCCAATCTAACAACTCCTTCCTCGAGGAGCGGGGTATTCCCTTCTAAGTTCAAGTGACCACCAACTCAAGAGGAGGAGGTGGAGAGAAGAATGGATGGTAGCTGGTGTAGCTACCTATCCTAGGATGCATGACTAGTGTAGTCAAGTCATCCAGCTGCAGGCTCACAAGGTATAACTTTGAAGTTCAAGATTGCCTATTGACTATACAAATATATAAACTCCGTCAAGCATTTTATTTTTAATTTGGTATGTCCACCTTTTTGGAGTTTTTTGCTTTGTTTTTTTAAATACTATATACATTAGCATTTACATAAGTAGTTTTTCCTCTTGAGCCACTTGACTATCCGTCTTTTGAAGCATTATTGCAACCCATACTCTCCTATCTTTAGACATCTATACCACTGGACGGTTGGGGTGCATTTCCCTCCCTAAACAAGGAAAATATTTCCACTGGTGTGTGTCTCATACCGGCAAAGCCAATTCCCTCACCACTCCAACTGTGTTGAGCCAAGTGAAAGACACAGGTGTCCAAGTTAGGTCATTATCGACAAGAGCCATGAGTGTGCTCCGAAATACTCTACTTAGGCAGTCAAGAGTATATTGAACCAAGCCTCGTGATTCTCAAAGAATTAAGTCAAGTAGACATTATGTATCTCAATTCTAGTTCCTATAAGATTCATGTGATTAGGTAACTTTAAGGTCCAAACAAGCTCCTATTTTCAGATTTTACTTAGACTTGTTCAATTATCAAACTCAGTCTGAAAAATGTAAATGCCATGCAAAATGATATGCATAATGCAGAAAATATTTTCGTGACACAATTTTCAAAGTTTTGAACTTTTTATAAAATTTTCAATCAGTCTATACAAAAGGACTTTAAAGAATAATCAACATCTTTTTATTAAGTGTTGTTTATGAAGTTTATAGGTTTTTTATATATAATTTTAGCCATAATTATGTACGAGTTATGGCTAAAGTATATACGGAGTATATATGACCCCCCTATACTTAGCTTGAGCTATGTCCTCATAGATCAGAGAGAAAAAGAGAAGACATAACTCGTACTGAGTATACAAAAGTCTAATGAATAAATGAATAAAGAAATGAATGAATCAATGAGAAGTTGATAGTCTTACCTATACTTAGGATTAAATAATCCTATGTATAGTAGATTGTACACAAAGCATGGAGGGTCAAGGGTGGGGATGAACAGATCGTACTCAGACTGTCTCCCCCTACACTTAGGGTAAGATATCCCTAAGTATAGACAAGAAGAGGAGACAATGGAGAAGACCAAAGAATGAAGGAACTCGGGGTGCATACCCTCTATACTTAGGACAAAGTACGTCCTAAGTATAGAAGACTGACAAAAGGGGGTGACACCTTATTGATAGAAAAAGAAAATTAAAAAGGAAAAGAAGCAAAGAAGAAAATAGATGAAGATAGAATAAGCAATTTGAACAACTCAGGGTGAACATCCCCATATACTTAGGACAAAGTGCATCCTAAGTGTAGCAATGATGAAAGGGATGCCACCTTTTCGGTAGAACAAGAGATCAAAGAAGGAAAAGAAGAAAAGACATTCAAAAATATTTTGATTTGCTTTGTCTTCGATTATAGGTAAGGAAGTATTTAGCTTGTCATCATAAATCACTTTGATTGAGTCAATGACAAAAAAAAATGTTTCATGTTTCATATATGGTTTCAGAAGTTGTCCATTGACTACAAACAACTGTATGTCAGATGACAAACCAGATATCATTACGCTTCCATTGTCACGCACAAGCTTTACTGTAAACGTCCTAATCCACTTGCTCTTCAGCTTGCCTGGAAAGATCTTCAATTTCTTATCGAACAACCACACCTTCTGATCTGGCTCAAAGGATTTGTGGTGGATATGCTTGTCATGCCACTTCTCGACCTTCTCCTTGTACATCAGGTTGTTGTCATATGCATAATCTCTAAATTCCAATAATCTGTTCAGGTCCACTTTTCGATTCTTCCCAGCTTTCTCAGAGTCCAAGTTACAGATGTTGATGGCCCATAAAGATTTATGAATCGGTTCAATGGGCATATTACATAGCTTACCATACACCAGGAAGTAGGGAGACATTCCTAACAGAGACTTGCACGTGGTTACATAAGCCCAAAGAATTAAACCGAGTAGCTGAGACCGGTTCTTATGATCCAGACACATAAGCTTTTATACAATCGTCTTTATCTCCCCGTTTGAACATTTAACTAAGCCATTAGATTACAGGTGGTATGGTGAAGCATCATGATGTTCTATGCAAAATTCCTGAGTTAACTTCTTCACCTCTCTGTTTATGAAATGACTAACCCCATTCCTGAGTTAACTTCTTCACCTCTCTGTTTATGAAATGACTACCCCCATCTAATATTAGAATTTTGGGAATCCTGAACCATGCAATGATATGGTCTCTTAAGAATCGACAAACAGTACGATTGTCGGCGGTTCGGTGGGAATAACCTCCACACATCAACTCACATAGTTGACAACAAGATTATTCATAGCCCTAGATGTTCAAAAATGGACCCATAAAGTTGATTCCCCAAGTGTTAAAGACATATGATATATGAATGAACTTCAGAGGCATCGTATCTCTCATTCCTATTGTGTCACCCATCTTCTGATAGTCAATGCAATGCTTGACGTAATCTTCTGTATCGTTGAATAATGTGGGACACTAAAGTCACTCTGAAGAATCTTTGCTACTGTTCGGTTTCCTGAATGATGTCCTCATGATTCTTGATCGTGACAAAGTGTAAGGATAATCGGGACTTCCTCCTGAGGAATACACCTCGTCCAGATGCAATCTTCCCCTTACGGAATAGATATGGATCCTCCCACTGGTAAAAATGGATCTTAGACAATAATTTATCCACTTTCATCTTTGGAAAGTCTTGTGGGGTTTTCTTGGTCACAAGATAATTCACAATATCAACGTACCAGGGGAGTGAGGTAACTGACAAAATTGCCTCTCGTGAAAAGCTCTCAGTGATAGGTTCCAAGTTCAGCTCAGGAGGTTCAAGCTTAGGAAGTCGGGATAAGTGGTCGGCCACCACATTCTTAACTCCAAGTTTATCTCGAATTTCAAGGTCAAATTGCTGAAGGAGACATGGTTTGGCGTACTTCTTCTGCTGTAAATATCGGATGGCCGAGTAATCTGTATGGATGATGATCTTGGATCCGAGGAGATGAGACCTGAACTTTTCCAAGGTGAAGACTACCGTTAGAAGCTCCTTCTCAATAATGGTGTAATTTGTTTGAGATTCATCGAGCGTTCGACTAGCGTAGTGAATAGTAAATGGGACATTGTCTTTCCTCTATCCGAGTACAACATTGATGGCATAATCTGATGCATCTGTCATTATCTCAAAAGGCTATGTCCAAATCGACCGTTGCAAAATAGAGGCCTCAGTGATAAGTTCTTTCAATCGATTAAAGGCAAGGAGTACACGGTCGTCAATGATGAAATCATTCTCCTTTCCTAACATATCAGTCAACGATATGTCCAACCTACTGAAATCTTTGATAAATCGCCAATAAAAACTGACATGGCCCAAGAATGACCTGACCTGCTTGATGGTTGTAGGTGTCTCTAGCTTGGAAATCACCTCCACCTTGACTGGGTCAACTTCCATGCCACGTTTAGATACAACGTGACCCAGCACAATTCCCTTAGTCATCACGAAGTTGCTCTTTTCCCACGAGAGCACAGGATTTACTTCACATCACCTCTGTAAGACTCGGTATAAATGATCAAGGCATTGATCAAAGGAGTCCCCATATATTAAGAAATCGTCCATAACCTCAATAAAATTCCCCACCATGTCAGCGAAAACTGCAAGCATACACCTATGAAATGTGGTTGGAGCATTGCATAGCCCGAACGGCATCTGTCTGAAGGTGTATGTACCAAAGGGACATGTGAACGTGGTCTTCTCTTGGTCTTCAGGAGCTATGGCAACTTGATTATATTCAGAGTATCCATCCAAGAAGCAGAAGTATTCTTTTGCTGCTAGTCTCTTGAGAATCTCGTCAATGAAAGGCAATGGAAAATGGTCCTTCTTGGTGATGAGATTGAGTCTTCTGTAATCTACACACACTCTCCAAGAAGTGGGTACTCTGGTCGTGATCTCCTCTCCTTTGTCATTCTTCATCATGGTGATCCATGATTTCTTTCGCACATGCAGCGGGCTCACCCATTTGTTGTCGAAGAAGAATACATGAATCCCGCATCGCACAATTTCTGATTTCTTTCATGATAACCTCCCGAAGGTTCGGATTGAGTCTTCTCTGAAGTTCGCAGGAGGGTTTGTTGCCTTCTTCAAGGAAAATGCGATACAAGCACAAGTACGGATTGATCCCACGGAGATCCTATGTTTTCCAACCTATTACCTAAAAGTTACATTCAAGAACCTCCATCAGATGAGATTCTTGGTCTTTGATCATATGGCATTGATAATAACCAGATACATGTTTGGTTCACCCACAAGGAAGGCGTACTTCAAATTGGAGGGTAGTAGTTTAAGCTCAAGCGAAATGAGAGCTTCCTCGATGGCGACTTCAGTGTTGACGCAAGTGGTGGTTGTTTTATCTGTTTGGTGTCCATCATACTTTATTCTGCCTCTTTATTCAAAAATTTGCAGAAGACTTCAATAACTTAATCTTCATTGAAAAAATCTTCAATGATCTGCTCTTGGTCTAGAAGGCACATCATCTCCACATAAATCTCATCAAGTGAATCAACATGAATCTCATCATGATTGACAAGGGGAGAGTCGACTGCATTCTCCATTCCTTCCTCGAGATAGAGGAATTCATAGATCTCATTATCATCCATAAAGAGGTTGGTGTCTTGAATTTCTGCCATAAAGTCGTAGTCTAGATAATGATTGATCACCCTCACACATGCTGCAGATGTTCCCTTTGTCGGTCTTGCATCAGACATGTTCTCTATATTGATTTTATTGTTGTTGGATCCGAAGATGATCTCTCCAGTACCATAATTCACTATTTCATTGGATGTTCGTAGGAACGGTCGTCCAAGTATGATTGGGGTGAGGAGCAAAGGCACGGAGACGTCCATATTTAGTACGACAAAATCGACAAGGAACTGCATCCCTTGAACCGTAACAATCACGTCCTGCAACATGTCCCTAGGTCGCTTGACGGATTTGTCTGCGAGTTACATAATCATCTATGTAGGTTTAAGCGGTCATAGCCTGAGTTTCGTGAGCAATGAGGTTGGCATCAAATTGACAGAAGATTCACTATCAAGTAAAGTATGTTCAAACTCATGGTTCAACATCTGACAACGAACCAGAGGTGCGCCCTTATCTGGCTTCTTGTCCGGGAGATTGATGATGGCACTGACTGTATCCATTGTAAGAATATTCTTTTCAAATTTGTCACCTTTGCTTCTGGCATTATGATTATGAGGCCTATGACGAGTCCGGATGCGCCGAGTTAAGAAGTTGTTTTTAATCTTAGTGAATAATAATAATAAAGTGTCGTTCGTTGTAGGCGGCGATCGGAAACGGTCAAGAAATAACCACAAATTTTTAATCAATTTTAATCAAGTGGTTTTTATGTTTATTTTACTTGGGCAAGTCCCAAGGTCGAATACAAGGAGGCAAAGGAACAACCTAAAGTTGTGCTTGTCAAGATTCATTTACGGTTTTCAAGGCAGTCTTTTTTTGGAATTTTTAATGCAAATAGGGGATGCAAGATGCAACTTCAGCCAATTTTAGGGACTAAAAAGCAAATTACAATCAAACTATGTCCGAAAAATACAAAACTTGGCCACAATGCAAATTATGATGAAATGAATGCACTGTAATATTTTGGGATTTTTTTGGATGCAATATGAATTTTTATGGATTTTTAAATGCAAACAAAATGAATTTCATTATTTAATTATGATAAATACTAGACCTACTTATTTCCGAGGACCAAAATTATCTAAAATCTATCAGTAGGTGATTGATCTCAGAAAAATTCTAAACCTCAAAAATGTGAGATCTAATACCTATTAAAATTAAATAGTGAAAGGTGCAAGATGATTTTTACAGGGCAAAATATGTATGCAAATGCAAATATTTTTGGGCACAATGTTAAGCACAATAATCTCTTCAACTAATGATTTTTCGAAGATTTTTAAAGCAACGGTTAATTAAATAAAAATTGAAGAGCATAAAATGGGCAAAGTTTGCAATTTTCCACAAAAGAATTAACTATTAATTTACCGTGAATCACAAAAATTTTCATAATATGTCAAAACGTAGAGAATTAAGTGTAGAACAAAATGTCAATTTTTGATAAATAAAATGCGATACAGAAGAGGTTCAAAACAAAGTGGGAACACATGGGTATTTATGCAATAAATATAAAAATAAAGATGCAGAGTTGGACCTAGATGTTATTACTGACTATTGGGGGGCCTTTCTGCAAAATTATCAGAGGGCACGTGCGTAGCACGTGCCTCTGGTCGGCAGGGATTGATCTGCAAAATGGAGAACCTTTGGGGGAGCTTTTGTAAATTGCCCAAGGGGGCACGTGCGCAGCACGTGACCCCTGGGTCGCTTCTTGCTGGGGAAGTCCCCCACACACGTGCCTAGCACGTGCTGGGGTCTCGGCCAACCGGCCGGCCGAAGGCGGAAGATGGTGAGGCGGTGCGAAGGCGGAGCTCCGGCCGTCCACTAGCTGCTGGAGGGCCTACCCAGGCGTAGGCGTTGGCTGGAGCGGCTCCTGTAGCGGTCGGTGGCGCAGTGAAGAGGCGATGAGGTTGGAGGGTCGGTGGCGATGGCTGTTTCAGGCAAGGTTGCGGCGATGAAGGTGTTGGTCGTAGGTGGTGAAGCAGGTCGAGGTCGGTCGGAGAAGAACTAGGCGTTGAAGATGGAAGCGGAGTTGCGTTGGCGGAGTCGTGGTCGATGATTGTGGAGTCGCAGAGTTGTCGGAGCGAGGCCGACGAGGGCGGTGGGCGGAGCAGGTCTTGATCGGAGTTGGAGATGCTGCTGTAGTTGTCGAAGAAGACGACGGAGTTGCTAACTGGGTAGTCGACGTCGTTGGCTCAACGATGATCGGAGCTAGGGCAGAAGGCGGGGCTGATCCGCGCTGCAACGAAGCGCTGAGATGGGGCTTCGGATCTCGCCGTGAGTGAAGGGCTGCCGGGCTGTCACCACCAGCGGAGCCTTGTTGATTTGAGCATGTCGGTGGATAACGGAGATGGGATCGGTCCTGGCTTTAAATAGGGAGGAGAGTGAGGGTGGGCGACCGGTGGTTGCGAGATGGCGGGGTTGAAGGCGGCGCTTGCGGAGGTGGTTGGAGGAGAACTCGGGGGAGTGGCGCGACGGAGGACTCAGGGGCGTTGGCGCGGTGGAGAACTCGGGGGGCGTTGGGGAAGACGACGCACCGCGGCCGTTCGATCGGCCGCTGACCGAACGACCGTGAATGCGCCACGTGGCAGGGGGCGTGAGAGCAGATGGGCACGTGCGACGCACGTGCGTGGGATTTTTAATTTTTTTAAATATAAAAACAAATTAATAAAACACCCAAAAAACGCTGACACGTGGCGGCCTCTGGGGCTGCCACGTGTCAACACCAGAAAATTCGAAGGAAAAACATTTTATAAAATCAAAAATAAATAGTAAATGACTTGGATCGAAAAAGTTACTTCACAAAAAATGCTCATCTCGACGAGATCTACAACTTTTATGAAGACATCAAAGCCAAAATCGATCAAATGGACAAAGTGATTTTTTGGGGTATCCCATATACATAGAATACCTAGATTTTTGGGTTTTTCTAATTTTTTTGTCATTTTTAAATCAGATAAAAAATCCGAAAAAATATGGAGAAATCAAAGATAAATAAAAGACATCTAAATCTATTTTTTGGATTTTTATAGATAAAGAAAATATGTACATAAAATACGGGTCGAAAAACTGCTAAAATACACAATGTACAAAAGAGGCCCAAAGGCCAGCTTTCACATACGAGCTCCGAATCACTTGAACTTGGTCTTGTTTTGAAGGTAATTGAATGTGCACTAGTTCAAAAGTGAGTAGGATAAAGTCGTACACTGGATGGGGAAGATATGGGGCTTTTAGTCCGAAAATCCTGAAACTAGGGTTTGGGTTTTTGGTCCACTTATTCGGGTTAGTGATTTTTTTTATTTTTTATTTATTCTTGTGAGTGATATGTACACAGTGGAAGTAGTTTTGGATTATTCGGAGTTAGCATGAATGAGTTAAAAATCCGGGAAGTTAGGCTATTTACAGGTCAAATTTGGCTTGGATTTTTAGCTTCTTATTGTGTGCAGAAATTATGGTTAAAATGCCATTTTTATGAAAACATGCATGAATGCTAATTATGCATAATAGATGCAGAAATGTTGTTGATTTTGAGGGATCTGGGCTTAATAAATGAGATTTAGAGTGATGATTCCGAGATTTATCATCCCCCTATACTTAAACCATGCTCGTCCCTGAGCATCAAAAAGAATGCCATGAAGTGAAATGAGATTGGGTTCCATACCAAGACCATGAGCTGAAGGTGAAAATGAAACTAAACTCAACCTTTGGATTATTTGTGTGCCCGAACTTCTATGAGACTTAGAATTTTAAAATCAACAGCCCTCAAGTTCTACACATCACTGTCACAGTTTCGGCTCAGAAGTCATCTTAGATCAATCCTCTTCCCAAAGTATACCCTATGAACATTGAATAACCGACTCATGTGTGTGAAAGGTTTTAGCTCTCCCCATCCAGAATGCCGGACTACCATGCTCCTCTCCTCTCCAGTAACTCGTCCTCGGGGAGTCAGGTATTTCCTTCTAAGGTCTGTCGTGTTGTGTTCACAATCGAAATGGGGGAGAAGTTAGAAGAAAGGGAAAAGAAGTGGAGAGTGGCCAGTGTAGTCACCTCTCCTTGTGAAGATGACCAGTGTAGCTGAGTCTTCACCAAGATCTGCAGGTTTCTTGAAGTTTGGACCTTTTTGGTCATATTTTATTTGGTAGTGCTTCTTTGTATTTGGAATATTTGGTGGTTTCTGCTTGGATCTTGTTGTGCCCCTACGGATATAGAATCTTTTTATTCCGTACATTTTTTGGGGTCTTAGAAATAATTGTGCCCAGCCGTCCATCCCTATTCCGAAGCTTTATTTCAACCCGTACTCCAGTCTTTAGATTTCCACGCTACCAGAAAAGAGATCACACAGTCTTCCAACATCCTGTCTGAGTTGAGCCAAGTGCATAGTGCGAGAGTACAAATTAATCCCCTATTCCAAAGTTGTACCAAAATGAAGAGACCAGGTTAGACACTAAGAGTCAAACGCTGCACATTGTCATGTGGAACTTAAAGAATTAAGTCAAAAGACCCGAAGCTCTTAAAATCCTATTTCTCGGTGAAGTTCCTCTAAAAATTAGGTTGATTAAGGTCAAGTCCAGACCACTCTCGATTTCGGCTCACAACTCGGTTCAGAACCCATTGACTTTTCACAGATGCGGATGAATGCTATGCTGGATGAAGTGCAAGTGTGTGAAATGCAGACACATTTTTTTATGCAAGGGATTTTTTTTGACAATGCAAAAATGAATAAGAAGCTATTTTTTTTAGAGCAGATGGGCACGTGCAACGCACGTGCATGGGATTTTTAATTTTTTTAATATAAAAACAAATTAATAAAACATCCAAAAACGCTGACACGTGGCGGCCTCTGGGGCTGCCATGTGTCAGCACCAGAAAATTCGAAGGAAAAACATTTTGTAAAATCAAAAATAAATAGTAAATGACCTCAGCACAAAAAAGTTCCTTCACAAAAAATGCTCGTCTCGACGAGATCTACAACTTTAATGAAGACATCAAAGCCAAAATCGATCAAATGCATAAAGTGATTTTTTGGGGTATCCTATATATATAGAATACCTAGATTTTTGGGTTTTCTAATTTTTTTATCATTTTTAAATCAGATAAAAAATCCGAAAAAATATGGAGAAATCAAAGATAAATAAAAGACATCTAAATCTATTTTTTTTGGATTTTTGTAGATAAAGAAAATATGTACATAAAATACGGGTCGAAAAACTGCTAAAATACACAATGTACAAAAGAGGCCCAAAACTCAACTTTCACATACGAGCTCCGAATCACTTGAACTTGGTCTTGTTTTGAAGGTAATTGAATGTGCACTAGTTCAAAAGTGAGTAGGATCAAGTCGGACACTAGATGGGGAAGATATGGGACTTTTAGTCCGAAAATCCTGAAACTAGGGTTTGGGTTTTTGGTCCACTTATTCAGGTTAGTGATTTTTTTGTATTTTTTATTTATTCTTGTGAGTGATATGTACACAGTGGAAGTGGTTTTGGATTATTCGGAGTTAGCATGAATGAGTTAAAAATCCGGGAAATTAGGCTATTTACAGGTCAAATTTGGCTTGGATTTTTAGCTTCTTATTGTGTGCAGAAATTATGGATAAAATGCCATTTTTATGAAAACATGCATGAATGCTAATTATGCAGAATAGATGCAGAAATGTTGTTGATTTTGAGGGATCTGAGCTTAATAAATGAGATTTAGAGTGATAAATCCGAGATTCATCAGCCTACACCTAGTTGTACATGCATCTTTCAATTATTTCTTCGCGACTGACATGTACTCAAGAGCTTTCATCAAGGGCATATTCAAGAACAAATTTTGGATAATTTCTACAATGGCAGGATCAGACAAAGCATTTTTCAAATTTTCCATTTGTTGTGTTTTTCCATTTCTTATGGAAAGGGAATATTTACAGAATCAAAAATAGAATCATTCAAAATTGTGTCCATGTCATTCTTTACAGGTTGATGGAAAAAAGGTATAGAATCATCTACAATCTGTGGACCAAAAATTATATGCTCGGCTTCCAGTGTTGGATTTGGATCTACTGCAGGTACAAATATCTTCAAGGATGGAGCTAGTTCCATGGCATGTGCATGTGTCTCCAATGTTGGATGATTTCCATTGAGGTTGTTGTTGTCTTTTTGTATTTTGTATTTTCTTCATTTTTTATGATTTTTCTGCAGATGGTGTTTCTTCAAAAATACTACTTGTCCCTCGTGTTGGTTGGATTGATGATTCCCCGTCAGATGCAATGTGCTTTCCCTTGGCAGTCGTCGATGGCTGCAGTGCTCTACCACTCCTTAGAGTAACAACGCTAGATGTAAACAAATCATTTCTACCTGAATCGGGCAGATCATTGCATACTACTTGCTCCTTGCATTGGAAATTATTTGGATTAGCTTCGACCTGGGCTGGTATGATTGTTTTGGCAGCTGTCAGGTCGTATATCTTCTAGGTCATTTCAGTCATATTCTTGACGAGCTGCTCCAGACATGTGAGGGTCGGGTTTGCCGGTGCAACCTCAAATGAGTCGCCCACTTGGGGCCTCTGATGTTGACAATGAGGGGGAGGTTGTTGCTGATAACCTCATGAAAATTGGTGAGGAGGAGGATGAGAGGAGTATTGTGAATATTGTTGAGAGGGATGAAAATTTTGGAATGATGCAACCAGCTACTGTCAGGGAAAACCCTGATGATAGTAGTCGGACTACTGTTGCTAATACCTCTGCCTTCATGTGTTCTCATATTGCGGAGGCTATTGGTTCTAGGATGGGTAGGGCTGGAAGTTTCTCCCACACTGTTGATGGTGGTGGTGTGGCCGGTTGGCCGAGTTCTATCCCTGAGGATGGCTTAACTACTGTTCGTGTTCCCACACGCCATTGATCTCTTGAATCTGCAACGGGGGTGGAGGAAACTGCTCTAGATAGGTTGGTTGCAACTCTGGTTGATAAACAACCATATGGTTCTGGGACTGTAAGGGCAGCTTCGGGAACTGCACGTAGTATACGTGTTGGAGAGGCTAGGGATGTGGGAGAATTAGCTGAGGAGGTTGTATCAGTGATGGTTTCTTCTGTTCAACAAGGTTATCGACAGTGGAAGACACAGAGTTGCAAGTATTGGCATTCAGAGCTCGAATTAGCTGCTCTAGTTATCAAGAGAACAAATCGAGCTTCTCCAAGCCCTGGGTTTTCCTCTCAACGACTGACGATATTTTGAGGTCTTGCAAACTCTTTTAAACGATGTCTACCTTAGACAAGTGGCTCCCAATAATGTTGAGGTTGGAGCTCTCATCCTTGTCTTTAGCATGGGTAGCCATGTTGACATGCTTGTTGATGGTGGCTGGCATCTTCATGTAGGTGCGTGATGAGGACTAAGCGACCTCCCCTTCAATCATCTCCTCAAAAATATTTCAGACTACATACTCATCCTTATTAAAATGTGAGCCACCACAAGCGACATCGACGATTCTCTGGCTTTCCAGTGTCAACCCACCAAAGAAGTGTTGCATAAAATTGGTTTTGGGAATCTCGTGGTGGGGACACTTTTCTTGTAGCTCTGTGAATCTCTCCCATACTTTGTCTACTATCTCGTGGGGTTGATGACAAAAGCTAGAGATGCGGACACACATCTGATTCAGTCGGCCGAGAGGATAGAATTATGAAGAAATGATGATTTCAACTCCTCCTAGGTTGTCACTACTTTTCCCAGATGATCGACCCAATACATGGCCTTATCTTGAAAGCTGAAAGGAAAAGCAGTCATCTTTATCACCACAGTGGAATATTGGGGTAATACACAGTGGCACAGATGCGACCAATTTTTTTAAGGTGGATATATGGTTCTTCTGTTGTATTCCTGTGGAAGGTGGAAAGCAGAAACATGAACTATGACTTTAGCTCAAAATGGGCATGTATTGGTGGAATCTGGATCCACTCTATGATGCGCCTTGTCCCGGGGTTGTATGTTTCCTTCAGAGTTGGATTTAACAGTGGTGGTCCTGCTTCTCTCCTCTCAGAATAGGGCCCACCTAGTAAGAATTCATCTCCTCCACCTCCTTGATTAAACTTATTCTTGGGTTCTGGTTCATCCTCCCTTTTGGCATCTCTTTCGTCGATCCTCCTCCTCAAATCATTAAGCATATCTTGAAAGGCGGTCTGGGCCAGAGCTTGATTGGTCAGCTGGTGTTGGATGGCTTGTATAGAAGCAAGCAACTGACTATTGACCTTATTCTATGTAGTGTAGTGTCCTTCCCCATGATCTGCCTGTTCGACTAGTTGGGGTTGTGGACCCTTTCCTCTTCCTCAAGGAGCTATCTTTGAATCGGCTTGAACGTCTGGCTTGTGATCAGGGTCAGAATCTGCATAATGGAGTAAACCCTAATCAGTCTCTCTCTGAATACCAACTGCTCAGATGAATATGGAATTAAGGTGAATCCCAAAGTGTTGTGAACAGAGCATAGGATATTGAATGAAATCGACCTCCATCCACAAGGAGCTAATTCTATGACAAGAGTAATCCCAGTTTATTTGGAGAAGAAGAGCTTGCTTGGGCTGCGAGTCTATCCTAAACAGTAGATTTATTGGAGAATGGCAAGTATTGAAGGAATAAAGAATCGAGGAGTCCAAGGAAAAGTTTGCAAGATCATAACTAACTTCTTGGAGATCATCCCGCCTTATTGAAGAGGTTGGCGATACGGAATCGATGTGGGCGTCGGCAGGTCCCAAATAAACCATATGTGTGACAACATCTCGAGATGGTCAAAAGAGATAGATGATGGATGAAGAGTATGGAGGTAAAGGAGTGTAAAACAGTAGAGGGTTCACAATGAGCAAGGGGCAATTAGGAAGAAGAGAAAAATTGTGCAAGTGCGTGATGTTTTTTATCTTAACCTTAATACGACTAATCAATCAAACCTCAAAACAATGGATTCACCAACTCCACCTGTGAAGTCGTGAAGGTCCGACAATTCTCTTTGTCAGTTTTAGATTTGATTTTCAGGCAATTTATCTTTTAACAAGTCCTTAGAGTGTTATGCCTATAGGAGGAGAGTACTATTGGAAAAGTATCTTGTACTTGTCCTCCTCCTTTGTAACATGTAGTCTGCACTTTTTAAGGTCCTTGTAACCCTTCCCGAATCCCTTCTCAGCCAAAGAAATAGAGGGAGGAAGCTGATAGGTGAAACCACTACTTCGGATCTCACTCAGAATGGAATCACCCATGAGCGTGCAAGAACCTACTCGGACGCAAGACGATGAGACATACACTCCTGTGAAGGTGTGGCCTAAGCTCAATACTTCGGACAAGGTCAATGCTCTACAAAATAGCGAATGTCATCGTCAACCAAGCCCTACTCGTCTACGTACAATAGAAGCGCCAATACTTCAAAAATCCATGCGATACATAAGGAAGCACAGACTCGGTTTTGGGCTCTAATCCTTATGAAGTCGCTCTCTCACAGGGAAGGAGACCTTCCATGCAACCTAAAAACAAATGAGGGCTTTTCTCACCCAAAGCAATGGGTCCAATTAATCAAATTTATTTAGGTCAAGTTTTTTAAGCAGTCCCTTTTTAATTTTTTTGTGTTATCACTTACTTTGAGAGCAATGGGTCCAATTAATCAAATTTATTTAGGTCAAGTTTTTTAAGCAGTCCCTTTTTAATTTTTTTTTGTGTTATCACTTACTTTGAGTAGAGTTAATACACGCGTCTAATGTTTTTGTATTTTCTTTGATTCCTATGTGATCCAAAAATAGAGGGAGATAGCAGAAAAACAATGCAAGGTGACACTAAGATGGAAATCTCATCTTAGTGTCTAAATAATGAATGCTCAGTTAGAAGACTTATAGTGCTTCCCAGCTCTCTCCATGCGGGATGCAAAATAGGAATTTGTAAACCTATATTGTATGTCGATATGCACACAAAAATCATCCTAAGCTATTGTCCACTCTCTCAAGAGCTTCTTGCTCTCTCTTGTCGGCTAGGTTAGAAAATCTGACTCCTCATCCCGAGGATGTGTAGAATCACCTAAGTGATCCTCCTTGGTCCACAGTCCCTCGCAAGAATACAAGAGAAGAGATGTCAGACAATTCAAAATAGATAATCAAATAAAGAGAGATAATCTCAAAAATGGCTAAGCAAGTAAATAGAAAATTCAAAATCTATTCTACAAGCCGTTGCTCCCCGACAATGGTGCCATTTGAAAAACAAGAAAATTAGAGTCGCTAATAATGGCCTGACAAATCCGACTCACTGTCGCAGAGGCGACTACTCAAATCCACTCGTTATTTGAACAATTAACCCACACAGATAATTAAGCAATTAAAAGCAAGAGTTAAAATTTATTATACCATACTAAGAATGTATAGTGACAAGCAAGTAGGGGTCAAATCATGAAGCGATGGAGTAGGCCAGGCAAAGATAAATAATCAAAGCACAATTTATCACTCAACTACTTAACCAGAAATGTTTTTTTATGGGTTTTAGATTTTAAATTTTTTATTATTTTTTTATATTTTTGTATTTTTATTTTTTAATCTTTTGTCCTTATATTTATTTTTATATTTTTATATTTTCTTTTTCTTTTAAAGATATAATAAAGCTACAAGTAGAGCATATATACAATATAGACTAGTATAGATAAAATAATAGTAAATATAGTCGAAACCAAGAAAATAAAATCTTTGGGTTTTAAAATATGTTTACTATTTTTGTGATTTCTAGGATTTTTTGCTAATTTTTATATATTTTTAAAACTAAAAACACCCTAAATCAGGGTTTAATTAAATAGGCCAAGATTAAAATGGAGATAAAAATAACAATAAATCAGATTTCTCTAAATTAATTTTAATTTATAAATAATAATTATAAGAAAATTGTAAAATAGAAAACACAATTTTTGGGATTTTAGAGAATTTTGTATATTTTTATAAGTATTGTTGGGTCATTCAATTCTTAAGATTTTTTTATAATTTTTAAGAAATTTTTATTCTGGAGTTGTAAAATAACTAACAAATGAAAAAAATATTTTTTTTTTGAAATTTTCTAAAACTTTTTTTTGTATTTTTTATGTATTTTGTAATGTAGACATGGATTAAAATGGCACTTTTATTTTTAATAAAAAATGAAAAAATTCCAAAATTGCTAAATAAAATAAGTTGGTGGCAGTGCGTACTATCAGAAATAGACTCCTATTTTTGGGGATTTATTTGAGCAAAATAGATTTCTAAAATAAATAGGCACAACAAAAAATAACATTACTGATTGGGTGTTTTTTCTAAATAAAAATAAGTTCAATGGCCACAGTGCAATTTCTCCAAAAATATAAATGCAATTAAAATGCTTCTGGGTCGAATAAAAATACACAAAATTCCAAGGGTGCGCCTGCAAAATTTCCACCTCACGTGGGGTATCATGTGAGGTGATGTGGCGTGGACCTTGAAACAATTACTAAAAGTCCGGGGTCCTTTTTGCATATATTACAAAACTATTTCAACCGCAAGGAATGTTTTAGTGCTAATATGTAAATACAAAAAAGTGGTCGGCAAGAGTGTAAAATACCCAATGTAAGGGCACATGCAAACAGGCGGATGCTCTTTACTTGACTAGTGGCACATTCTGGTGGCCCGATACTGGTTCACGCAGGACGACCATGATTAGTTCTCTTGGAGATGATCGGACGGTGGAGCTTTGATCAATCGAATGGCAGCTGTGTGACAAGAAGAGCAGGGGAGATCGAACCACGATGGATGGACTTGGAAGAACATGGGAAGAACACAACTTGGTGAAGTTCATTCTGGTATCCTTTTCCCATTCGTCACTCCCAGGAGCTGAGGGGCCAATCAAACACTCGTGGGGGCCTTTCGCACCAGCTGAATGTCTCCAAATGGGTTGAGACTCGCCGGTTAGGTCGGTCATGAATCCACGATTCATCATCTCAAGATCTTGATCTTACCAAAATCCCCGAGTAAAATCCCAGAAAAATGTCCATAAAATAAATAAATTAACAAAATAACTCTTGTAAATAAAAACACAATAATTATTGTATATTAGATTGTACAAAATAAATTACCCATAAAAAGCCGCAAAAATAAAGGAGTTTTATACAAGTAAATAGCATAAAACTTCATGTATTTTTAATAAATTCATTTCAACTCCTTTTTAGTAATTCTTTTTCTAACTTATTCATAAAAATGTATATAAAAATACAAAAATATAAAACAAATTCTTACTCAAATAAATGCTCCTAGATCCCAAAGAGAAAAAGCCGTAAAGTACAACTTCCAAGCCAAATCCCCCATCCGTATGAACTCCGAATTCACCAAACTAACTTTTAAAGTTCAAGTTAGAAAATTATCTATCCAACGGAAGTGGTTTCATTAAAATCGGAGCTCATTTGCAAAAGTTGAGTTTTGGGACCTAGATGTACATTGTATACTATGTATATATTTATTCTTTCTTTATTTTATTTCTGAAAATACAAAAAATCATGGTTGTGTTTTAGTTTGATTGTATTATTTTATTGTTTTTTTGTTGTAAATATCTCTTATTAAAAAGACAAAAAAATACATATTAGAAAAGCAAACAAAAAATTGTACATGTTGTATGTATTTACTTGTAAATTCACCACTATTTTTTCCTTCTTTATTTTTGTTGTATTTAAAGTAGCCTACTTTATATCATCATTTATTTTATTATTTATTTTACATTCTCTACAGTAACCACCATTCAACTCCATTCTACCACCAACCTCCATTCAACCCCACCATTTTTTAAACCTCCCATTCAACTCCATTAATAATATAACCTCCCACCACTTTAATAGCCTCTCATTTCATCCTCTTTATATACATCCCATCCTCCTCAATTTGCACTTGATACATCTTTATGTGAGGAGAGTCTAGTTCCCAGAGTTGAATAGGTGACAGCGACGCAACCGCGGTTGAGCGACGACAGCCCTCTCTCCGGTGAGATCCGCTGGCTTTTCGGCCAACATCGCATCCACATTCGTGCGTTGCTCGAGCTCATCGCTCGCCGGCGATTCGAGCGAAGATCGTGCTCTCGTGAGCACACCATAGGCGACCGTCTCCATCGTAGGTAAGTTTATTTTCATCTTGTCATCATTTGTATCTTTGCAAAAATTATTTATCACACCATATAACCACCCACCATCCTCCATTTATTCTACTTGTCATATTCACCACCATTATCACATCATATCATCACTACCACCTTCATTTTTCCTTTTTATTGTACATAGCCACTTTTATTCCCTGTTTAAGAAATCAAAATAAAAAAATTTAAAAAATTATTTTTTTAAAAAAACACACATCATAGAGCAGAAAAAATAAAAAAACAAAAAAAACTGGAAGGAGCAGCGGCTACTGGCGCCCCCACATCGCTGGCCCTGCACATACTCCAGCGGCTGTCGTCACCCCTCCGCTCCTCCGCGCTTGGCGTGCGCGCCAGCCAGCCGCCTCCACGTGGCCGCGCGCACTCAACGCTCAGCTCTCCAGCCGCCGTGGCCGCAGCAGCCCATCGCTGGTCGCACATCTGCCCCCCATCGCCGGCCCCGCGCCCCCTCCCGCATCAGTCGTGGGTGGCCGCGCCGCCAGTGCGCCCCCCCCCCTCGTCCTCCTCCGTCCTACTCGCCGCGCCGTCGTCCCACACCCCGTACCCCTTTGGGTTCTCCATCGTGCCCCAACAAGGAAGAAGAAGGTCTGATTCCCTTTAAATTTTTTATTGTAAAATTTGCATATTTTATCCGCAAAGTGTTTGTAATTGCGTTTTAGTCATTGTGCTTGTTTTATATTATCAATTCCATTTTATATTTTGCACGAATACCCCTGTGTTTGACCATTGATTTGGACATCTGTATTGCATTATTTTATTAAATGAAAAATATCATTGGGTTGAGCAACTATTTCCCTACATTCTGAGTATTTGTATTTTTGTGAGTTGTGGGTAATTAATTAAGATTATTTAACTGAAATTTTACATATTTTACCCATTCTGTGCTATTAAATACATATCTAACTCACGATTGCTCTAAAAGTTCTACAAAAATTAGATATGATGCCTTAAAGAGTGCTTAACGTACTATCCAAATTTCATCCAATGTGGAGTTGTCTTGTGCCTGAAATAAATTGTAGACTGATTTTAGTATTTGATTTTTAATTAAATTAACGTACATCATTTTTGCGAAATTTTAAGTCCTCTGGATTCTATGTGAAAATACCTTTTTAGGATAATTCACACTCTGATTAATTTGACATTTCGATTTATTAGGAAATAATTACTCGTTGTCATTCTGTTTTCACTAAAAAATCCTTAAAATTTTCATATTTTTTAAAAAATTCCAAAAAAATTAATGTAGTCTCATTTCATCATGTTTTTATTCCAGTAATTTTTTTCATATTTTTTTCTTAATGTTTGTGTGAAAAAATTGGAAAATACCCATAAAAAGAGTGCATTTGTAATTATTGCATTTTAAACCATAAAATTTCAAAAAAAGTGTCTTGCATTCATCACTGGATTAGAATTCTAGGAAAAATATAATTTGGTTGAATTGGATTAATTTCTCATTAAAATTAATTTGGCTAAGTTGTGTGATTTCATAGGAGCTTAATTGACTTATATTTGCATTCTTTTTGCATTAAAAAAATCTAAAAAAATACCACTTGGAAATCTAGACCTAAGTTTTCAAATAACCCCGAAGTTGTTCCTTTGCCTCCCTGTGTTCGACCCCGGACTTGCCCGGGATATAAATTTAAGCCCAGACACTCTTCATGGAGATTCTTCTCTCGGTTCTGATTGAATCGCTAAGTACACGTACCACAACGAACATGAATTATTTATCGTATTTAGTGACTCGTCAGATGGCGTCGTTGCCAGGGGAACAAACGGCTTAGGGACTAATTTAAAAATTTGGATTTATTTCACTTACTCGGGTAGTCTGACCCCCGATCCACCTTGTATTTAGTCCATTTTCTTTCAATTATTTCTATTCATATTCTTGTATATATTTTGTTTTTATCTCTCTAATATAAATATTATTTTCCTTGCGAGGGTCCGGTGGACTTGGAGTGCATCGGAGGTCGATGGACGCTACGCGCGCCGATTGCTGAAGAGCAAGAGAATCGATTTATTTTCGAGAGAATTTTTGTAAATTTTTGTAATTATCGTGTTGTAATTATTTAGGTAGCTTGGTTCTTTATAGCGGCTCATATTTGAGAGCTCTAATGAATATGTGATTCATCACTCCAAAAGTCAAAAATAGATCCTTGTTCCCGAGTAAATAGAGGCATATTTCTTTTTAATTTGCATAAATAGCATTCATGCACACATTCATAATTCATGCATTTTAGCAGCCCATTTGCATTTAAATAAGAAGCCAAAAATCCCTTGTAAAATACCTCGTCACCAAAATAACCTCTTCTCTATAATATACATATATTCCTTAATAATATAGGGAAGAATGCCAAAAATCACCCTTGTAAAATAGCCAAAATAGCCTGAGATCCCTTGTACATTAAAACACACATAAAGCCCTCATACAAACCCCGAATTAGGTCTACTCACTCTTAGAATACTACATATTAAAAGACCTTCAAAATGAGACTAATTTCATTGAAATTGGAACTTGTATGAGAAACTTGGGTCTTTGGGCCATTTTGTATACTACATATGTATATATATGTATATTTGTATCTATGTATCATATTTGACCTCATCTCCGTCTTTGGTCAACATGAAACTTGTAGATCTCATCAAGATCTACAACTTTCATGTTTTGAGTTTTTCCAAATTCGGCTTCCTCTTCTCTCTACACGTGTTTCTTAATCCAGCCATTCACAGCAGGCCACGTGGCGCCCTTTGGTTGCGCCACGCGGCCCGTTGCCCATCGCCTCATCCGCCCGCGCCTTCCGCCGTTGGATCTCGTTTCAGATCCAACGGCCCAGGCCTTTCCACGTACCTGACCATCTCCCAGCCATCAGATCCGCCCCACACTTCATCTCCACCGTCCCTTAGCGCCGCGCCTTCAGCCTTCCACGTGGAAGCATCTGCGCCGCCTGATCAGATCTCCGATCTTTCCATCACAGCCGCACCTCTGCCAGCAAATCTCAACCTTCTGATCAACTCCACCCTCTCATCTAAACCGCCCGCTCACGCTTCGCCACAACGCGCCACGTGGTTCCCTCATAACCCATCATCTTGGCGCCCCAGATCTAATCCTACCCGCTCACCACGCTCTGATCTCCACCGTTGGATCACAAGATCCAACGGTGGAGACCTCGTCTCCTACCTCCAGGCGCCCCTCTCCCCCACGTCCCTTGCCTTGCGAGAGGGGCGCCCCCTTCCTATTTTGGAATGCACGTCGGCCATCTCCTCCGGCCGCTGACACCTCCACGACATTCCCCACTCAATCCTCTCCCTCGACAGCTCCCTCAAGCTCCACCACCTCCACCATACTCGCCCCACGACTACCACCAACCTCTCCACTCCACCAGCCAGACCACCTCCTTCTCCTTATAAATACGCCACCTCCGGCGCCGTTCACCCCCATCCGCCACTCCAGAGAGCTCACCCTGAGCTCTGATCTTCCAGTTGGAGACAGCAATTTGGCGATTCATCGAGCGACGAAGGGCTTCTTCTCCGGCGAGATCCACGGCAGCTCCGCCGTGTCGCAGCCGCTCCTCCGAGTAGTTGCACGAGCTCGGGACCCTACCGATCCCTCGAGCGACGACCCTGGAACTCCAATCTGAGCTCCAATTCCCAGGTAACCCCCTCCATTCCTCCTCCGATCTTCTTCTTTATTTTCTTGTTTCTTCTCCGATTTTATTCGGCATCCACGATCACCTTCTCGCCTCCTTTCCATCTCGTCGAGCTTCGCGTCGAAGCCCCCGTTCCCGCTGACCCCTCCGCACCTTCCGACGACGCACAGCACCTCCATCGACTTCCAGCTCCGCCATTTGGCCGGAGCCCCATCTCCAGACGACCTCCGTCACCCTTAGGCCTCGCCGATCACCATAACATCTCCACGAACACTTGCACGCCTCGGCTATCGCTTCTAACTCCTGCAGGTTCACATTCCTTCACTGGCCGGAGCCTCACCGGAGCTCCCTTCGAGCTTCGTCTCCAGCGAGCTTCAGTCCACCTCTGCCGCTCCGGAGACCATCAGGACCTTCGCCGCCGCACCACGAGACTTTTGGGATAGCTCCGACAAGTCGGAGAGCTTCATCGACTCGAGGAAGGATGGGCGGAGCAAAGGCCATTTCGCCGGAGCCCCGCCATCTCCTCCGCAGGCGGCGGAGGAACATCGGAGCAGACGAGCAGCCACCGTTCGATCACATCGATCGAACGGCCCCCACATCGCCACGTGTCCTCCCATCGCAGCAGCTTCCCACCGTCGATCGTGCCTCTGATCCAGCGGTCCGCAGCGAGCCACGTCTCCGTCTTCCTCGAGCCCCAGAGGCCGTTGGATTATCATCGATCCAAAGGTCCGAGTTCACGCCACGCGTCGTCACCGACAACCCTCGGATTAATCTCTATCCGAGGGCCTTCATTACGCCACGTGACCCAGTCGCCCGAACCTCTTCTCCAAATCTAGGCTCGGGCGACCCGAAGCTACATCGAGACGCAGTCCGAACCTCCAGAGCGTCCGAGCCTTCTCCGAGCCTAGGCCGCCCACGTGAGGAGCACGTGCGACCTGGGTTAATTGCACAGACGCCCCTGAAGCTTTCTGAAATTACAAAGAGGTCCCTGTGAAGCAGACCCCACGTGAGGAGCACGTGCCCTGTGGAGAATTTGCATCAGAGTCCACCATATTGTCGGTAATTGCATTTTAGTCCCTGTCAGCATATTTGTTTATTGAAATTTTAATTTCCAGTATTGCATTTACACCCCTGTGTTTGCACGTGTCCCTAGAGTGCATTTTTCATCATTTTGAAATTCTAAAAATGGCATGTTGTTGGGAATTTTGTCCTCTGTCTATTAGTACACGTGTCTGATTTTTGTAGGCTTATTTGAATTATCAATGAATTAATTGGTGCATTGTTGACATATTTTGCCCAGTGATGCATTTTGATTTTTAATTAATTATCTGTGCCTTCAAAAATTATCAAAAATTCACAGTAGCTTAAGGACACCATTTTTAACACACCATAAAAATTTCATAGCATTTGCACGTATATCGAGGCCTAAATAAATTGTTTAGTGATTTTCTTAAATTAATTTTAATAAATTCATTTCACAGTGGAATTAAGTTCTGTCAATTTCCCTAGGTCCTTGATTATTAGAGCTACCTAGGATAATTTTAGTGCTTGGAAAAATTGTGATTCGGTATTTATTAAAAAATTAAATTCTGAAAATCACTCTGTCTGTTTATTTAATTCACAGTAAATTCATTTTGAGTCGAAAAATTCCAAAAAAATTAGTGTAGGTCATTTTCATCATAAATAACTATCTGGCCAATTTTCATTATTTTTGGACTTAATTTGATACATTAATTAAATTGCATATTAAATTGGCCTGTATTGTCTGCATACGTCTGCATAGAAATTAAAAAAAAGACCAAAAAAATACTCCTTGAAAATCAACGCTTGAATAATTGCTAAAATTTGACCTAAGGAGACAGTTGCCTCCCTGAGTTCGACCTTGGACTTCACCAAGTAAAAACATTTGCCGCTTGAAATTAACTCGAATCTAATTAAAGTGGTTTTTGATTAGCCCTCTCGTAGCCGACTGCAACGAACGACATCTAATTAATTTGGACATTAATTTGACCGAATTAACTAACGGTGCGGGATCGCTCGTCAAAATGGCGTCGTTGCCGGGGAGGCACGGCTTAGGATAATTTTTAGCAAATTTTTGAGTGTTTGATTTTCCTTCCCCGGGTAGTCTGACCCCCGGTTTTTCTTGTGAATATTTCTCTGTCTTTTAAATTTTTGTATTTTTGTGTCGTTCTTTATCTGACCTCAACTTGTTTTTGTGCAAGGGACACCGGAGTCGAAGACGCTTCGAGGAACACGCATTCGAATTTGTTTGAGTGATTTGAGAGAACCTGTAATCTCATTTTATTTCCAAATTTTTTCCTCGCATCATTTCCAGCGGTTCCCGTTTGGGATCTCGCGTGTGTAAAAATAGTGGAACTGTGTCCCGTGTGCTGTGTGGGTGAATTGTAACTTAGCTTGCACTAGCGGCTCCTCGAGCCACTCTAGGACTTGTTTGTGCTCGTAATCAATAGGACCACACAATACACTTAAAAGACGCACCTAGACCGCAGTACTTAGTCAAATCTAAACTGTTCTTCACGCTAATAGAACTGCCTGTCTAGGAGCGGCTTTTCATCGCTTGCATTTGCATGTAAAGTAAAGTTTTCAATTCTGTATTGCATCCTGCATAAAAAAGCGAAGGGATCACTGTAAGTATTCTCTACTCAGCATAGCATCATCGATTTTTCGTGCATCGGCTTTTCTCGATTTCCCCCTCTGATTTTCTCACTTAAATTAAACAGGAAATTGGGACTGTTCGATAGGCGTGCTTTGTGGTGGACTAATTAAAGTGATAACTTAACTTTAAAAATCGGGACTGCTAACAGTATTGACCAAAAAAAATAAAAACTGAAAATTGTTTGCGGGAGATTAATCCCTGACCTTGTATTCAGGCTGAGTGAGGGTACTTGAGTGTGTGTGAACACCTTAAGACAGAGCCCAAATCCCCACCTTCCATATCACGAGCCAACTGATCTTAGCAAATATCACGAGTGGGATACTTTTAAACTCATTGACAAGTACCAAGTAGCCTCCGCCTTCACAGGTAGATAGGGGCGAACCAGCGGTACTCTGCGACAAGGCCTAAAAGCTTTGTCAGCCTCCGCCTCAGTGCAGGTAGATAGGGGCACGTCATTGAGTCCCCACTCCGGATAGGAGCAAAGAAAGGGAGGATCGACGGTATCTTCGGCGACAGGATAAACAGGGAAGACGCATCCGGCTCTAAGCCGACTTCCCTCTAGGCCGCGTAATCCTTGCTATTTTTGCTTGAATATCACACTTAAAAAAAACTACAAGATAAATTGGACTCAACTTTGAGTCCTTCACTGTGTTGAGTGTGAACCCAGGGTCTTGGATTGTTCTTGTTGCTTGCTTCAGGTAGGAGTAAAATCCTATCTTCTTCTCTCATCAAGATGAGTGATTGGGGAGATCTCGACGCACTATTCAGTGATCTCTCTATGAGTCCCCCAAGTAACTCATCTTCCTCGGTCCGAGCGCACCTTGGACCACCCAGGACTCATGACCCTCTTGAGTCCTGGTTCCCACATGCTCAGGGTGGTTACTCTCAAACCAACCCTTTTATCTCCTCCGAGATTACCGAGGAAGATCATTGCCTCGGTAATCCCTTCCTTGATTTGCCCTCTAACACCGATCTTATTTTCCAAATCCCAGAACTAGAGGACGAGATGCCGCCAAAAGCTCCACCAGATGAGGAACAAATTAAACAAATTCTTGCCCGCCTCGCTGATGCCGAACAGAGGAATGCAGATCTCATGGCGCGGATGGGACAGATCATAGCAGCAGAAGGAATCGACCGACCAATGGTTGATACCTATAACCCGGCGGAGAACGAGATTCAGAACTGGTTGGCACCTGCAGTTCTCGCCCAGGCATTTGAGCTGAAGCCCCACTTCCTTAGTCTGCTACCGAAGTTCAACGGAAATCTTAATGAAGAACCAAACACTTTCCTCCGTGACTTCGAGTTGGTGTGCAACAATCTTAGCCATCCCAATATTGGCCAAGATTATATTCGGCTGAAGGCCATCCCTTTTGCCTTAGGTGATAAGGCTGCTCATTGGCTGAAAAACTTGGGGGTGGTATGTACTACTTGGATGCAGTTCAAGGACCTTTTCTTGAAGAAGTTCTACCCTCTCAGTAGAACTAATCAGATGAGAACAAAGATCGCCAGCTTTGCTCAAGGAGCCAGCGAACCGTTCCATGAGGCTTGGGACAGGTTCAATGACTTAGTACAAAAATGCCCATGCCACGGCATTTCAAAGGCGATTTTAGTCCAGACCTTGATCTGTGGTTTAACCCCAGAGATGCAGGGGTTGGTCAGTGCCGCCTGTGGAGGAAGCTATCTGAACAAGAACGAGCATGTTGTATGGAAGATCCTAGAGCAGATGGCAGAAACCGGCAGGTCACAGGCCACAAGGGCCTATCAGTTGTCTCCCTCAATCTTATCCAATGAGACAACTAGAAGGACTGTTGCAGATCTGACTGAGGACCTCATCCCCAGCATGGGGATGATCGCCGACAAGCTTACCATGGTCGAGCAGATCCACAAGAGAGTCGCGGAGATGGAGTCTCTTTCAAGCCTTCCCAAGAAAGTGGAGGAACTCTCTGAAAAGGTAGCTAAGATTAAGCTACCCACCCCTTCTGCACCACTTGTACCTGTACACCGAGTCCATCTTGTACAGGAACAGGCACCGGGGTCTCAGAGTAGCTGGGATCAGACTTATACCCAGCCGAACCATCATGCACCCCCACCAGTGGAAACGGAATATGAGGAGCCCCCGCCTGTATACGAGATTAATGGGCTTTGGTATAGCCAGGACCCGCTAGTCCGGCAAATCGAGATGGGGAAGGATCAGGCACACCGCTCCACCCCAGCCTACCAAGAGACCAGGCCCGTCACAGTCCCGCGATACCAGTCCAGGCCAGATCATGGGTACCAGCCGCAGCAGCGCACCTACCAGCACGGGCCAGCACCGTCTCACCAGCAGCAGTATCGGCATGGCCAGCAGGGCCAATATAGGACGGCATCAACAACGCAGCAAGCCCAGCCCACCGAATTGGAATCACTCACCTTGGCGATCCAGACCCTATCTGATAGGGTCCAACAGATACAGAATGACTACTTGGATATGAGAACCGACATCAATCGGGTTTCTCGTGCCCAGGACCAACAAATGGCGCCAAGGACCCCAATTCCCGCACAGGTTCAGGCCAATCCGAACAGCATACACCAGGGCCAGAACCGACCTCGAGATCAGGTATATTATTCAGATAATTATCTATCTGAACATGAGATCCTTTCGTACGATAATGTTAATCATATGTCCCTCAGGAGCGGAAGGACCGTGACCATACCTGATCGGGCACGGGCACAAAAGGAAGGAACCTCCGAGCATCTACCTGAGGAGAATTCGGAGGAAGAAGAGGAGGAGCATCCCCACCACCATCCCCAGCAGAAGAAGAGGACATCTGAGTCCTCGAAGCAGCATTCCCGCATCCACTTAGAGTTAGACGATACCGATGAGCCCGCACCTCCATCTGAGGAGGACCATCCAGAAGAAGCGGAAGAAGCACCACCGGTTTCACCCAAGCATTTTCCTGTTTGTCAGAGTCCGAGTCAGAGTCTGTGTAGAAGTCCGAGTCAGAGTCTTGTTCAGAACTCAGTTCCAGCAGCTAATGAAAATATTTCAGTTCCAGAACCTGAGTTAATAATCCCTTTCCCCCAAGCTCTAAAGGGTGGAAAGAAGAAAATCAAAAAAATCCAAAAAGATGACCCTGAGATGGCTGAATTCTGCAATATACACATCAAGGTCACAATCCCTTTTGACAAGTTCGTGGAAATGACCCCTGCATTCCAAAAATACCTTAAGGTGAGATGCACACCTACTAGGGTTAGCAGGAAGACCAAAAGCCGTGTTGAGAAACACGTTCTATCAGTAGCCACGACTTGTGCAATAAAGAACTCGTTTCCTTGGAAACGAAGAGACATGGGTGCACACTATGTAGTAAGTCATGTTGATGACATTGCGTTTGCACGCACTCTCCTGGACAATGGTTCCTCGATCAACTTAATGCCCACATCCCTCTATGAGCGGCTTAATCTCGGACCTCTTAGGAAATCTAGAGCTATTCTGCAGTTTGCTGACAAATCCACTAAGAGGTCCCAAGGAGAGTTAAGGAACATTGTCATCAGAGTCGAGGGGCAAGAATACATGGTGGACTTTACTGTCCTGGATATGGAAACCCCTCGTAATTGGAGAGATTCCCAGATCATTTTAGGTAGGCCCTTCCTCAGAACTGCAGGGGCCTTATTTGATTATAAGACTGGGAAGATTCAGTTCCAAACTCCCGACGGAGATGAGGAACTGGAGATGAAGCAGACAAGATGGCAGAGACCAGACACCGAATCCAGCACCGAGTACTCCTCTACCGAGACAGACTGTGAACATGTAGACGTAGTTGGGCCATGGAGACAGAACCCAGCCAGCATCAATGTGTCCATCTCCTTTGAAGATGATCCAGTGCATGAGTCAGTCTGCGAGATCCTGAGGAACGAGTACAGCTCTGAACCTGCATCGCCCTACATCTTCGATGACGTAGAGGCCCAGTGGGTCCTGTCAGTCCTTACATCCTTAGGACAATCGGAAGATGAGGATGACGAGTCGGACGAGGCGTTTGCCGATTGTATGGAAAATTTTGACGATCCGACTCCAGAGCCGCACTTGGTGGCAGCTATTACAGAACATGATCCAGCCACTTCCAACACCGAACCAGATCAGATTGAGCCAGACTTCTTAGATGATCACACTCTTCCTGAGCTCAAACCTCTTCCCACAACACTGAAATATGCCTTCCTTGCGGGCCAAGACAAGAAATTTCCGGTCATTATCAGTTCGCAATTGACCGAGGAGCAGGAATCTCGCTTGCTAGAGATCTTGGAGAAAAACCGCAAGGCAATAGGCTGGAGCATTTCCGATCTCCATGGGATAAATCCCGCTCTGTGTTCGCACCATATTTACTTAGAGAACGAAGCTAAACCCTCTCGTGAATTCCAACGCCGGTTGAATCCAAATTTACGAGAAGTGGTGAAAAAAGAGATAGAAAAATGGTGCGACGCGGGTTTCATTTACCCAATCTCCGACTCTAAGTGGGTGGCCCCAATCCATGTTGTCCCGAAAAGTCGGGAATTCAGACGACCACCAACGAGGACGGAGAGGAGATCGTGACGAGAATACCCACGTCGTGGCGCGTCTGTGTGGATTACAGACGCTTGAATGCTGCGACGAAGAAGGATCATTTCCCTCTGCCATTCATTGATCAGATCTTAGAAAGATTAGCGGGAAAAGAATTCTTCTGCTTCCTTGATGGGTTTTCGGGCTTCAATCAAGTAGCCATAGCTCCGGAGGACCAGGAAAAGACCACGTTTACATGCCCCTTTGGTACCTATGCTTTCAGGCGCATGCCCTTTGGGCTATGCAATGCTCCAGGTACTTTTCAAAGGTGCATGATTGCTGTATTCGCCGAAATGGTCGGCGAATTCCTGGAAGTCTTCATGGATGACTTCTCGGTCCACGGCGACTCTTTTGATTCCTGCCTTAGGAATCTGGACCGAGTCCTCAAAAGATGTTGTGAAGTCAATCTGGTGCTCTCCTGGGAGAAAAGTCACTTCATGGTGACGGAGGGCATAGTGTTGGGGCATGTCATCTCCAAGAGAGGAATGGAGGTTGACCCTGCCAAGGTGGACGTGATCAGACGACTCCAGCCACCAACCAACGTAAAACAGTTGCGGTCGTTCCTTGGGCATGTCGGATTTTATCGAAGATTTATCAAGGATTTCTCTAAGATTGCCCGACCGCTAACTGAGCTTTTAGGCAAAGACACGGATTTTATTGTAGATCACAAATGTCTTGAGGCCTTTAAGCTTCTACAAGGAATGATCATGGACGCACCCATCTTACAAGCCCCAGATTGGTCTCTACCTTTCGAGATCATGACGGACGCCTCAGATTATGCTGTTGGGGTTGTATTGGGACAAAGAAGAGATGGCGTCCCGTTTGCAATTCACTACGCAAGCAAAGTGCTTGATTCTGCTCAGCGTAACTATACAGTTACCGAAAAGGAAATGCTTGCGGTAGTGTTTGCCTTGGACAAATTCAGATCCCACTTAATCGGATCCAAGGTAACTGTGTTCACAGACCATACGGCATTACGATACCTGATGGAGAAGAAGGACGCGAAGGCGCGTCTTCTTCGTTGGATTTTGCTTATCCAGGAGTTTGATTTGGACATCCGTGATAAACCTGGAAAGAAGAACGTAGTAGCCGATCATCTTTCTCGTCTCGAAGATCTTAATACTTTCGAGGTTTCCCCGATTCGAGACTCCTTCCCTGACGAGTCGATTTTTGTTATCGACTCACTCCCATGGTACGCCAATATCGTGAACTATCTTGTCTCCAAGAAAGTTCCCGAGGATTGGCCCAAGAGCCAAATCGACCGATTAAAGTCGGACGCTAGACACTACCATTGGGAGGATCCGATCCTTTTCTTTGAAGGACCAGATTGTGTCTGGAGACGTTGTATTCCTCAGGAGGAATACTAGAGTGTCCTTTCTTTATGCCATAGCTTAGAGGCAGGAGGACACCACTCCGGGAAGAGGACCGCATGGAAGGTACTTCAGTGTGGCTTCTACTGGCCGGCTCTATTTCGCGATGCCACTGCCTTCGCGAAGTCGTGCCCAGTTTGCCAGAGAATGGGAGGAACCGTTGGTTCCAAGGATGAGATGCCAATGCAGCCGGTCATCATTTGTGATGTCTTTGACGCCTGGGGCATCGATTTCATGGGCCCGTTCCCTGTCAGCCACGGGTTTGAATATATCCTCCTGGCGGTAGATTATTTGTCCAGATGGGTGGAAGCTATCCCTACCCGAGCCGCAGACAGCAGGACTCTCTGTAAGTTCATCAGAGAGAACATAATCTCTAGGTTCGGGATCCCCAAAATGATGATATCAGATGGGGGTAGCCATTTTGTGAATCGGGAGGTGAAGAAACTCCTGAAGGACTACGGCATCGAACACCGTGTCGCGAGTCCTTACCACCCACAAACCAATGGTATGGCTGAGGTGTCGAATAGGGAGGTGAAAACCATATTGCAAAAGCTTGTCCGCCCGGACAAAAAGGACTGGTCTCAAATCTTAGATCAAGTCCTCTGGGCGTATAGGACAGCTTACAAGACACCGTTAGGAACCTCCCCATTCCGAATGGTATTCGGAAAGCCGTGCCATTTGCCCGCAGAGTTAGTGCACAAATCAGAATGGGCAATAAAGAAGGTCAACTGGAACACACACCTGGGCCAGAAACAGAGAGACATGGATCTGAATGAGCTTGTGGAAGTCAGAAACCGAGCATACGACAACAGTGTGGTGTACAAGGACAAGGTGAAGCGTTGGCACGATAGATATATCAGACGAAAGACCTTTGTTCCTGGACAGAAGGTATGGTTGTTCAATGCCAGGCTGAAGATTTTCCAAGGCAAATTAAAGTCTAAGTGGACGGGACCATTCGTTGTCCGAACGGTGCATGATAGTGGATGTGTCGAGATCTCAGATCTCGCAGATGACGCACCGACATTCCTAGTAAATGGGCATCTGTTGAAGCACGTCGTTGAAACCAATGAACAGTTAGTCCATGTAGAGGAGATTGTATTCATGCGCGAGACAGATACAGCAGATAC
Source organism: Ottelia alismoides (assembly GCA_037367405.1). Taxonomy (NCBI): domain Eukaryota; kingdom Viridiplantae; phylum Streptophyta; class Magnoliopsida; order Alismatales; family Hydrocharitaceae; genus Ottelia; species Ottelia alismoides. The sequence goes on along the minus strand of JAZKJV010005209.1, from coordinate 200,837 downwards.
ACCTCAAGACGCGTATGAAACCTTGCAGCACTGAACTCCAACCATCAGCAGCATCTTCTAAAGATTCAGACCGACTCATCTATATATATCATTCTCCTGTATATCCTATCCTTTACCACCACGATTCTAGTAACCCATCCCATCCCCACATCATCGAGTCATTATCTTGGACTATACTTAGGATGACCAGATCCTAAGTATAGGGGGGAGGGGTCACACGAGTCGATTCACTGTACATCCTCCAGATCACATTGGTCCTCACACTCATTTCCTTCCGATACTTAGGCTGACCTAAGCCTAAGTATAGGGGGGACCGATGCCCGCCGTGTATATACTCATCCATTTCCCATCTTTTCCTCGTCCGCCCCCTTTCTGATCTTCTTCTACACTTAGGCTGCCAGAGCCTAAGTATAGGGGGGGCGAGACGACTTCTATACTTTTTGGCTCTCCCACGCTTAGCACGAGCTATGTCTTTTTCCTCGCTCTTCGTGCTCTGAGGACATAGCACACGCTAAGTATAGGGGGCGTGTATATATTACATATATACTTTACCCATAGCTCGTACTTTCGCATATTTTTGTATATATTTTACAATTACGGGTGGGTAAAATTCGAAATATATATATATAATATATATATAATAACAATAATAATAAATAGGCTTCTTATTTACTCTTGCATATCATCTCTGCATAAAAAAAATAATAAAAAGAGTCTTGCATCTTCATAGCACGACATCTCATCTCATCTGCATACTTTACTTATGCAAGGTGAAAAGCTAATGGGTTCTGGACCAAGTTGTGAGCAGATATTGAGGATGGAAATGATTTGACCTTAATCCACTTAATTTCAGAGGAACCTTATAGGAACTGGAGTTAAGATTTTTCAGGTCAGGTGGCGTAATTCTTTAAGTCTGCAAGTCTATGTTCATATGTCATCTTGACAAGCCTGAGTAGAGCACTTAACAACACACACATGACTCCTAGAGACAATGGCTTGACGTGCACCAGCACTTTACACATGGCTCTCTACAGATGAGGTGATGAGGAGGCAGTTTCCTTTAGCCTGGGGTAGCATATGAGGGTAGTACTTCTAGGCGGAACCTCTCTTCTTCTTCTAGTGAAGGAAGTGCGTCTCAACTTGGACTAGTGATGATGAAGGCTAAAGACAGAAGCAGTGGGTTGCAATAAAGCTTCAAAAGAGGGATAGTCTACTGGCTCAAGAGGAAATTTCTTGTATCTATGCTGCACCATGTATATATGTTGTACAAAGGCATGTTGAAAAAAATGCCAAAAAGAACTCCAAAAAAGTGGTGGGTCGGATTGAAAATTTAATAACCCCACCGGAGTATACGTAGTCAAGAAAAGCAAAAGCTTATGGTCACCATGTTACTTGCAGCGGGAGACTTAGCTACACTGGCTGAGCTTCCAAAAGTCTATACTTCTTCCTCCTCTTCTTGAGCCGGTTGAACTTGAACTTAGAAGGGAATACCCCGCTTCTCGAGGAAAGAGTTGCTAGACCGAGGCATTAGAGTTACCAGGTTGGGGTAGGTTGTTTCTTTGTTACTTCTGAGGTGGGGAGTCATTTATCACTTACACTGCATGAAAAGATTCATGAACATTAGAGTTTGTGTATGTAGACTTGTTCTGATTAGGTGAGTTGAGGAGCCTTGAATAGAAGACTTGTGGAACTTGAAAGTCTGTTAAGTCTTAAACTCAGATCCCAATAAGGTTCCGACACATGATTAATCCAAAGGTCAAGTCAAGCTCTATTTTTAACTTTGGTTCATGACCTTGGTATGGAACCCAATCTCATTTCACTCTTGCATTTCATTTAGTTGCTCGGGGACGAGCAAGGTTTAAGTATAGGGGGTTGATGAATCTGTGATTCATCACTCCAAAAGTCAAAAATAGATCCTTGTTCCCGAGTAAATAGAGGCATATTTATTTTTAATTTGCATAAATAGCATTCATGCACACATTCATAATTCATGCATTTTAGCAGCCCATTTGCATTTAAATAAGAAGCCAAAAATCCCTTGTAAAATACCTCGTCACCAAAATAACCTCTTCTCTATAATATACATATATTCCTTAATAATATAGGGAAGAATGCCAAAAATCACCCTTGTAAAATAGCCAAAATAGCCTGAGATCCCTTGTACATTAAAACACACATAAAGCCCTCATACAAACCCCGAATTAGGTCTACTCACTCTTAGAATACTACATATTAAAAGACCTTCAAAATGAGACTAATTTCATTGAAATTGGAACTTGTATGAGAAACTTGGGTCTTTGGGCCATTTTGTATACTACATATGCATATATATGTATATTTGTATCTATGTATCATATTTGACCTCATCTCCGTCTTTGGTCAACATGAAACTTGTAGATCTCATCAAGATCTACAACTTTGATGTTTTGAGTTTTTCCAAATTCGGCTTCCTCTTCTCTCTACACGTGTTTCTTAATCCAGCCATTCACAGCAGGCCACGTGGCGCCCTTTGGTTGCGCCACACGGCCCGCTGCCCATCGCCTCATCCGCCCGCGCCTTCCGCCGTTGGATCTCGTTTCAGATCCAACGGCCCAGGCCTTTCCACGTACCTGACCATCTCCCAGCCATCAGATCCGCCCCACACTTCATCTCCACCGCCCCTTAGCGCCGCGCCTTCAGCCTTCCACGTGGAAGCATCTGCGCCGCCTGATCAGATCTCCGATCTTTCCATCACAGCCGCACCTCTGCCAGCAAATCTCAACCTTCTGATCAACTCCACCCTCTCATCTAAACCGCCCGCTCACGCTTCGCCACAACGCGCCACGTGGTTCCCTCGTAACCCATCATCTTGGCGCCCCAGATCTAATCCTACCCGCTCACCACGCTCTGATCTCCACCGTTGGATCACAAGATCCAACGGTGGAGACCTCGTCTCCTACCTCCAGACGCCCCTCTCCCCCACGTCCCTTGCCTTGCGGGAGGGGCGCCCCCTTCCTATTTTGGGATGCACGTCGGCCATCTCCTCCGGCCGCTGACACCTCCACGACATTCCCCACTCAATCCTGTCCCTCGACAGCTCCCTCAAGCTCCACCACCTCCACCATACTCGCCCCACGACTACCACCAACCTCGCCACTCCACCAGCCAGACCACCTCCTTCTCCTTATAAATACGCCACCTCCGGCGCCGTTACACCTCCATCCGCCACTCCAGAGAGCTTCCCTGAGCTCTGATCTTCCAGTTGGTGACAGCAATTTGGCGATTCATCGAGCGACGAAGGGCTTCTTCTCCGGCGAGATCCACGGCAGCTCCGTCGTGTCGCAGCCGCTCCTCCGAGTAGTTGCACGAGCTCGGGACCCTACCGATCCCTCGAGCGACGACCCTGGAACTCCAATCTGAGCTCCAATTCCCAGGTAACCCCCTCCATTCCTCCTCCGATCTTCTTCTTTATTTTCTTGTTTCTTCTCCGATTTTATTCGGCATCTACGATCACCTTCTCGCCTCCTTTCCATCTCGCCGAGCTTCGCGTCGAAGCCCCCGTTCCCGCTGACCCCTCCGCACCTTCCGACGACGCACAGCACCTCCATCGACTTCCAGCTCCGCCATTTGGCCGGATCCCCATCTCCAGACGACCTCCGTCACCCTTAGGCCTCGCCGATCACCATAACATCTCCACGAACACTTGCACGCCTCGGCTATCGCTTCTAACTCCTGCAGGTTCACATTCCTTCACTGGCCGGAGCCTCACCGGAGCTCCCTTCGAGCTTCGTCTCCAGCGAGCTTTAGTCCACCTCTGCCGCTCCGGAGACCATCAGGACCTTCGCCGCCGCACCACGAGACTTTTGGGATAGCTCCGACAAGTCGGAGAGCTTCATCGACTCGAGGAAGGACGGGCGGAGCAAAGGCCATTTCGCCGGAGCCCCGCCATCTCCTCCGCAGGCGGCGGAGGAACATCGGAGCAGACGAGCAGCCACCGTTCGATCACATCGATCGAACGGCCCCCACATCGCCACGTGTCCTCCCATCGCAGCAGCTTCCCACCGTCGATCGTGCCTCTGATCCAGCGGTCCGCAGCGAGCCACGTCTCCGTCTTCCTCGAGCCCCGGAGGCCGTTGGATTATCATCGATCCAAAGGTCCGAGTTCACGCCACGCGTCGTCACCGACAACCCTCGGATTAATCTCTATCCGAGGGCCTTCATTACGCCACGCGACCCAGTCGCCCGAACCTCTTCTCCAAATCTAGGCTCGGGCGACCCGAAGCTACATCGAGCCGCAGTCCGAACCTCCAGAGCGTCCGAGCCTTCTCCGAGCCTCTGCAGCATCCGAGCCTAGGCCGCCCACGTGAGGAGCACGTGCGGCCTGGGTTAATTGCACAGACGCCCCTGAAGCTTTCTGAAATTACAAAGAGGTCCCTGTGAAGCAGACCCCACGTGTGGAGCACGTGCCCTGTGGAGAATTTGCATCAGAGTCCACCATATTGTCGGTAATTGCATTTTAGTCCCTGTCAGCATATTTGTTTATTGAAATTTTAATTTCCAATATTGCATTTACACCCCTGTGTTTGCACGTGTCCCTAGAGTGCATTTTTCATCATTTTGAAATTCTAAAAATGGCATGTTGTTGGGAATTTTGTCCTCTGTCTATTAGTACACGTGTCTGATTTTTGTAGGCTTATTTGAATTATCAATGAATTAATTGGTGCATTGTTGACATATTTTGCCCAGTGATGCATTTTGATTTTTAATTAATTATCTGTGCCTTCAAAAATTATCAAAAATTCGCAGTAGCTTAAGGACACCATTTTTAACACACCATAAAAATTTCATAGCATTTGCACGCATATCGAGGCCTAAATAAATTGTTTAGTGATTTTCTTAAATTAATTTTAATAAATTCATTTCACAGTGGAATTAAGTTCTGTCAATTTCCCCAGGTCCCTGATTATTAGAGCTACCTAGGATAATTTTAGTGCTTGGAAAAATTGTGATTCGGTATTTATTAAAAAACTAAATTCTGAAAATCACTCTGTCTGTTTATTTAATTCACAGTAAATTCATTTTGAGTCGAAAAATTCCAAAAAAATTAGTGTAGGTCATTTTCATCATAAATAACTATCTGGCCAATTTTCATTATTTTTGGACTTAATTTGATACATTAATTAAATTGCATATTAAATTGGCCTGTATTGTCTGCATACGTCTGCATAGAAATTAAAAAAAGACCAAAAAATACTCCTTGAAAATCAACGCTTGAATAATTGCTAAAATTTGACCTAAGGAGACAGTTGCCTCCCTGAGTTCGACCTTGGACTTCACCAAGTAAAAAAATTTGCCGCTTGAAATTAACTCGAATCTAATTAAAGTGGTTTTTGATTAGCCCTCTCGTAGCCGACTGCAACGAACGACATCTAATTAATTTGGACATTAATTTGACCGAATTAACTAAGGGTGCGGGATCGCTCGTCAAGCTCGCGCATGTAAAAAAGACTTGGACAATATTTATGGTGTGTCGAGACATGTTTCACTCTCCGGTGAGGGTGGGGCTCGACTTGAGTGGCAAACTTAAGGATTAGGCACACGGTAGTTTAGAATCAAATTTGTTTGTATTCATCGTAAATTAGGACACACATATCTTAGAAGATTTACTTATTTTATAAGATTCATAATGAGACGCACATAGACATGTACTACTTAGCTCAAATCAAATCAATTCTTCCCCGCTAGTAGTATACTGTTTAGGTGTGGTTTTCTCGATCTGCATGCATTTAGTGTAATATTTACAAATTCAGTTTTGCATAATGCATGGAGAGTGCTGGGATTCACTGTAAGTATACCTTCTTCTGAGCATGCATCATAGTTTCTCGTTTGCATTCTGATTTCCGATTCCCCTCTTGTTTTACAACTTAAGGTCAAAAAGAAATTGAGACTGAACGGTAGATGTGCTTGTGTGTTTATATAAATTTCAAGTGATAACCTAACTTTAAAATTGGGACTGAATTGAGTAGGTCGATTAAATAATTGGAATAAAAAGAACCCTTGTTTTCAGGTGTATAAAGCTCTCATTGTTTGTTTTACTTGCAAGTGAGAGAGAGATGACCCTAGGATAGAGCCAAACCAGGATTTCTTACTTACTACTGGTTCTTTATTTTCAGGCGATTAGCTACTTTTCAGTGAGGAATACGGGTAGCCGTATTTATACGGTCCGGACTTCCTTAGCAGAGTGGGAGGTTTAGAGGGCACTTTAGTCCTCAAGGAACGGGCTTTGGCTTGTATTTACTCCTATACTGACTGAAAGTAGGTCAAACTGGTCGTAAGAACCGGACCAGTCTGTAGGAAAATACGGGCACCTAACAGCTCGTTAATCTTTCCAAGATTGTATTTCTCACAAACTAAAATTGACGAGATAATTCGGTCGAACTCTTACATCCATCATGTGTTGAGTTGGTGAAATTGAGGGTTTGGATTGTGTTTGTATTGTGTGAGTTTACTCCGTACATTTACGTGCACCGTAGAACTAGTGCTTCATTGAATATCGTGTTCAAATCGGTTCTTTTTGACATCAAAGATGACTAATTGGTGAGATATTTATTCGGACTTTGCGAATCTCTCGTTGAACCCTCCATGAAGTATGTCTTCCCAGGTCCATGCGCAACTTGGACCAACCTGGAATCATGACCCTCTTGAGCCCAGGATCACCCACTTTCGTAATGGTTACTCTCAAACCATTCCATTTCTCTCTTCCCACCTCACCGAGGAAGACCTTCGCCTCAGTGAGAATATCTTGATTCATAAATCCTCTTCTAATCAAGAACACCTTGCTGATTCAGGCCATAAAGAATATTCAAGTAAAATGCCTCCAAAGAAGAGAGACGAGGAAGAAGAGAATCATGAAGACCCGATGAGAATGGTACTTGCTAGATTAGTTGCATCTGAGTAGCAACACACACTTCTCAGAGCTCAGTTAGGACAGTTAACTGTTGGGGTCGAACAACCAATGGATGCGGCGAATAACCCTGGACAATATCAAATCAGAATTACTTAAGTCTGGCCGAACCCACTGTTGATTTTGAGTTGAAGCTGCACTTTCTGAACCTGCTGCCACACTTTGATGGGAATGCTTCTGAGGAGCCATATGCATTCCTAAGGGACTTTGAGATCATCTGTGCTCACCTCAAACATAATAATTTTAGCTAGGATTATATTAGGCTCAATGCCCTTCCATTTGCCTTAGGTGGAAAAGCCGACTACTGGGTGAAGAATCTTAAAGTTATAGTCACCACTTATGCCCAGTTCAAGGACCTGTTTCTAAAGAAGTTCTACCCGTTGAGTAGAACTAACATGATGAGGACGCGCATTACGAGTTTTTCCCAATTACCCCCATGAAGCCTTTTGTGATGCTTGGGAAAGATTCAAGGACATCCTGCAGAAGTGTCCCTGTCATGGACTAGATGACAATATCTTGGTCCAGTCATTCTTTACTGGTCTCAACCCTGAGATGCAGGGTTTAGTGAGCGATGCATGTGGAGGCAGTTATACATCATGAGGAGCGGATACCGTCTGGAGGGTATTCGAGCAGATGGCTGAAACTAGCCGCTCACAGATGGTTAGCAGGGCCTATACACCATCCCTCAGTTCACTCTCATTTGGAGGGGGAAAATTAGTTGTAGTCGATCTCTCTCAGGACGTGATCCCTAACATGGGACTCCTTACGGATAAACTTACAGTAGTTGAGAGGATTGAATGGAGAATTGATGAATTGGACCGAAGCGTCTCCAAGATTCCAAAACAAATGGAGGAGTTGACTGATAGGGTATCTAAGATTAAGATACATGCCGTGACTGCACCTTCTGCTCCCGTATACTGAGTTCACCATATTCAGGAGCAGTTGGTGTTAGGGCAACCCCAGCCGTGGGAGCAGGACCAATCCTACACCCATTCTTTCCAGCAGCCACCTCCATTAGTAGAGACAGTTCAGGAGGAGCCTCTACCGGTTTGGGAGGTGAATGGAGTATGGTATACTTAGGACCCTGCCAGGCAGGGAAGTACGGAAGACCGACAGACCTACCAGCGTCCCCCGACCTTTCACAACACCGCATTTACCTCCGCACCTCCTCCTTCACAGTAGAGCCCTGGATTCCAGCCACCCCAGCAGTAGAGACAGCAGTACCAGCAATATGGCCAACAGGGCCATTACCAGATGGGCCAGCAGGGACTGCAACCCCAACAGCAGCAGCAGAGGCAGTACTCTGGCCAGCAGGGCTAGTCTTCCCGTTCTTCTTCCCAGTCTTATCCACTTCCTTCTTCATCTAGTCCTGTGGATATACATCAGCAGATACTCGACGAGCTCCGTTCCTACAGGAATGAGATTCATGGCTTAATGGTGGATGTCAACCGTCTGTCCAGATGGCGAGACAAGCAGACTGCACCCTCTACCTCTATCCCAGCCCAAGTTCAGGCTAAACCCCAATAGCCTGAACCGATCTAGTTCTCAGCAATACTTTGGTCATGTATACTATTCAACATCTCCTAGATTGTAACATGCTGAACCACATGTTTTCAGGAGAGGAAGGACCGTGACCGTACCTGACCGGGCGAGGGACACGAGGAGGGGCATCTCTGGAGCTCTACCTGAGGAGTCTTCAGAGTATGAGGAGGAGAGGCATCATATTTCAGAACCCCATCAGCAACATTTGAGGATTTCTACTCAGGGGACCGAGAGGAGGAGAAGAGCACGTATGCAACATCGACATCATGGATACACTTCTGATTCTACGGAGGACCTTGCATCTCTGGTTGTGGCGGATACCACTCCAGCTTCTATTCTACAACCTTTAGTAGATAATCTAGATTTTGATCCCATGTTGCATCAAAAAGATTCATGTATGAAGAACTCTGTTTACGTTAATGCAAAGAATGATCTTTCAGTTCATGATTCAAACTCTTCATCTTATGTTTCCCTAGCTTCAATCCCTTTCCCTTGTGCTCTTACCGTAGGAAAGCGCATCAAAAAGATTCAGAAAGATGACCCCGATATGGCACGGTTTTGTAAAGAGAACATCACTGTAAAGGTGCCATTTGATGAATATGTGGCTAACCATCCTGCATTCCAAAAATACCTTAAGGTGAGATGCACACCTACAAGGGTTAGCAGGAAGAATCAAAATATAAAGACACATGTCTTATCAATAGCCACAACCTATTGTCTCAAGAATCAGACTTTGCTAAGAAAAAGAGAGACATGGGTGCTCACTATGTGGAGAGTTGTATTGACGACATTGCGTTTGCACGCACACTTTTAGATAATGGTTCTTCAATTAACTTACTTCCCTTAGCATTATATCAGAAATTGGAGTTGGGACCACTTCGCAAATCTAGAGCTTTACTCTAATTCGTCGATCATTCAGTGAAGAGACCTAAAGGAGAAGTGAAGAATGTAGATATCTCGATTGAGGAGCAGAACTCTCAGTTGACTTCATAGTCTTGGACATGGAGACCCCCAATCATTGGATAGAATCTCATATCATTCTTAGGCGGCCCTTCCTTAGGATCGCAGGTGCAGCTTTCGATTATGGTACGGGAATGATGAAGTTCCGTTCTCCAGATGAAGAAGTGAACTTTGAGATGAAGCAAACTAAGTGTCAGTGACCCGATTCAGAGAGTAGCACAGAGTACTCATCATTAGAGGCAGATTGCAGAATGATTAGCACCGTTGGGATTTGAGGACAGATTCCTTCAGGACAGAGCGAGACCCTTTCACATGGAGAGGACATAGTGCATGATGCAGTTTGCCAGGTGTTGTCTGATCTTGTTAGAGATGAATCTACCTATTCCTATGATGACATAGAGATCCATCTGGATATGTCAGTTCCATCCCCTTCGGAACAATCATGGGACATAGATGACGAGTCGGACGTGGCTTTTGTCGATTGTTTGGATATTTTTGACGATCTGACTCCCGATATTTCTGATTTGGTGGCAAGTACTACTCAGCTTAGCCCGCCTTCATGCAGCATGGAACCAGATTCAGATTCAGTTCAACCAGATTTGCTTGATGATACCACATTGCCAGAACTGAAATCATTGCCTCCTACACTCAAGTACGCCTTGCTTGCGGGACCCAAAGAGAGATATCCTGTCATCATTAGCTCAGACTTGACTTTAGAACATGAGTCTAGGTTGTTAGAAGTCTTAGAGAGGAACCGCAAAGCAATAGGCTGGACAGTGTCAGATCTCGTGGGCATCAACCCCACTCTCTGCTTGCACCACATCTTTACTGAGGATAATATGAGACCTGCCCATGAGTTCCAAAGGAGACTTAAACTCAATCTACGGGAAGTAGTGAAGAAAGAAATCGAGAAATGGTGCAAGGCAGGGTTCATATACCCTATTTCTGACTCCAAGTGGGTGGACCCACTTCATGTTGTCCCAAAGAAGTCGGGAATTCAGATGGTCACCAACGAGGAGGGGGTAGAGATCGCGACACGAGTACCTACGTCGTGGCATGTCTGTGTTGACTACATGCGCCTGAATGCTGCGACCAAGAAAGATCACTTTCCCTTGCCTTTTATTGATCAGATCTTGGAGAGACTAGCAAGTAAAGAGTTCTTCTGTTTTCCTGATGGGTACTCAGGCTACAACCAGGTAGCTATAGCATCTGAGTACCAGGAAAAGACCACATTCACATGTCCATTCGGCACTTATGCTTTCAGGCGCATGCCATTCGAGCTCTGCAATGCCCCAGGCACATTTCAGCGGTGCATGGTAGACATATTTGCCGAGATGGTGGGAGATTTCCTGGAAGTATTTATGGATGACTTCTCGGTTCATGGTGATTCTTTTGATACATGTTTAACGCACTTGGACCGAGTCCTCACGAGGTGTAGAGAGGTGAATCTGATACTCTTCTGGGAGAAGAGTCACTTTATGGTGACAGAGGGTATCGTGTTGGGGCATGTCATCTCCAAAAGGGGAATGGAGGTTGACCCTGCCAAGGTGGAGGTGATTAAAAAAACTCGATCCACCTACCAACGTGAAGTCAGTGCGGTCATTCTTAGGGCATGTTGGATTCTATAGGAGATTCATTCAGGATTTTCAAAGATCGCCCGCCCACTAACTGAGCTCTTAGGAAAAGACACAGAGTTCGTTGCAGATCACAGGTGTCTGGAGGCCTTTGAGCTCTTGAAGAGGAAGATTTGTGCCTCGCCTATCCTACAAGCTCCTGACTGGTCTCTCCCCTTTGAGATCATTACTGATGCTTCAGATTTCGCTATAGGAGCTGTGTTAGGACAACGTCGAGAGGGGATTTCGTTTGCGATCCATTACGCGAGCAAAGTATTAGATCCTACACAGAAGAATTATACAGTGACTGAAAAGGAAATGCTCACGGTAGTATGGGCCCTCGAGAAGTTCAGATCATATATTTTGGGCTCTAAGGTGACAATTTATATTGATCACACAGCCATTCGTTACTTAATGGAAAAGAAGGATGCGAAGGTGCATCTTCTTAGGTGGATTTTACTCCTCCAGGAATTTGATTTGGAGATTAAAGATAAACCTGTAGTGAAGAATGTTGTGGCTGATCACCTTTCGCGGATTGAACTTAAGGATTCTCCTGATTATGAGCGAATTAGAGAGACCTTCCCAGATGAGTCAATTTGTGTTATTGACTCACTCCCGTGGTATGCCAACATGGTGAACTATCTTGTCTCCAAGCAGGTTCCCCATGGTTGGACTAGGAGCAGCATTGATCGACTGAAGTAGGATTCGAGGACATACCACTGGGACGATCCTTTCCTTTTTTTTCGAATGACCGGATTGTGTTTGGAGAAGGTGTATTCCTTAGGAGGAATACCAGAGTGTCCTCACATATTGTCATTCACTTGAGGCTGGAGGACACCATTCGTGAAAGAGAACCGCTCACAAAGTACTTCAATGTGGATTGCATTGGCCAACCTTATTTAGAGATGCTATTGATTTTGTACGGTCGTGCCCGATCTGTCAAAGAATGGGAGGGATAGTTGGACAGAGAGATGAGATGCCCATACAACCGATGATTATTTGTGATGGTTTTGATGCATGGGGCATAGATTTTATGGGTCCCTTTCCCAACAGCCAAGGACATGAGTACATATTGTTGGCGGTTGACTATTTATCCAGGTGGGTGGAGGCTATCCCAACCCGAACCACAGACAACAAGACTGTCTGTAAGTTTGTGAGAGACCATATTATTGCTAGGTTCGGGGTGCCAAAAGTTTTGATATATGATGGGGTAGCCACTTTGTGAACCGAGATATGAGATCTTTAGCTAAGGACTATGGATTAGAGCATAGAGTTACTAGTCCTTACCACCCACAGTCCAACGACATGGCAGAGGTTTCGAACAGAGAGGTGAAGAGTATTTTGCAAACATTGGTTCGTCTCGATAGGTAGAACTGGTCCCAGCTCTTGGATCAAGTTCTGTGGGCCTATAGGATAGCCTACAAGACATCATTGAGTACTTCACCATTTAGAATGATCTATGGCAAGCCATGCCATTTGCCCACAGAATTGATTCATAAATCCGAATGGGCAATTAAGAAGATTATCTGGAGTTGTCACCTAGGGAAGCTTTGTCGAGACTTGAACTTGAATGAGCTCGTGGAAATCCAAAACATGGCATATGAGAACAGTTTGATTTATAAGGACAAAGTAAAGAGATGGCATGATTAGCACATTAGGTGCAAAGACTTTGTCCCTGGACAAAAGGTATGGTTGTTTAATGTTAGGTTGAAGATGTTCCATGGGAAGCTCAAATCTAAATGGACGGGTCCCTTTGTTGTTAAGAAAGTGCACGAGAATGGAAGTGTAGAGATAGATGATCTTACAAATAGTGCACAATCTCATGTGGTAAATGGACAACTGTTGAAGCATTTTGTAGATTCGAAAGAGCAATTAGTCCAAGTCGAGATCATCAACTTCATGCAGAGTGAACACAGAGCAGATACATCATATTACTCGTCATAAAGATGCAGCATCAAGATTCAACATCTTAGAAGATTCATTCCTCTTGTATATTCACTCTTCTTTGTATATTCTCCAGATCACATCAGTTCTCACACTTACTCATGTCCTATACTTAGGCTGACCAGAGCCTAAGTATAGGGGGAACCGATGCCCGCCATGTCTATATACTCATCCATTTCTCCTCTTGACCTCGTCCGCCCCGTTTTTGCTCTTCTTCTGCACTTAGGCTGACTAGAGCCTAAGTATATGGGGGCGGATCGACTTTTATACTGTTTATTATTTTAGCCATCCTACGCTTAGCACGAGCTATGTCTTTTTCTCGTTTCTTGTGTTATGAGGACATAACACATGTTAAGTATAGGGGGCGTGTATATGTTACATATATACTTTTACTCATAGCTCGTACTTTCACGTATTTTTGTATATATTATACAATAATTATGGGGTGGGTAAAAAAACTAAAAAATCTTTTTCAAAAAAATCTCTTAAAAACTTAAAAAAAATGGTTTCCCCTTTTAAAAAAAATGAAATGATAAAGAAAAGCTCTCATTCCACTTGGTCAATTATCAAAAGATCTTCCACCAACGACGAGCGCTCCCAACCATTTCAAAGTGTCCACTTGGACCACCGCTATTAGGACCAGGAGTCGGGCTTGCATCAAAAAAGGGCTTTGCATCGTAAATGCTACAAGTCTGGGTGTAGAAGGTATGATAGGTACTCAAAAAAGGCACACCCTGGTGTACTCCCAAGAAAACAAGTGCAGACGGCTCCAACTTCTCTTGACGGACGTACTGATCAACACCAAAAATATGCATTGAGTAATAAGGCACTCGAAAGGATCCTTGTTTCAATGAGAGGGAGAGAAGAAATGACACAATCCTATACCCTCCATCAGCTAGCCTTCCATCTACACTTTCAAGTCTGACAACTAAAGAGATGGTGAATTGGATGCAAGAAATGATTTATTCCCTAGTGTTGAGGATCGGGTTCTTAGGAGAGTCTCTTGGACTGGAGCCTTGGGTGACGTTGCAACTCTACTCTTATAACTGCAATCAACACTTAATTCATATCCCTACTATATATGTATATAAAGAGAGTCTGATGATTAGGGAAATTGGATACCTTTTGACTAGAGCTTGGTTCATCTTAGAATTTTAGGATCTCTAAAACCGAGGGTTCTTGAACGGATCAAGTCTTGTATTCACATCACAGTCAGGGGTTAATCCAACTTATTCATTCTTTATTTGCTCGAGGACTAGCAAAGTTTAAGTATAGGGGGGTGATGAATCCACGATTCATCATCTCAAGATCTTGATCTTAACAAAATTCCTTAGTAAAATCCCAGAAAAATATCCATAAAATCAATAAATTAACAAAATAACTCTTGTAAATAAAATACACTAATTATTGTATATTAGATTGTACAAAATAAATTACCCAAAAAAGCCGCAAAAATAAAGGAGTTTTATACATGTAAATTGCCCAAAACTTCATGTATTTTTAGTAATTTCATTTCAAGTCCTTTTTAGCTAATTCTTTTTCTAACTTGTTCATAAAAATGTATATAAAAATAAAAAAATATAAAAAAATTCTAATCAAATAAATGCTCCTAGATCCCAAAGAGAAAAAGCCGTAAAGTCCAACTTCCAAGCCAAATTCCCGCTCCGTATGAACTCCGAATTCACCAAACTCACTTTTAAAGTTCAAGTTAGAAAATTATCTATCCAACGGAAGTAGTTTCATTAAAATCGGAGCTCATTTGCAAAAGTTGAGTTTTGGGACCTAGATGTACATTGTATATTATGTATATATTTATTCTTTCTTTATTTTATTTCTAAAAATACAAAAAAATCATGATTGTGTTGTATTTTGATTGTATTATTTTATTGTATTTTTCTGTTGTAATTATCTCTTATTAAAAAGACAAAAAATACATATTAGAAAAGCGAACAAAAAAAGTATACATGTTGTATGTATTCGCTTGTAAATTCACCACTATTTTTTCCTTCTTTATTTTTATTGTATTTAAAGAATCCTACTTTATATCATCATTTATTTTATTATTTATTTTACATTCTCTACAATAACCACCATTCAACTCCATTCTACCACCAACCTCCATTCAACCCCACCATTTTTTAAACCTCCCATTCAACTCCATTAATAATATAACCTCCCATCACTTTAATAACCTCTCATTTCATCCTCTTTATATACATCCCATCCTCCTCAATTTGTACTTGATCCATCTTTATGTAAGGAGAGTCTAGTTCCCATAGTTGAATCGGTGACAGCGACGCAACCGCGGTCGAGCGATGACAACCCTCTCTCCGGTGAGATCCGCTGGCTTTTCGGCCAACATCGCAGCAACATCCGTGCGTTGCTCGAGCTCATCGCTCGCCGGCGATTCGAGCGAAGACCGTGCTCTCGTGAGCACACCATAGGCGACCGTCTCCATCGTAGGTAAGTTTATTTTCATCTTGTCATCATTTGTATCTTTGCAATTTTTTCATCACACCATATAACCGCCCATCATCGTCCATTTATTCTACTTTGTCATCTTCACCACCATTATCACATCATATCATCACTACCACCTTGGATTTTCCCTTTTTGTTGTACATAGCCACTTTTATTCCCTGTTTAAGAAATCAAAATAAAAAAATAAAAAAAATAAATTTTTTTAAATAAAAAAACACATCATAGCAGCCGCTACTACCCCCCCCCCCCCATCGCCGGCCCCGCGCCCACGCTAGCGGCTGCTGCCGCCCGTCCGCTCCTCCGCGCTTGGTGCGCGCGTCCGCCAACCAGCCGCCTCCGCGCGGCCACGCGCGCTCAGCTCTCCAGCCGTCGTGGCCGCAACATCCCACCGTCGGTCGCACATCCGCCCCCCATCACCGGCCCCGCACCCCCTTCCGCGTCAGCCGCGGGTGGCTGCGCCGCCAGTGCCCCCCCCCCCCCCCCCCCCCGCCGCGCCGCCGACCCGCGCCCTGTACCCCTTTGGGTTCTCCATCGTGCCCCAGGACGGAAGAAGAAGGTCCAATTCCTAATTTTATATTGTAAAATTTGCATATTTTATCCGCAAAGTATTTGTAATTACATTTTAGTCCTTGTGCTTGTTTTATAGTATCAATTCTATTTTATATTTTACACGGATATCCCTATGTTTGACCATTCATTTGGACATCTGTGTTGCATTATTTTATTAAATGAAAAATTCCATTGTGTTGAGCAACTATTTCCCTATATTCTGAGTATTTATTTGTATTTTTGTGAGTTGTGGGTAATTAAGTAAAATTATTTAACTGAAATTTTACATATTTTACCCATTCTGTGTTATTAAATTCATATCTAACCTACGGTTGCTCTAAAAATTCTATAAAAATTAAATATGATACCTTGAAGAGTGCTTAACTTACTATCCAAATTTCATCCAATGTGGAGTAGTCTTGTGCCTGAAATAAATTGTAGAGCGATTTTAGTATTTGATTTTTAGTTAAATTCACTTACATCATTTTTGCGGAATTTCAAGTCCTCTGGATTATATATGAAAATAACTTTTTGGAATAATTCACACTCTGATTAATTTGATATTATGGATTTATTAGAAATTAATTACTCACTGTCAGTCTGTTTTCACTAAAACATCCTTAAAAGAATTCATATTTTGTCAAAAAATTCCAAAAAATTACTATAGTCTCATTTCATCATGTTTTTATTCCACTAATTTTTTCATAATTTTTGCTTACACTGTTTGTGTGAAAAAAAATCGAAAATACCCATAAAAAGTGTGCAGTTGTAATTATTGCATTTTCAACCATAAAATTCCAAAAAAGTGTCTTGCATTCATCACTGGATTAGAATTCTAGGAAAATATAATTTGGCTGAATTGTATTAATTTCTCATTAAAATTAATTTGGCTAAGTTGTGTGATTTCTTAGGAGCTTAATTCACCTGCATTTGCATTCTTTTTGCATTAAAAAATCGAAAAAAATACCACTTGGAAATCTAGACCTAAGTTTTCAAATTAACCACGAAGTTATTCCTTTGCCTCCCTGTGTTCGACCCTGGACTTGCCTGGGATATATATTTAAGTCGAGACACTCTTCACGGAGATTCTTCTCTGGTTCTGATTGAATCGCTAAGTACACGTACCACAACGAACACGAATTATTTATCGTATTTAGCGACTCGTCAGTCGGATGGTAGAGGGACACTTGGGAGGTTCTCATGGGGCTCGATGAGGCTCAAAAGGGCCTCCTTTCTTGTTTCTTCCTGTAGAAGATTGTTAGAGAGGAAAATGCGAGGCTATAGAGAGCTTCGCAAATCGAAGTGGACGCATGATGCGGCGACGCAAAGTCCTTCGGTGAGCGGCAGAGAGAGGAGGTCGGATCTATGGATCTGTGCGAGATCTAAATGGATGTGGGTGCCTGGGGTGATCAAAAGATGAAGGGGGAGATGTTGAATGCGTGGGGCGAAGTGGAGGTTGAGAGGAATGGTCGAAGCCAAAGGTCTGGTGGACGCTGGATTTGGGTTTTATGACGAAAGCAACGGGATTGAAAGAAACAAACTACATGGTTAAGCCAATGCTAATGCTAAGAATGAGAAGACACGAAGAACGAGGAGCTTCACGTCCAAAACCGACCAGGAGCGGAGCTTCGAGCGAAGGAGGCGGTGGAGCTGGATCAACCTCGATTCGATACCAAAACACCTTGCTGAAGTGTGGAGCTTCTTCCTACTATCACTAGGAAGGACACTCGATGCTTAGGTTTAGGGTTTGAAGGTAGAAGAGGTATAAAAATTCCAACTTTGGATGGAGGTGGGACTATATGCGGATGGTGGCAAGGGGTCCAAGGATGAGGCGTGTCAAGCGCAACAATGATCTACTCGTCGAGGAATAACTTGTGTATGATTCACCGATGATCGAGGTGCAAAAATGTAGAAGCAATCAATCTCAATTGATGCTCGGATCGACTTGGAAAAATGTGAGATGGAGGGTCAAAACGCAGGTTCTGACAAGTCGCATGTTTGGGGAGAAGAGTTGACCGGGGTCAACTCTAAACTCTCCCTAGTTGATCCATGTGGACCAATCAGAAAAAAGGCAAGGTAAAATTATTACGAAATTCGATAATAAATAGGAGACGATTTTATTAATTTTAGGTTATAAAATAAAAAATTATTATTTTATGAAGTATTTTATTATTATTTTTATATTTTTTTAAAGTTTATTAAATATAAGTTACTTTTTAGGGTTAATATATAAGAATATTTATCTATGTTTTAGGGCTTTTTATTTTTATTTTGTATTCTTGATTTTGTTATTTTAGTTTATTATTTTATATATTTTCTATATAATTGCTTGTACTTAAATTTGCATGTCTTAGTTGTTTAACTTGATATAAATTTGCATATTATATTGTAATAATGTTAAATTTGCATATCGTATTGTAAAATCATCAAATTGTGATCTTGAACATGATTTTACAAGTGGGCACTCGATTTTATTTTTATTTTTGATTTAATATCATGTTATATATTTTACTTTTTTAATAGAAGTTATTCTAATTTTTTTGTCATAAAATTTAATTCATGTAGATTCTAATATTATTTTGGGTTAGTTCATTGTCTACAACTTTTTTAAAAAAAATTTGATCTATTTTCTCTAAGTTCTTTTGTGTAGTTTTACTATGATGATAAATCATTCTTATCTTTTTGTGCATTTTCTTGATAATTGCTTGTTAAGTCTAGCTTACATATTTTCAACCAAGGGTCTACCTTTTTTCCAGGATCTAGATGATTAGTTGCATACTCATTAGCATTCTAATATATTGTGATCTTGCTACAAGTGCATGTGATTCATAAAAATACATTCTTTCTTGTTGAGTTTTGCAAGTAGTCAAACTTTATTTATTGTAACTTTCCCTTCGTTAGTTTTCTTTCTACAAAATCATTTGTACCAATTATAAAATGAAGTTCATGTTTACGAACTAATCAATCTTCATTTTTAGTAAACCAGTGTTTTTTTGTTTCTTAAACAAGTTATGCACTAAAAATTTTTTAGCTATAGTGACGGTTTTTTCAAAATCCGCCATTAAATTAGCTGTTGTTAAATACATAACGATGATAGTATTCATTGCGAAATGATTTTTCGTACTCGAAGTTAGCGACGAATATCATATATGTCATTATATCATTAGCAACGGTCCACATATCGACACTTATTCGTTACTATTTTTCAAACTTCTAATTAATCGTCGTTAAATTTTGAACTAAAAAATAACAACGATTAGTTGATATTTTAAAAAATAACAACAGATAAGCATCGTTATATATACCATTGCTAATGATATAATGACAGATATGATATTCGTCGCTAATTTTGAGTACGGAACTCATTTCACAACGATAATATCGTCGTTATATATTTAACAACGGCTAATTTAGTGATGATTTTGAAAAAAAGTGTCACTGTAGCTCAATTTTGTTTTAGTGATGATTTATTAACTCATTTAAGTTCGTAGAGAGATTGATGGGAGACAATCAACAAGTTGTGCTATCAATCTCTTTTGGATGACAAATCCAATTCTACGAAAAACAACATCCACGAACCTAGGAACCATAACACTACTATGCATAATTTTTTGGACCCTCTTGAGGTGTTCTACTGCTTCAGTTGTCAAGAACCCAAAGGTATAAAAAACGAAAGGGATGGAGACATGTTGATTGTCAATACAAGCCTTCTCATGCTTAGCAAATTTATATGAGACGGCTTTCTGTGCAACGTAACCCACAATAAAATCAACCCCTATCAGGCACACCAATGGAAAAAACTCCACTCAAATCAACATATGTGTATTTCCCTCCGACACATACAAATATTAAAACATTTGTTGGTCCGAGAGGGAAGATCTTATGGATCAATCAAAAAGTTCACAGGTGCTTCTTTCTTGGAACCAACCCCAGCATGCTTGAATACATCATAAAAGACATTCCTGACAAGATCATATCTATATTTAAAACTTGGGAGTTCACGACAAGAGTTCACGACAATAAACTGCATCATCCAATAGTTGTCTTTTAAGGCTCCATCCTTATTTGTAAGTTCTACTTAAGATACACATACATCTAAAGTAAAAATTTACTTTAAATATAGTTTCTACACTTTCATAAATTTGACAGATAGTTAGATGATACTTGTTGTAGATCCATTCTTTAGGTAACTCAATGTGTATTATTGTCTTTTATGTTAGAAGCATCATCACGAAGTATTCCTTCTTTATTATTTTCTATAACGTCTTCTTCCTTGTCAAAAGCTCATAGATTTTCATCTAGTATAATATGTAAAATTTTTAAGACTATTAAAAGCTTTTTATTAAACACCTTATACGATTTTCTGTATAACATTTTTGTCCCTTGGCATTACGATTGTCAAGATTGTCTTTAATATTTAGTTTAAAACAGTTAATTCCAACTACTTGTCAGCAAACGATTCAAGATTGTCTTTAATTTTTAGTTTAAAACAGTTAATTCCAACTACTTGTCAGCAAATTATTTCAAGGGTTCCACCTCAATGTAGTTCATAAGGAGTTATATTTATTAGTCATCTAACTCTATTTAAAACATAGCATGGTGTACTAGTCTCCATGTCAAAAAAATGGAAATGCCAAATTCAATAATGAGTGCCTTAGGCCTTGTTTGTTTGGAGAATAAGATCTGGAATAAAGGGTCAATTCCTCATCTGACGCAACTCACAAGAATACGGTTATTCACATCTACATCCCAGTATTTCACCTTATTCTACTCTTATTCCTATCTTTATTCCACCTTACCTATCTTTATTCTACATTATTCTCCTTATTTCTATCTTTCCAGCCGAACAGAGATAGACCCTTATTCTCCTTATTCTCCATCCTTATTCCTGCTTACTTCCGAACCGAACACCCCCCCCCCCTTATGATGTAGTTTTTTTTGCTCTACGGCACATTTCTCATGACCTAAGAAATGAGAATTCATGTTTCAAGTCATGATCCTCACGCAACTTTGAAAAAGTTAATCTTTTAAATTTCCTAGCATGGTCAATTCATATTTGAGAAGTTACGCAACTTTTCTTGTTTTTCATTAATTTAATTATTTTAACAACAAATCGAAAGTGTGATCTTTATATTCAATTAAATCAAGTAAATCAAGAAAAAATTATGGACAACTATAAAGTAAACCCACAACCATATACACTTTATAATCTAATTGGTCTAAAGAGATCTAAGAGGAATCATTCTAAAGATTTAAAAACATGATCTTATCACCGGAAAAGTAGTAAGAGATTTTGCTTGAGTTCGTTCTCAATGAGGAGCAGTGTGCTTTAAGACATCACAATAGGATTTGTAGGAGTTAAAGAAGGGTTAGTAATGCCTAATATATGTCATTGATTATTACATTTATATGAAACTAACAATAACAAGAAGCAATGGCCAATCAGTCAGGCACTACTTGTCAAAATTTTGAATTACAATAGATCACATGTATAAGGTCAATTTTGTATTTTTGATGAAAACCCTAATTACATCTCCCTACAGTATGAAATGGGAAATTTTTCTATATCATAATTCAGTACTTTACAATAATCCATTCGCGGGATAGGTGAATTATCATAACAAGCTTACTACATTCCATATTCCAACCATCACTATAATGTTGCTAGTAAGAGACCACAGTTTTCATGCGGTAGGAGATGAAATCTATATAACTGTGAGGACCGACTGCATTGGAATCGTTCAGGAGGCGAGGAATGGAACAATCCCGAGACTTTCTGATGTAAATTTATGTACAAACATTTCACACAGCTAATGTGCTTGCAGTGTGAAATGAACATCAACTATATACATCACTATAATCTCACCCTTTTTTTCATAATCTGCTCTGAAATCATAAGAGCAGTCAGGGGAGAATCCCCTTTTTTCATAATCTGCTCTGAAATCACAAGAGCAGTCAGAGGAGAATCAAACCTTTTCAGAAAGGAGACTTCTGTGCAGCAGTAAAAATGGATGGCTGATAAATTCAGTGTCTTTTAGCCAGAGTCTTCTTCAATCCGTTCAAGATCTTCATGAACCACATCGTGTTCATTATCGACAATATGATGGGGACCAGAAGAAGTAGAACATAACCAAAGATGTGCATTTGCTTAATCTGTCAAACAAAAACCAAGAACAAAGATTGCATAAATGATGCTTAGTATTGTAAATATCGACAAATATATTTTTAGTTGCATTTAATTTTTTTATTCAAACATAACACAGCTTGAAAATCTAAAAAAAGGTCGTTGTAGCTATGTTTAGTGAGAATCTCATGTGCGTGAAAAATACACATATATGCAGCCTTTGCCTACAGTACTAAGCGAAAACCTTGGTTTGACAAAAGGATAGCTTATTTGAGGGGATACAACATGGGATGATCCTACAATCAAACAAAGGATGACTATTTTTTCACTTAATCCAATATCACTCTCACAGAACTAACTTCACCAATTTCGGTTGAACGTTGAGAAATCAGTAAGGAGCTAATTATTACTTTCATATCACTAACTGAGAAAACAGTGAGATTGAGGAAGGACCATATATGGAGCATTAGTAGTTACCTCATACTTGAGATCTTAGTATAATTCCACTCCAATAATCGTTTCTTCCATGAAGCCAATGTGTGTCATACCATGATAACTTGCATATATATAATTTAGCTTGTAGATACAATTTAGCGTGTACTAATTTCTATGAGAAATGCAAGGAGCGGCCTCAAATAGTCTGCAACAAAGTTCTCTTTCTCCTCTTGTTGTATCTAATAATCGAATGAATGAAGACAAAAAAAGCTCCATGGACAAAGTTCTTATGGGATCAAGTGACAAACTTTTTTCTGGCCTTTATTTTTCACATTAGGCGGTCGCCTGTTTTTATCCTTATTTTCTTAATGTTGTGAAAAGCTTGTTCAGTTGTGGGATTTTTCCACTGTTCTTTGCTTTTTATCACCGCAAATATACATTGGTTTTTCTCACGAATAAAAACAAAAGACAAAATCGATAATGGAGGTGTCGTGATGAAGAAAAAATCATCTTGGCCAAATCACTGCCATCAAATTGAACATGGACAATTACAGGCCATCGGCAGATAGGGTCCATCAAGGGACAAAATCCGAAGCCTGAAAATAAAGATCTTTCAGGATTTCGGAGACAACCATGTAAAGACATATTGTCAATTCGACTTCCCCCGATATCCAGACATCCTTTGAAAAAGGACTGCTCTCGACTTATCTTTTGAAAAATGGTTGTTCGTGATATGTGGTAGATCCTTGAGAACATGTATGGACAGAGAAACAAGTGTGTGTATCTACCATTTGAAGCATGATATTTATATTCTTCAAAAGGGGAAGTTATCAGTCGCAACTTAATATGATGTTCATGTTCAAGTATAAAGATTTAGACTATCATTCTAAGGAGTCTCGGAAATGCATTATATAACATAATATTTTCCAAGATAAATAATGGAATAATAAGATCTTCATCTTTCTTGATAATTAAAGTACTGAGTTCCAACATGCGGAGTCAAATACTAAATTCAATCATGAAGTCTCTTGTTTTATTGTAGTTGAGGACCAAAGAACATTTTCAGCTTGGCTGTAAAGTGATGGACTGAGGGCTACGTATCTAGTAAGGGCCAGTTTCAGAGTCTTAGTCGTGGCTGCTACAAGCTCAGGTTTGAAAGGTGGGATATGGAAGCTCTCATAGGTTCACACATATAAGGTCAACTGGCTAGCGAGAAAACCTCGTTGTGATACCTATGTCAACGAGTAGTCTCACTCAATCTCACAGCTAGTGGTGAATCAGTACAATGCGATTCAAAAAAAGAAATGAACATGTAGAATAGAAAAATAGGTATCTCTTCTTCCTTATTCTTTACAGCAGTCCCTAGGGCTCCTTATATAGATGGAGACCTAGGGTTAGGGTTACAGAAAGGGACGACTCCTAGATAGTGAGTTGTCCAGAATACCCTACAACTCTCAACACTCCCCTTCAAGCCGGAGCATATATATCAATCATGCTCAGCTTGTTACAACATTTCTCAAATTGTGTGTGCCAGTGGCTTAGTGAACATGTCTACAGTTTTCTCAGTAGATGGTACACTACGAGTATGCAATAACCCTATCTGTATTAGGTCTCGAGTGTAGTGGCAGTCAATCTCCACATGCTTGGTGCATTCGTGGAACATAGGGTTGTTGACTATATGCATTGCCGCACGGTTGTCACGTCTTAGTTCCATGGTATTGCTGAGAGTGACATGAAGATTTGTATGTACGGACCGGATCCATACTAGTTCTGCAGCGGCCTGAGCCATGGCTCTGTATTCACTCTCAGCACTTGAGCGTGACACTACTGATTGTTTCTTGCTTCTCCATGTGATAAGGTTTCATGCTAAGTAAGTGCAGAAACCTATAGTAGATTCCCTGTCTATCATGCATCCTCCATAATCAGCGTCTAAATAGGCCATAAGGTCTAAGTTGCTGCCTTTGGTGAAGTGTAGGCCTTTCCCAGGAGAAGACTTGATGTAACTTAAAATCATCATGCATGCATCAAAGTGAGCAGTAGTGGGTGCATCCATAAAGTGGCTTAATTTCCCAACGGCTAGGGATATATCTGGTCGAGTAATGGTAAAGAGAAATTGGTTGATCTATATCTGCATCTATGGATCCACTAGAAGTACCTGTGATTGTATCAACAGATGTAGCGGGACTGTCAGTCTGTAAAGCCTCAATTGGAGAACATACATGAGGAGATGGTATTGGCTTAGAAGAGGGGTGTCCCTGTGAAATAGTACTCCTGTGGATATCATCATGTGGAAGGGGAACTGGAAGAGGAGTGGTGTGTGTGGACGGTGGAGGGACATGAGATCCGGAACTGGAATAGTATGGAAGAGATTCAAAGAAGGTGACATCAGCACTGATATAGTGCTTTCGAGATCGAGGGTCGTAGGATCTATATCCTTTTTTATTTCTGGCATATCCTAGGAAGACACATTTGACGGATCTTGCCTCAAGCTTGTCCCATCTAGGACCAAGTATATGAACAAATGCGACACATCCGAATATCTTGGGAAGGACATGAAACACAGCTTTTCCTGGTAGAAGAACTTCAATAGGAATTCTCTCATCAATGGTTGTGGAAGGCATCCGGTTTATAAGATATGTAGCGGTAAGAACAACGTCTCCCCAATACGTAGAGGGAACATGATAATCAATCAGGAGTGTTCGAGCAATATCTAGTATATGTCTATGCTTACGTTTAGCCACGTCGTTCTATTGAGAAATGTGAGCGCAAGTAGTTTGGTGTATAATCCCATTTGTATAAAGGATTGATTGCATGTCATGAGAGAGGAACTCCCTAGCATTATCATATCTAAGGATTTTGATAGTTGTACCAAACTGAGTTTTTATTTCACTTATAAAGCGAGTGATAATGGAAAGGACCGCAGACTTATGTTTCATCAGGAATGTCCATGACACACGAGAAAAATCATCTATTATTACCAGATAATATCGATTTCCCAGACGATCAGGATATCGACTGGGTCCCCAAACATCCAGATGAATAAGTTCAAAAAGACTGCCAGAAGGAATTGTGCCTGATGACGGAAAAGAACTCATGTGATGTTTTCCCAGTTGGCAGGCCTCACACTCTAGGCTACTAGCGGGAGGAAGCTGGGGAAGAATACGCTAAAGCTTCTGTAGGGAAGGATGACCCAAGCGTTGGTGCCACAGAGAAGCAGAGGATGCTGAGAAAGACATTCTAGAGGAAGTTGCAATCTCAGAAGACTGCACAAGATGGTAGACACTCCCTTCTTCACGGCCCGTACCAATCGCCCCCCAGTCAATATGTCCTGAAACACATAAAAAACTGCATCAAATATTGCTCATGCTCAACAGTTGAGTTCCTTGCACATCTAACTAACAGAGAATAAGCTGATAGGGAATTCTGGAACAAATAGAACATCATTGAGCTTGATGTCATGGGCGAGATGAACATTTCCTTTTCCCTTTATAGGAGAAAACTTGTCATCAGCTACTTGAACAGTGCGTCCTGATGGTACTTTGCGCATCTTATGTATGAGACCATGTTCCCCACATAAGTGAGTTGATGCACCTGTATCAACCAACCATTCTGATTTCGCAAATTTATTTGTGGGGACAGTAAAGATACCTATATGAGCCACAACAGTTGTCTCATGTTTATCGTATGAAGATTTGCTTGGTTGGAGTTTGTGAAGACGTTGCATCAGATCTTCGAAATCCCGTCGAGGAACTTGGACAGATTGATCTTCTCCCTCAGTGACACGACGAGCAAGAGGCATTGAATACCCTGATTTTGTATAACAAACAGCCTCTGTATGCTCATACTTGTGACAGTAGGTACACTGAATTGTGTTGCGGCCATGTCCCACTCCGAAGCAACAACGTCCTCGGTAGGCGTTGCGACCTCCACGTCCGGATGGGGGAGCTAATGTAGATATCTGTCCCTGTACCTCCATAGTAGTACGAGCAGTGGGGATGACAAGGTGACTGAGGGTATGATAAGCTTCCTCAATGGTGGGAAGGGTCGCAGCAGTAATCATCTGGTCGTGAGCTACAGTATGGCCTGAATCAAGTCCCCCAAGAAATACCAAAATCGCCATCTGTTGGCGATGTTCCTTTTGTTTGGGACAGGTGCACCCTGGAACACATGCATTATATCATTCAAACAGGGATTTTATGAGATAAGTACTCAGCAAGTGGGCGCCCTGATTGCTTCATGTTAAGCACGTAAAAATATGTCTGATACATTCTGCTTGAATTCTTCTCCTCACCATATGTGTATTGAATGGAAGTCCACATGTCATATGTGGTGTTGTAATATACCAACTCATCAGCAATCCTGTCGATGACGCTCACAATGATCCAGTAACTCACCATTCCATCATCTTTTGCCCAAGTGGTGTATTTTCCTGTCTTTTCAGCAGGTTTTGGCTCTAATAAAATATGCTCCTTGTCGTATCCATGTACGATCATGAGGAACATTCGTGACCATTTGGGATAATTAGTCTCGTCTAGTTTCGGGATCGAGCCGAATGAGGGTAGTCGATTGGTCCCTCCATCATATCCCTGGGATGTCACTTCAGATTGAGACATCTCGAAATTTAGTAGCCAACCTGCTGAAAAAAATTGGTGAAAGGTGAACTTGATTACGTCATATTAGTAGAGGCTTGATGGTGGAGGGAGCAAATTGATATAGTGGTGAGAAGGATGAAAAAAAGGTTAAAACTATGATGGATTCTGCAACGATCTGGGCTGTGGGAAATCGGTCTGGGGGATATGGGCAGATCTGTAGTGAGGGGATGGGGGCAATCAGGTACAATCACGGTGGGGGAGGGGATGGGAATCACGGTAGAGGGAGGCGAATCCGGGGAGGGGGGAACACGGGGGTGGGGGGGATTGGCACGGGGGGTGGGGGAATCGGGGGAAGGGAGGGAATCGTGGGGAGGGAAAGAATCGCGGGGAGGGGGGATCGGGGGTGTGATGGACGTGGGGGGGGGGAGATGCGAGGCGTGGGGGCGATGGGCGCGGGGTGTAAAGGGAGTGGCTCTGATACCAAGTAGAAAAATAGGTATCTCCTTTTCCTTATTCTTTACAGCAATCCCTAGGGCTCCTTATGTAGATGGAGACCTAGGGTTAGGGTTACAGAAAGGGATGACTCCTAAATAGTGAGTTGTCCAGAATACCCCTACAATTAGGGCTAACAATACAACTCTCAACATATAGCGAAGGGAAGCATCAAGGTGCTAGAGGTTGGACCATGACAGAGTATACATAAACATCAACGAGGCAAAAGTCTCTGAGTGTATAGCACGAGGATTAGCTTGAACTATTTAGACTTGTGAATGCCTGGTAGATGGTCAGGCCAATATTGGAGACGTAGTCAATCTTCATTTTAGTTCCTTCGCTGCTAACAATTTTCCGACCATTCAAACTTCATGGCATTTCTCGTCCACTGATAGTGAAATTTTTGAGAAGGCCTAGTCAAACTGAGAAAGCTGTGAATTTTAGAAATATTTTTCGGCTAGCTCCAGTTCACTACCTTTTCCACATTAAGTGGGTCCACTGCTTGGATATGACATGACCGAAATGATACTTTTCTAGCCAAAAGTCGCACCTCAAGAATTTAGCATCAAGCTAGCTCTGACGTAGCATCTCAAAAAGAAGTAATGGCTTGTCCTTTTGATGAAGTATAGAACACTGAGCAACATGCACTCATGTCTTGACGGAACAACAATGTTGGAAGGAAAAATAAGAAGTGTACTCATTGTAAGAAGTTCGGTCACTTTGTTGATTTTTGTTAGGAGTTTATCTTGATAAGAAGCCTAATTAGGGAAGAAATGGTCAAAATGGTAACATATATGACTATGAAAATATTATTGCAAGTGTTTTATGACCAATCTAATATTGATAGAAGGAATATTACTCCGAAGCAAACTTGAGATCTTCAAGCATACCTTAACAAGATAAACATGCGAAAGAAAGGCTCTGATGAAGCTCACATCACCAACAGTGCTCTTATGGTTCCCACTCATAAAAAGGTAAGAATAATAATACTCAAGATGAAAAGAAGTTGATCATTGATAGAGGTGCCACTTACCACATGACTTATGGTCTCAAGTAATCGAGGCCTATAAACTTGCATTCGATAAAATCATGCGGCCATTTGAGATGAGCCTCATATTATCGTGGTCTACAAAGGGAGAATATATCTCCTAATAAATTTCAGGTTCATAATGCCCTATATATTCTCAATGTGCCTCACACTCGTTTATTTGTTAATATTATAATTAAGAATTGAATTGTGAACTGATATTATCTATTGATCATTGTGTCTTACAAGACTTGGTGAGAAAAAGGAGATTAGGATTGCTTTGGTTTCTAAATGTTTAAATCACCTACAAGCATGGTATGAAAAGGCTAGCCTCAATGCTCTCAAGGCGTATACCTCGAGGTGAGGCGGAGAGAAACCACATTCGCCTTGACTAGAATTGACGAGATGTGCAACTTAAGGGGCCGAGGAGATCCCGAGTTGGTGAAGCATTGAGGTGAGGCAAAAGGTGCCAGCCTCAGCTGTTTTACATTGTTTTAATCTTTTTGGCCTGACTTATTGTGAACATGTTGAGGAGAATCTCGAGACACCTAAACGTAACTCGTTCATTCAAACTTCAATCGAACACATCATAGAGCTTATTGTGCAACATAGAATGTTGGCCAGCGAAGCATGCTGTATAGAAAGGGGGCTCGCTGCCTGGTCAGCAAGCCCGGGGGAAAGGGGTAGGCGCAATCCCCCCGTGACGGCTCAAGGAAAATGCCCTTGAAATAAAATATAGTTGTGTTTACATGTATAGTATACATTATGAATAACATATTTGTTCAATGAGAAAGCAAACTAAGCAATTAGGTCGAAATGAGGCCAAATTAGCCACATTTATCTTCAAAATTTAAGAGTGTTAGAAAATAATGAATGTGGAAGTATATCAGAAATAAAGAATATTAAACGATGAAAGAACTCAGGATTTTAACGTGGAATCCTATTCCCTAAGGAGAGGGATAAAACCACAGGAGAACGTCACAAAGGGTTGATGTGTCTATTGACTTTGTCATCTGATACAGGCGGTCTGAGGCTTCTTGTATAGCCTCCATAGCCCCTCCAAGTCCCACCACTTGTAGATGTAGGGCTAACATTGGATGTGGTAAATTGATCCTGGAGTGATCCATTTACCCATCTACATGATAAGTAACGTATATACTCCAACACTCCTCAAGTTGAAGCGTGCAATGCTCAGCTTGGACAAACATAAAGAAAACTCAAACTCACAATACAAGACACTATAGAAAATATCAACTCAATGCGCACAATTGTCGATTGTTGTCAAGGGCATTGCTTCTCATGTTGTGCAGGTGAGGAGGAACAAATGGGCTAGAGTGTGAGTCAAACTGAATCTCCTCGTTGGAGAGCATGTGCTCTGTACTGCGTCTGTCAGAGTCACTGCAACTGAAATGAGTCTCTACCTGGAGAACTATGGCCTGCCACATCATGTGGACAACTGCTCCATCTCTGAAATGGCCGAATTGAAAAGCCGTGGAGACATCGGAGTCCACGGTCGTTGGAGAATGGAGTCTAAAAAGGTCTCCTCGTTGAAGAACTAGGTCTCTCCCGTACTGGCTCAAAGAATGTGATCTCTACTCTGGAGTCCCTATAAAACCACATGAAAACCCTAGACCAAATTGCATAGAGAATGGAATCTCTACTTTGGAGTCCCTACGGAATACATGAAAACTATGACCAAAATAAAAGATGGGGACCACAACAAATGATGGCAAACATGTGCACATTTGAAAAGAAATCTCTCTAGAGAACTTGAAGAAAATGAATCACTCAAATATGGAGTGCCTATGGACTCTAAACCAATCTGCAGAGTCTAGAACTGAACTGTAGAGTCTAAAAATTATGGTTGGTCTGGAATCTGACATCTGTGGAACAGACCTGTGACTCTACACAATACTCTCCCTTTCTCCCATACTTGTCGGAAAACACTAACATCGACAAAGTTGGGTGAAGACATGAAAATGGGGAAAACATGAATCACATAACCCGTCTAATTTTTTCACTTCAACTTTTCCTTCCATTTTTTAAAATAAGCCGTTCATTCTTTTTTTACAGCTTTTCTTTTCTTTTTTAAGACATGTTTTTTCATCTAATCTTTTTTTTAACAGACTCATCTTCCTTTTTTTAAGAGTATGGATTTTTTTTATACGTACCCTTTTTTCAAAGATTTTTTAAATAAAATCTCTCGACCCAAAGTGGGCCAAAATATGCAGCCTCTCTCTCTCTCTCTCTTTTAAAATCACCCCTCCCTTTTTTTTGACTGACGGCTCACCTTTTTTCTCTCTTTTGTCCCACTTGAGCTCTTATAATAGTCGCCCACTTAGGCATTTCTATTTAGGGTTCCCTAACGGAACCCTTCTCATCAGGGCATGCTGCTTTTGTGTGTCGCCCACATTGGGAGTCCTATCGTCGTCGCCGATGGGGGAGGAGGGGAGGCTTCGAGAGGGTTCTTCTTTGACAATGCTAGGGTTTTGAGGAACCCACCTGTTGGAACTGCCTTCGCCTCTGCCACCCTGGAACTCGGAGGAGCCGTGATATGGATGGTGTCGCCTATTCTAGAGATGTTGAGGATTGTCGCCGCTGACTGGATCTTGAAGAAGAAGACCACTACCCCTGATGGAACTTGCTTTTGCTATTGTAGCGCCTGGATCTGGATGTGACGGTGGCCAGACAGGCGGCCTAGATTGCAAGGAGTTGCGAGGTTGGCTCCTCCTGGAGCAGGAGATGGGGATGCGATCGAGCCCTCTCTTTTTAATCGACTAGGGTTTGGACCCCCACATGGGACCCCGCATGGGATCTGCGTTGTCGAGAGGCGCTGGAGAATGATGATTGGATACACGTGGGGCCCGAAGCGATTGGAGATGCCGCCTGGAGAGGCCGCTGAAGATGTTGCCATGGATGTTGGAGCTACGGAGCTGATCATGGCAGCCGCGAGGAGCTCGCACGTGGCAATGGAGAGTGGCTTGGAATCGATCATGATCTGGTGGTTGCCCTTCTAGGGTTCCCTGATGGAACCTTCTCTTCTTCATAAGAGATGTAGTGTTGTAGGGTTTTGTTCAAGAACCCTAGATGTATACGGATGAAGAATCATAGAACATGGGTTCCCAAATGGAACCTTCTCTTCTTCATAAGAGATGTAGTGTTTTAGGGTTTTATTCAGAAGACCATAGAACAAGATCTAAACTTGAACAAACCACGAGCATGATCTTCAAGAATGAACAATAATTGAATCGAATCTTGAAAATACGAACATGAAAAACCTCGAGAATCGAATCCGCTCTGATACCATGTTAGAAAATAACAAATATGGAAGCGTATCAGAAATAAAGAATAATAAACGATGAAAGAACTCGGGATTTTAACGTGGAACCCTACTCCATAAGGAGGGGATGAAACTACGGGAGAACACCTCAAAGGGTTGATGTGTCTATTGACTTTCTCATCTGATACAGGAGGTCTGGGGCTTCTTATATAGCCTCCACAGACCCTCCAAGTCCCACCACTGGTAGATGTGGGACTAAACACTGGATGTGGCAAATGGATCCTTGAGTGATCCATTTACTCGTCTACATGATAGTGACGCATATACTCCAACAAAGAGAAATGGCGATATATAACCGACATATCAGCAATATATAATCGATTCTTAGAAACCGATAGCAGTCCCGATTCGATTAAACGCGTTGCTCAAAATCAATTTT
Organism: Ottelia alismoides; assembly: GCA_037367405.1. Taxonomy (NCBI): domain Eukaryota; kingdom Viridiplantae; phylum Streptophyta; class Magnoliopsida; order Alismatales; family Hydrocharitaceae; genus Ottelia; species Ottelia alismoides. The sequence goes on along the minus strand of JAZKJV010005209.1, from coordinate 168,416 downwards.
TTGTCAAATATTGGTGAAATTTTGAGCCATGTAAATTATATTGAGGAGAAGTTCTTTGTGTTTGTTATGATATCGGCAAGGACACCTTCTACTGATTTGGATAAACAAGTACCTTTGCCTCTCATTGTTTCTAAGAGAGAGAGAGAGATTTTATTGCTCCTAAGTCTTTAGATATGCCACTTTTGGTGCATATTTTGTCTCTTAGACAAAAAAAGTTGACCCCCAGCTATGTCAGGTATGCCTTTTTAAGGTATTCGAGGAGTCAGAAGGGTTACATGTGTTATGATACTTTCAGAAGGAGGTCTATAGGCATATAGAATTTAATAACCATGAAACATTCTCTTAAATAACACGGCATTCCGCCTATAGAATTCTTCTTATAGTTGTAGTCAGCAGAGACAAGCACTTATTCAGCTAGCTGTCAAGAATGCCTTTCTATATGGTTCTGCACGAAGAAGTTTATATGCACTAGTAATTAGGGATCATTGCTAAGGGAGGATGTCAGAAGGTGTATGACTTCAGAAGGCTATATATGGCAAGAAGCAGAGCCCACAAACCTGGTTCTAGAAACCTCAAGGCTAATTGAGGGGCAAGGGTTTACTCTCTCCGCATTGGATAATTCTTTATTTATTATAAAAAACAACTTAGGCATGGTGATCATTTTGGTATATGTTGATAGTACTTTCAAAATGGAGATAATGTACAATGTATATCCAAGAACAAGACCTTCCTTGGATGGTAGTTTGTTAGCAAAGATATTGGTTAACTTTGTTATTCCTTGATCTAGAGTTTGTCAGGAATCACAAAGGACTGGTAATGAGTTATTAGAGTTTCAAAGACATGCATGATATGATGCAGACCAGCTGCAGTCCAAGTATGAAGCTCAATTTAATGATATACAAAAGGTTGCTAGTAAATGTAAAGAGATATAGTAAGCAAACTCTTATATGTTAGCCACTAGACTAGATATCTCCATCACCAGTAAGCCGTGTTAACTAACTTATGAATCAACTATGATACATATATATATATACACACAAGCGATTATGATGATTCTCAAGTATATAAATGTCTCAACAATATGTGATCTTTTCTTTAAAAGGGGGTATTTCCTTTCACTCTTATGATATGCTACTGGAGGTTATGCAGGTTGTCTAAAGAACAGACAATCCACCACAGGTTTTGTTGTATATATTAAATATGTTCTTGTTACATGGAAGGGAAAGAAGCAAATGGTAGTCTCCAGATCTGGTGTAAAGTCAGGGTACCCAACTATAAATTAGGCTAATATTGAGATGGTGTACCGAACTATAAATTACGCTAATATTGAGATGGTGTGGGTTGTCTGTGGACAGACTTATTTGAAAAAGGTGTCTTTCCCAATGCAGCTATCAAGTGACATTCAAGTGCAAATAATCCAATGTCCCATTGCAGAACCAGGCATATTGAGGTCGATCACATTTATACTCAAGACAAACAAGAAGGGACTCATTTCAACTTCTTATATCTCATCATCAATGGAGTTAATATCTTCACCAAAGCACTCTTCAAAGGTCAATTCCATATGTGTATGTCAAAGTTAAGAATAATTAACATCTAAGCTCTATCATGAGGGGAAAACACTTGGCGTCTCCAGGAGCAGCCACATGTCTCTCCCAGGAAATTACGAATAGAAAATAAAAGAAAAATCAATAAAAATAGAAGATAATATCAAATCAAAAAGTGCTCTTCATGAAAGTTGTTCGTCTCCATGAGATCTACAACTTTTGTGAAAAGACCAAAATCAAAGAAATCATTTGTACAAAACGTATTTTTGGGGGTATCTATGTACATAGAAAACCGCAATTTTTGGATTTTATATTTTTTATGATTTTTAAATAAAATAAAATTCAAAATAAAATCAAATAAAATATAAATTAATTATTTACACAATACTCTGATTTTTGTATTTTTAATAATTAAGGAAAAAGAAATTAAATAATAAAGACATATATAAGGACTCAGATTGATTTATTTTCTTTTATTTTCTATTTAATTTAGATTAGGATTTTATACATTTTATTAAAACATAAATCAAAGAAAATAAAATAAAAAGAAATAAATCAACAAGAGTTTTTTGCACATAAAATAGTGGGGTTAAATCAGTCTATATATACAATATACAATGAGGTCCCAAAACCCAAGTTTCACATATGAACTTCAATTCTTTTGAATTTGATCTTGTTTTGTAGATAATTGAACGTATATTAATTCTAAAGTGAGCAGGGGTCCATAGAAGATTGTATGAGAGAGATATTTGCATTTACGGCTTTTTATCTCAAAACTAAGGATTAGGCTTTATTGAGCAATTATACAAGTTAAAAAAAATTGGTATTTTTCCTTGATTAATGTAAGTAATATGTACACAATAAAGTTGATTTTATTTTATTTGGATTTAGTAAAAAATAATTAAAAATAAGAGAAGTTATGAGAACATATATATGATAATGTACAAGATTTTTGGGCTTCTTAGTTAATGCATTTATGCATGCTAAAACATGAATATTAATTACATATGCATGAATAATAAAAATACAATTTAAATGAATAAATGCAATTAATTACTTGGGAATTGTGCTCTATTTTCATTATTTAGAGTGATGAGTCACAGATTCATTAGTATATAAGACCTTATACAAGTTATGACCGCGGACTAAACCTGATTATATTGAATATGATGAAATGAAATTGATACGTAATTAGAGAGTAAGTGTGTCCTAAAGGACCGAATAACATGGTTACATGAATCATTAAAAAAAGAAGTTTGATAAAAATATTAAGTAGCGGTAATATAGTTAAAATAGTTTACCATGCTAAATGAAGCACGCATAGTATAGTGAACACAAATACGTGAGAACAAAGTATGTTAATAAGTGGTAAGATAAACACATAAGGTAACCATTAGTTAAATGAGGAGTGGAAAAATGCCACATACTTCGGGACCTGAGGTTGATCGTGATAATGACATGTCAATGTAATTAAGTTCCCTATGAAAAGGAAGCCCTCGTATAATGAGAAAATAGATATGAGGCCTACATATGGCATTTAAGAATGGTGATTGAAATAATACTATGAATATTTACTTGCATGCGTTAAGATGAGAGGAGTTAGCATATCTCGAGAGTGGGGTGCAACTTTCGAGATCTTGATGAATCCTAGACGAATGTTGGTGTTTTCAGCTTCTGAGGGCTTTGGGGATTCCCATTGCTCCTATGGAGAAACAGAGCTATTTTCTCCGATATGTAGTGTTGTAGGCTCCCTCTCATCTTCAGACTAATATTGTAGTAGTGCACTTAGTCGAAAATTCATACTTTTCATAATGGTATGTCTGTTGTCATCCCGTCTGATCCATGGTATAGTCTTTCCTGGGTCTTTCCCTTATGGAAATGAAATAGGAAAAATGGGTAGATTTTGGAGCTGGGGTTGTTTGCCTGAGTTTCGGTTGCTCTATTACATGGTATTGTTTTGAGGAGATTTATATAGTTTTCAAACTCGCCATTATAACTATGGCAAGTGTTGTGCATATACTATACTTATATGCATATATACATGCATGAATGAAACACCACTAAAGCTTTAAATAAGTACGTAAATGATGAGATTATGATAGGATTAGTTATGGTAATTGTATAGTGTGAAGAGTGAATTACATGTAATGTAGAATTATACCTAGCACAAGGGTTGGTAATATATAATTGGAAAAATAATGAACATTGGACCATAAATATCTCTCTTTTTCTATTACTATTCTATTATTAGCTTGCTTAGTTGTACTAAGCTTCCCACTCATACGTACTCTCTTGGGTATCCCTCCAATTTTACAGTTTGTTGAGATACATGATTAGACTTGAGTTTTTTCATGTTGTACCAGAGTTGAAGGTATGTTTCCACGGGTAATTTTTACCATCTTGTTGGAATTTACTTTTTTAGCTTCCACAGTTTGGATTCATAAATGTAATATGTTGTATATTGTGTACTCTAGCCTCTGTTTACATCTAAAAAGATTATAATATTTGAGGAACCATGAATATTTATATACTACTTTTGGAACCATAATATATAATGTGTCTATTGTTGACTATCTGGATCCTTGGAAGAATAAGGGTCAAGTCGAGTAGCAGCTCGTCATTGCTCGGGCACTCTTGCGAGGGTGTAGGATACCAAATAGTTGGTCTTATCTATAGGCTCTCAATAGAGAAATAGTCGTTAAATGTGATTAGGCATAAATAGGTGGCAAATGGCAACAACTAAAAATGAATAGTGCAAAATAGAACAAGTTAGTTGACTAAAAACAAAATTAATCTGTTGAAAGATAGAGTAATCAACTGAAAAAAATAGATAATTGAATTTAATTTCTAAAAATTTCAAGTCTTGTGTTCGTATTGGATACAAGCATGGAAGAAATGTCTCTCAAGAACCATGAGTATGAATCTGAGAAAAAAACTATACGAAAAAGGACGAATGAAGGATCGAAAGAGTGACAAAGAAAAAATCAAGCAATCATCACAAAGAATCTATCATAAACCATGAAGTAAATTTTTAACAAGAAACTTATCATCATGACTTGTATTTTTCCGATGGAGGGGTGGTGGATATTATCATGTTCATCAAGACTACAAGGTGACACACCTATATATATGAGAAAAATGGGGTTGCTCCATCCAAATGTGGTTGTTCCCCGCCTATTTTTTGCATTTTTAAATACATGGAAGTACTTGCATCACTAAATGATAATATGGTCATTCAAGTTCCATAAAAAACAGAATCATATGGCATCCATCAAGATTGTTGATTTTTAACGGTCTCAGAATAGTCGGAATCGAGTCTCCAGATGGAGGGCATAGGAGTCTCTGTTTTCCACGAAACTGAATGACAAAATATTCTCACTCGGTGATGCAAATTCTCCGTGTATTTCAAAAAAATACAAAAAATATGGTGGGATCAGCCAACATGGCTGGCCCAAGGGAGCAGCCCCATCTCTCTCTATCTCCTTCTCTCTCTCTCTCTCTATATATATATATATACATAGAGAGAGAACGAGGGAAAGGGAAGTTTCAAATCCGAAACTACTGATATGGGCAGAAATCCTGACATAGATTCTAACAAACATTTAAAAATAACTAACAGAAAATGGTGTCAATTAGCAACTTCGCTAATTGCACAATTCAATTCGACAGAAATAATATTAGGGATTTTTACACCCATAACCCTGAGTAATTCTGTAATAACATTCATAACCCTGCATAATCGCGAATTACACGAGGAACCCTGAGTAAAAGGTGTCAGTTACATGTGTAACCCTTCGTAATGTGGGACGTTAGCGCCTAACTGGGGTTGGGTTACCACCTACCCTGCCTTATTTAAGACGGGCCAACCGAGGTAGATCACGCGGCTAGAATGAATTCCAACCCTGGGTGTGCCACATGGGCGGCCATGATGAATAGCAAGTCAAATCGTGAACAGTGGGCGTCTTCGAATGGTTTACTCCTCCCGCCCTCGATTGCGTCACCCCATTCCCTACCGCCTTCGAGTCTCCATTGCCATCTCCCAGGTGACGAAGAAGAAGCCTCAGCGCCATTCTCTTATGTCCGTACCCCATCACCGATCATCATCTAGGAGGAGAGAAAAGCGAAGGTATCATTCATCCAAGTTGATGTTCTCCTCTAAACATCTACAACCTAAATGAATGTCTAAGTGACCCTCTGTGAACGTTGGATGTACACATCTTTTAGGATAGGGTAATTCGAAGGGCGTGAAGGAATCCTCAGCATCTGTGTCCGATATGGGGGATACTTCAAGAAGGCAAGAGGGCGTGGTGGAGATAGGTATTTGTTGGGAAAGAAGGCCATTATAGGGACGAACCCGGACTACACATGTTGGTTCGACATCATTGACAACATTGCAGAAGTCGTCCCATGGCAAGTGAAGAATTCGTTGCATATGAGCCACAAAGTTCCAAATTCTAATCCGACCAAATACAAAGATGTTTCTATGTTTGATACGCCCTAATCACATATCGATAATAAACATTGTATTGCTTTAGCAGGTATGTGAAGCTGTCGGATGAGAAAGAAATGATGGAGATGTTCCACTTGCATCAAGATGGGACACAGATTGAGCCGGTTGTCGAGTTTGATGAAGACTCTATAGAAGATATTGCGATCGTGGATGAGAATGCAGCTGTGGGCCAAGATCCAAAGAATGTTGATGTGGGTGAAGACCCAACACCAACTTTTGCCAATGATGACATGCGTGAGACTGTGGAGGCTTTGGAAGCTCTGCAGAGGGTGAGCCATGACATTGGTGAGTCACTTCATCCTATCCCTCTCCTTGATATACCTTAATCAAAGAACCTATGCACTTTACGCTAGAGGTTGCTCAAACCGGAGGCTATTCAGCATATCAGGCGATTGATGTTGAGGGTGAGGTTGTCCACATGGAAATTGACATGGAAAATGTCATCGTGGACATGGAGGTTGATCCCTTGTATGGAGAGATGGATAAGGGAGCTGGTGAGGAATCTGGGAGTTACATGAGCCCCTTTCAAATGGAGGCACCAATCATGTCTTCTCGGCAATCATGTGTAGTTAGATCAGGAAGGGTATTGCGATCCCATTCCCGAGTGATCGACCTTAGCAATTCTGATGACCCTGAGTTTACAAATCAAGGAACATCGGTAGGCCCCTCAACACAAGCATCTTCTAGCGCGCAAGATGCAATGGCCAACTGAAGGTATTTATTAATGTTGAATTATAAATTATTTTGATTAATTACTTACCATTAAATGCAGCTGAATCTCGTCTTTGTTTAGTGGAATTGGGCTAAGGTTAGGGACTTCTTCGACGAGGGGGAGAGCAGTAGGAAACTCAGCAACACGAGGATGTGGACGAAAGAGAACACAAGATGTGGAAGCCTACCCACATGGACCTTCATGCTTGATGAATCAAGCATAGGTATATTGCAGTTGTAGCAAACTCTTCTAGCAAAGTCTTATGAACATTACAGTTTTTGAATGGTTTAATCCTTGTAGGAAAGGCATGGAGACCAGCGATTGGAGCGCTGGAAAATAAGACATTTTGATCAATGACCTTTTGTTTACATTTTTTGTGATCTTGCTGGAGGTGCAAGGTGGTGAAGCACTTTTTTGCTTGTGCATGTATGAACTATACTACAGGGTTTATTTCTGTATATGAACAATTGTGATCTCGCTGGAGGTGTAAGGTCATGGTGATGTACTTTTTTGCTTGCGCATGTATGAACAATATTACAGGGTTTATACTGCATATTGGATTTTATTTATGCATAAACAATTGGTTTGTCGAAAATTAATGTAGGTTTTCCTGCGATTACTTGAATGTTCAATGCTATTTTGATGTTGCTTTATGTTCTTGCATGAGGATCCATGTTGCTTCGAATGTGCATTTCTTGATGCCTCCTGGAAACATGATGATTTATTTAGACATCATAGTGTTAGTAACGTGCTTTAAAATACCCAAGGATATGTACAACTTTTACTTCATTTCAAACTCGTGTGTATCAATACCATGCCAATTACAATCAAACAAAGCAAAATTGCTTTCAGCTATAATACTATTTCTCTCAAGTTAGACAATACATCTCTAAGGGTGTGTTTGGATAGAGGGTTTAGGTGGGTTAACCTGGTAGCAGGTAACCCATATGTTGGTTTTGGTGTTTGGATAGAGGGTTAAACTATGGGTGGGTTAGAAGTAGGTTTATTGTGATATGATTGTATTGGAGTTTGAAAAAGTGAGTTGTTATTGTGATGTGATTGTATTGGAGTTTGAAAAAGTGAGTAGAAGTGGAGTAGTTTATAATTTTTATATGATATGATGGTATAGTATATTATTGTTTGATGGAATTGATGATGGAGAATTGATTTATTTAATTTTTTAAAAAGATAAAAAGTGGGACCCACGTAGAGGGAGAAAATATGGGGTAGGGGAGTTAAACCACCCTTGGGGTGGTTTAACTTTGTAAACGAACGGGGTCTAATATTCTCATTTGTATTTTGATGTTTCTTGTACAAATGGAGTATACCTTGATCATCCTCAGATTCTCTGATTTCCCTTTTTCCTGATGCACGACGAGATGACGGTTGATCCATCCACTGAAAGAAATCGCACGTTTTGAAGCGACATGTGAAGAACCTCGCTCCTTTGCTCCACGTCTTACCTGAGGTATTGATAGTAGCCTCTGCGCTGCAATGGCAATGCGCACTGGATGATGATCCAAAGGAACTTGAATGCATTTTTTGGTTAAAAAAACTAGTATGACCTCCCTTAAAAAAGCACAGCCATGGTGCTTCTCCCACTAATATTATATAGGAATCCAACCAAGGAGAAAGCACCAACGGTCAAAATTGTAGCCGTTGGGGAGGGTAGCACACATGGGGGCATTTTTGTCCAACTAAACGGCCGTCTGCAATAACTGACTTCACCTAACATAGGGTCATCCCGTATAAGAGTTAATCATTACTCAAGGTTCCTCGTGTAATTCACGATTATGCAGGGTTATGAATGTTATTACGGAATTACTCATGGTTATGGGTGTAAAAATCTCATAATATTAATCCCAAAAAAAGCAAACTTAAACAAAAAACTTAGAGAATTTTTACATAAGCGGAAAACTAAAAATCTAAAAGAGCAGATTCTGTTGTAAAGTGAATATTTAAAAATCACTTCCAGACGGATTCTAATATACAAGCTACCCAATGGTACTGGATGGAAAATTCTTCCGAAAATAACACAGGTTTTTAGAGCATTAGAATCATCCATTTGAACTTTATCAGAAATCTGACACTTTCAACCATAAATATTGGTATATGCAATCATGCTTTCCATATAGAGGAGAATAAACAATGTTTGTTCAAAGGGAACAGTAATTGAATGATATACAGCCAGAATTCACGATGGAAAAATTGTGTAAAGGAGCAAGGATCTCAGAAGTCTTCCTCATATAAACCGATCAACAAAAAAATTGTGAATCTTCATCTCCCAAGGAAAAAAAGAAAGAAAGAAAAAGGTTTTGCATGTCAAACATGCTTGGCCCATGTTCTTTGCAAAATGTAAGTGGCTGCGTATAGTTCACACTCATTTTCATGTTCTCATGTTCCTAGAGCCATGGGGAGAACTAGACACTGCTTTAAAGAGTACATTTATGACATTTGCAATAGAAGTAGGTGAAGGATAAATTGAAATTCAATGCCTTTTTGTCAAAATCTTCACGAACCATATGGTGTTCATGACTAACAATACAACAGGGACCAGGAGAACTATTAAATAACCAATAATGCACATTTGTTCAATTTGTGAAACAAGAAAAAAATATGAAGTCTAACAAGGATGCAGTCAATGATAACTCTGTGAATCTAAATAGAAACAGCAGAATCAAGAACAAAAGAAAAACATGAAGATTTACATGGAACCTTACTCTCTAATGAGTACGATGAAACTATGAGAGAAACCCTCATAGGACTAGGTATTCTATTGAATACTCTCAATGAGCACAAGCATGTGGAGCTCTATTTATAGCCCCGCCAACTCAACCAAATCCCACAACTTAGCGATATGGGACTAAACAACTTTCCACACAAATATCTCAACGATCCCCCTCAATCTGGAGCATAGAATATCGAACTTGGACAATACAATACTAAACATACACAAGCCAAGTACACATATCTCAAACTCTCAAATTCGACTTCTTGCACTTGTGATTTGGGAAATCTGTAACTGTTGTTGTTGGGCTCTTGGATGCTCCGGATATGCACGACTAGAAAAGGATCTCTCCAATGGAGAGCTCTACCAATGCTACCACTGTATGATATATATGAACAAAAGTGCTTCTACTATAAAGCTGTTGCAATGGGTCTCTCTCAACGAGTCTCGAAACTGGGCATCTCATGCACTGGCTCAGAGAACGAGGTCTCTATCTGCAGTCCCTATGGATATCTACATATCGAGCCTTCATTATGGGTCTCTAACATACATGGTCCACATTAAAACTATGAACCCAAATCATGAGTATGGGGACCCTTTAACAAATAATCACATATGTTCCCCTCATACAAAACAAGGAGGTGTTCATAGGCACTCCTATATTCCATGTGGGAGATACAAAATTCAAAAAATTCTCTCCCTTTCTTCTTTTCAACATTTCAAAAAAAACATCATCCTTTTTTAACCATTGTTTTTCAACATCTTCCTCTCTTCTGTGAGACCTGCTATGCTCTATGGATCTGAATGTTGGCCTGTGAACCATAAACATATGCAGAGAATGGCAGTAGCAGAAATGAAAATGCTAAGGTGGATGTGTGGACACATACGTAAAGATCGGATTCGGAATGATGCAGTCAGAAATAAAGTTGGTATAGCTCCGATCGAGGATAAGATGCGAGAAAATCACTTAAGATGGTTTGGTCATTTGCAAAGAAGGTCAACTGATGCACCAGTTAGGAGATACGAGTTTTGGGATGTTGAGCCGACTAAGAGAGGGCGAGGACGGACGTCGATGAGCTCAGTTCCCTGGAGATTCAATCCTCAACAAATAGCTCACTCACTATTCTGACGTGGGACCGAGCGAGACTGAGAGGAGAGCTCGGGGCCTTCAGTCAATGGGCATGCATATTCTATGCTTGGAACCATGCTTTGACTATTTCCCGAGACTTTCAAGTCTAACCCAAGAAGTGTTGGAATGAGACTATACGAAGGGATCTTAGTTTTTTGGATATAAGCCCGGGATTGGCCCAAGATAGATCTGAATGGAGGCATAGAATCCATGTAGCCGACCCTACTTAATTGTGGGAAAAGGCTTTGTTGTTGTCTTCCTCTCTTCTCCTTTTTTGACAACTTCCTTTTTTGCAATAAATGTTATCTTTTTTCGTTGACTTTTTTTCTATATCAACTCTTTCCTTATTTTCCCAAAATTGTTTCATTTTGAACAGTCCTTTGCTACTCTCTATTTTGTATTCGTTCTTTTTCCAAGGAACAGTCAACCCCTCTTTATTTATGACCTATGGTGGCTTGTTTGGACCTAAACTTAAAATAAAACTAAAATTAGAACAAGGCCCAACATTTAGCAAATAGGAAGCCCAAAAAAACAAAGAATAAGTAGATGCCCCCATTTTCTTCTATGTCTTTGCCTTTTAGCAGGGATTAGGATTAGAAGACCTCGCTATCTTCGAGTCTATTTCCAATAAAGAATGGGTTAATACCCTCTCTTCGCCAACATACATGTTCCTTTCAGTGGCGATTAGGGTTTGAAGAACCCATTAGCCCAGTTGCCTTCGAGTCTACTTCCAACAACGATTAAGGTTCTCATCTTTTGTCCATCTTCCTCCCTAAATATCGCCACCAAGGAGCTCATGGGAGTCATGTTGGTTGCCTTACGATTTCCGTTGCCACCGGAACCTTTCCCCGATCCTATGGTAGCTACACAGCTTCCCACTGATGATCATCATCTTGATCAGCCTACGACGATATGTCACCACGAGTAGCGATGCATGCACCATCTCTTTTTTCAATCATGTTGTCTTGACGTTGCTATCAATATGAGTTATGGACTCAATGGGGGAACCGCCATTTTCCTTAGGGTTTATTCAACCCCACTGATCGAGTGTCTTCTTTGATTCTTACTTAGTTCCATATAAGGAACCCATCATTGCCTTTTCTTCAATGATCACTCCATGAACCAAAAGTGGAGGTAAAATCGATGATGCCCTCCACTTGGACTTCATGTTTTGTCAGACAAGCCAATTGTCGATCCAACATTCTCTATGGAGCACCATTCACAGTCCAGCTCTCCAATTCATCCTCACTAGGATGACATGTGAAGCATCTCCCTCAGCAGCAACTGACGGAGTATGCATTGAGGCAAGGTTGTCTTTATTGTCATGTATTATGGGTGAGTGAGTGTTTTTCCTTTTTGTCCAAGCTAAGCATTCCATGCTCCCGCTTGAGGGGGAGTGTTGGGAGAATTGCGTATGGGATACATATATGTATAGGACTTGGTTGAGTTCGTGGGGATATATATAAAGAACCCCACACCCACTGTATTCATTAAGAAAACATAATGAATTACCTATCCCTTTGAGGCTTTCTCCCATGATTTCACCATGCTCCATAGGGAATAAGGTTCCACGTTAAACCCTAGTGTTCATATATCTTTATTTGATTATTACTTCTACATTTCATATTTCACAAATACATCCCACGTTAACCATGAATTTGCAAGAGTTATAATGGTAACGGAGAGGATAAAGTGCACGTTTTGGGGTCAAAATTGAAAGTGTTTTGAGGTGATATGTCCAGGAATTTAGTGGCTAAGTGATTAATTAGGTACACTGCAATGACAGCCATATTTCTAATAGTGTTATGGGAGAGGAGAGTGAGACTAATGTTTATCCTATGTTGAATTTTTCTTTCAAATGTAGACACATCGTTGAGACAATCTAGTTAATGGCACCGACATTGAGGTGATTGTTGTGATCTCGACGATTTCCAGTTTCATAGAAAAAATCCCATTTTGAAAGTACTAGAGCTCGAAACCACTGAGACCACGATGGGAGTCTCCACAGCCACATGTAGGGAAGAGCCTCTCAAGAGACCATCAAAGACGATCAAAAGCATAAAAAATGGCGAAGCCTTCTCCCACTATAAGTAGGGTCGGCTACGTGGATTCTTGCTCAAATCCATGTTGAAAGATTCGACTATTTTTTACGCTAGTTGTCGACTACCTAACGCAACCCACACAATGGTGGGATTTGAACCCTGGTCATTTGGGTGGTGGGCACACTGCACAGAGCCTCTCGAGAGACCATCAAAGATGATCAAAAGCATAATGACGTAAAATCACCCTCTTTATTGATTGGAGATCCCGACATATCAAACACCACCATATATTCTTAAGATCCTTACTAACTCGAACAGCCACCCATTTGAATATCTTCTTTTTACAAATTGACTATTTCATGATAGTGATAAGACGCATGTCTTAGAGAATAGCATTATATGGTATGGTGATATTTTTATTTTTGCACGAAATATTAGTTCGTGCACATAACAAATAGTTTTTACTACTTGTTAAGATTGAAAGATTCATGTATCTAACATTCTGAACAGAAAATTCCCTACTATACACAAAAGGGACAGCATAGGCATTTTATATATTTTACCCGACTAATCTTTACGTAGATTACCAAATGAATAGATGGACAACATGTATGCTTGGGTTAACAAATGAAGTTGACTCAAGTTGGGTTGGATCATGGGTCGAGGGGTGAAATTGTTGTACTCACTTACTCCCTAAGTATTGATATTGTAGAGATATTTCTAATCTTTATGTACTTTTCACTTATATTTTATTTCTTTCTTCTGTCTTATGTAATTTACCCAAAGGCCTTCTCTATATAAGAGAGCCTAGGGTTCTTTGGAATAAACAATTATCTCATTTCCTCCAACATGGTATCGGAGCCACCACCCAAACCCTAGCCGCCCTTCATAAACCCTAGTCGTCCCTTCATCTCCCGCAGCCGAACCATCGTCGCCGCCCCCCCTTCTCCTCTCTCCACCGCTAGCGCCGCCGGGATTCCCTTCTCCGCTCTCCACCGCTAGCGTCGTCGCCAGCCCCTCATCTTCTCCCCTCCATCGTCGGCACCCCTACACCACCGGCACCCCATTAACGACGTCGTCGCCTCCTCCCTCCACCTTCTCGTCGTCGCCGCCATCTCTATGGATTTGAGTGCATAAGTCCATGTATGCACTCAAATCCTCAGTTATTTATGTAGACATTCGAATTTTAGTCTACAAACCCTAGTTATTCGTCTCCGGCAACCATGTCAGAAAATAAGGTCGACATGCCCTCCATAGGCGCATTTAAAGGTCCAGCGTCCATTGTCAAGATGGATGGGACAAACTACGAGCTCTGGCTATGCAGTTCATGAGTCTCATGAAGTCAAATGGGAAGAAGCACATTCTTACCGAAGATGAGTCGGCAGCAAAAACTGGGGTTTATGCCTCATGGGAGGTAGATGATTCGTACGCCAAGGATTGGCTTTCAAGCACCCTGTCGATGGAGATTGCTAATGACGTGCTCCATCAGTCCACTGCTAAGGCAATGTGGGACATTCTTGCAGCAACATACTCGCAATCGCGAAATGAGACCAAGATTCTTCAACTCCAGCATGATATATTTACGGTGAAGCAAAATGGTCGGCCTCTGCATTCTCTGTATACATCCTTGAGAAGGATGTTTGAGAAGCTCTACAATATCATTCCTCTTACGACAACTCCCGAACAGCAGAAGACGTTTCGGAATGCTACCATGGTGAGGGTCTTACTAGCGGTGCTTGACCGTGAATATGATGCTGCTCGCTCGCAGATTCTTGCAGATGCTACTATTCCTCCAGTACAGGAAGTGTACCGTCGTCTCAACAGAGTTCCAGTCCCATCTTCTGCTACTACTCAGAGGAAGTGTACCGCCGTCTCAGCAGAGTTCCAATCCCATCTTCTGTTACTACTCAGCCTCCTTCAGCGATGGCAGCTTCCAGAGGCATAGGAGCCTCTTCTTCGTTTCGGGGTCGTGGACCTCGTGGTTGAGGTGGCCGCATTCGTCGGCCCTGCACATTTTGTCATCGTCCGGGACATACAGAGGAAACATGCTATTCTAAGCATGGGTTTCCAGCATCGGCACGGGTGGTCGAGCATAGTGCATCTCCACAGCCATCTACTTCAGACCAACGATTTGAGGATCTTGTTGCCAGACTGAGAGATATCATGCCTCCTGCATCTATTGATTCTCCTAGAGGCTCCTCGGATATAGCTGCTTCAGCCTCTGCTAGTACATCGGCCATCGCTAGCACCTCAGGTAGTGCTTATGACCTTACTTCATGTCATGGATCTGATGTTTCAGAATGGATTATGGACTCCGACACGACACATCATCTTTGTCGAGACAAAGATAAGCTTACATCCTACAGAGAGGTTCCACTGGGGCGATATGTAGTCATAGCAGATGGGACTTATTCGCCTATTGTTGGACAGGGGGAGATCAGTCTGACACCCTCTATGCATCTCCAGAATGTCTTGCATGCTCCATATTTTTCGACGAATTTATTATCTATCAGTCAAATTACGAAGGATTTGCACTGTCGAGCTATTTTTGACCCATCGTCTCTTATTTTTCAGGACATTCTTATGGGCAAGTTGATTGGCTATGGCTTTAAACAGGATGGCCTCTATCGTTTGGTCAGAACTCCCTATGTCGGTGTCTCCTCTCAGTTAAGTGGTCTAGTTTCTCCATTCACATGGCATCTAAGATTTGGTCATCTCCCTATTCAGAAAATGTGTCATATCCTGCCCCAGATTCCATTGGGTTCTTCTTTCCAATGTGAAGCGTGTCAATTGGGAAAGCATCACAGATCTACTTTCCATATTCGTCAGTCTCGAAGCAGTAGTTCCCCTTTTGAATTGTTTCATGTTGATATTTGGGGTCTGAGTCGTGCCCCTGATCACCAGGGACACAGGTTATATCTAGTGGTAGTTGATGATTTTTCTCGTTTGTCTTGGGTGTTTTTGTTGAAAAATAAATCTGAAGCAGGGGATGTTACCAAAAAATCTTATAAATGAAGTGCAGAGTGTTTTTCCAGCTACTGTGAAAATTGTACGAACGGATAATGCATTGGAATTCTGCACTCGTTCTCTTTCTCATTTTTTCTTGTCTAGAGGCATTATCCATCAAACAACCCGTGCTTACACGTCCCAACAAAATGGCGTTGCAGAAAGAAAGCATCGCCATCTCCTTGATATCATTCGGACACTTCTTATTCAAAGTTTGTGCACCCATTTCCTATTGGGGTGATGTTGTGCTTATGGCATGTTATCTGGCGAATCGCATGCCATCCTCTATCTTAGGTGAGAAAGTTCCTCTTTCACTTGTCTTTCCTGATAAGGAATTATTCTCGCTTACTCCTCGTGTCTTTGGTTCGGTTGCTTTTGTCCATCAGCTCTCTCCAGGACTTAACAAGCTCTCACTTAGGGTTGTCAAGTGTTTTTTTGTTGGGTACTCTCGTACGCAAAAGGGTTACCGATGCTATGATCCTTTAAACAGGAAATATTATGTCAGTAATGATGTCACATTCTTTGAGTCTGTGATGTATTTCTTCCCTGCAGGTGACAGGTTGACTTCCTTCACTCCTGATGATGAGATTTATGTGTCACCTCCTCCTATGCGTCCATTTGTTCCCATACCAGTTCTTGTTGTTCCATCACCACCACCACCTCCACGTCCACTTGTGCCACATTTACCACGATTCTATGCCCGGCGCCATGTTCCTGCTTGTGGCCCTCGTCAATCATCCACCATGCCTCAGGATTGTCCAGGTAACATTATTAACGATGGGTCTGACGATATACAAGTGCAGGGATCTATACAAGAGGATAGCATACCGACGAGTGCGATTATTGATGACTCGAATGTACCTATTGCCTCACAGAAGCAGAAGCGTACATGTGCATCATATCCACTTGCTTCACACGTTTCTTTGCATCGCCTCACCGGAGATTTTCAATGATTTGCTATGGCCCTATCTACTGTGAAAATACCACGAAATTATCAGGACGCATTGAAGGAGAGTTGTTGGCATTCTACCATGGAAGAAGAAATGGCTACCTTGAAGTCACGGGGTACATGGAGCTTGGTCTTTGCTCCTCCGGGAGCCTCTATTGTCAGTTGTAAATGGGTCTTTATTGTCAAATATCATGCAGATGGCAGTTTTGATCGTTATAAAGCACAGCTAGTGGTACGTGGGTTTACTCAAACCTACGACGTGGATTATATGGACACATTTTCTCCAGTTGCGCGTCACTCCACTCTACGTGTCCTTTTTTCAGTTGCGGTGGTACGTGATTGGCCCTTGTTTCAGCTTGACGTTAAAAATGCATTTTTGTATGGGGATCTGCAGGAAGAAGTCTACATGCAGCAGCCTCTAGAGTTTGCTGCTGAGGGGGAGAGTCAGATGGTGTGTAGACTTCACAAGGCCATATATGATCTTAAATAAAGCCCGTGGGCATGGTTTTAGAAGTTGTCTAACCTAGTCCAGAAACAAGGGTTCAAAAGATCAAATGTAGATCATTCTTTATTTGTTCAGAAGACTCCCAAAGCCCAAAGGTATTGTTGTTATCATGGTTTATGTTGATGATATACTTGTTACGGGAGATGATATACAGGGAATAAAGATGGCAAAGTTATTTCTAGGCCATCAGTTCGTTACCAAGGATCTTCGTACCTTACGATATTTTATGGGGTTGGAATTTGCTAGGAATGCGCAGGGTCTCGTGATGACCCAAAGGAAGTATATTACAAACATGCCTGGTTGTCGACCCTCAACTACTCCCATGGATCCTAGCAAGAAGTTATATGATGAGGATACAGATGAGGTTGACAGTAGGAGATATAGAGATATGGTGGGAAAACTTCTCTATATCACTATCACCAGACCTGACATCGCTTTTGCAGTAAGTCGGGTGAGTCAGTTCATGGAACAGCCCAGACAGGTACACATGGATGCCATATACATGATACTGAGATATCTAAAGTCGTCTCCAGGTGCAGGACTACTGTTCAGAAAAGAAACAAATATCTCAGTTTCTGCATGTGCTGATGCGGATTATGCAAGATGCCCTAAGGATCGGAAGTCGACTTCCAGTTTAGCAGTATTTGTTGGCAGTTCTTTGGTTTCTTGGAAAAGCAAGAAACAAACAGTGGTGGCTAGATCTAGTGCTAAATCTGAAAACAGAGCCATGGCACAAGCAAGTACAGAGATGATGTGGGTTCGAGCTGTGTTAGAAGATTTGCATATAGATGTGCCTTTACCTATGCAGTTACAGTGTAGCAATCAAGCAACACTATTCATTGCTAATAATCTTGCATTTCATGAAAGGACGAAGCATATTGAGGTAGACTGCCACTACACTAGAGATATGATTCAAAAGGGCTTGATTTCTACCTCTCATGTTAGTTCAGGAGAGCAGACATATTTACCAAACAATTGCTCAGAGGGTCATTCCAAAAGTGTTCTTCCCAGCTGAGCATGATTGACATCTATGCTCCATCTTGAGGGAAGTGTAGAGATATTTCTAGTCTTTATGTAATTTTCAGTTATATTTTATTTCTTTCTCCCGTCTTATGTAATTTACTCATAGGTCTTCTCAATATAAGAGAGCCTAGGGTTCTTTGGAATAAACAATTATCTCATTTCCTCCAACAGATATTGATAGGTATTAAGATGACATAGAAAGCATGTGCTTGCACATGTAGGTCTGCCACCTTTCTGCAGGAAATCACATAATAAGACTGATGAATGCAGAACCCTTTGATTCCATGAAAATTGAGTACCAGAAACTTATGACTATATGGCTGATATCATTCTTGGCAGAATAGATATCACACATGCAACGAACATGATGAGTCTTTCACCAACTTATATACTCATTGTATTACATAGGATTTATATTATTGTATAAGATCCACCTGCAACTATACTTCTTCATACGAGTCGACAATCTGGATTCTTAAACATTCAGTGTTCACATTTGTCATCAAGGAAGATAAGATTCTATTTTTCATCTTTGATCCCATCCTAACTTTCTGTCAGTAGGATATCTATGTATTTTATCTGCTAGTAGTCTGAATTTTTGCATCCGACTTAAAAGCATCAAACTAAATAGTGACAGATATTCCACCTTTGGTGTAAGCTATGTATCCCCATGGTGAGCTGATAGATTTAAACTTTCTTTTTCTCTGATTATTGACGCTCTTTAGAATCACCCGCATATCTCCAGGAGTGTTTTTTTCTCAAAATCATTAAACAAAACTCTAGAAATTGAGTTTGTGCCTAACTTGGCTATCATCCAGTACTATTTTTGTAAGGTTAGGTTTGTAGTAGAAAGCTGCAATTTTTTCCCAGTATTATAGTTGATCCAACCTTCACCTAGGATTTTCATCTAGATAGCTGCTGACGACAGGAAATAATTATAGCTGGTCAGTCTTGTGTTCAGAATTTGAACAATTACAATGTGATAAAAATCATGAATTCCACCTCCATATTTTATTATTTGGATGGCTTCTTTCCGTTGCCATCCCTTGGAATGGAAGCAAAGCAGAAACCTTTCACAGCAACAGATGCCAGACCTTCCAGGCAATAAAACAAAAGCAAGATTCCTTGGGGCAGCAACTTTTCCCATACAGTGCAAACAGTAACCACAAAGACAGAGAACCTGTATCTCCAGCCATCAAAGGGGGAATCCCTCCTCCCAGCAACAAAACTGACATCCATAACTTGGACAGCGACAGAGGTCATCATTCCCCAAGATGCTGTTATGAACAATCATGAGCAGCTAACCTCATCACCAACAGCAAGGGATTTGATCAGTAATCAGCATTACCAATCGAGCAAAAACATACTCCGGGGTTCTAACAAACAATTGCAATAGGAGTGATTTTTCCACCATGCCTGCACAACCACAAGACCCACTGCTCAATCACCCGGAGTTCTCCAATGCAAAACCACCAAGTGTCACAACTTTCACTTAGGCAGATCGAAACCCACTCTGATAGTAGCTCAATCCAAGGACACAAGAAAGTTCAATTGACACAAGAATCTACATGGAAAATGCTTTCCATGGAGAGGGGAAAACCAAATATGCACTATTCTCCAGCACTCCCTAGTGCATAGGGTTTTGGATTGTTTACTAAAAGAAGCGGTCTTACAAAATATATAATGTTATGGTATAAATGGATGTATAACAAACGATCCTTGTACCCACAGTTAATAATATATTTTCCTATCCTCTCAAGAACATTGGAAACTTCTAAATGAATGTCTGTCTTGAGTTTACATCCTTGATAAACTTTGTACAAATCAGGAAATCAAGTTCACTAAATTTCAATAATGGAAAATTTTTTCTTACCTGATCATAATGCAAGTACACACAATAGAAGAAATATATAAACAGCAATATCCTCGCAACCTGCAAATCTAGTTGTGGTTATCATATGTATGAGTATTAACAAGAGGATGATAAATGTTGTCATGTGTTGTCTTCAACACCAATCTTCATGAACTGAATTCATGAAAAATAAGTAAATATAGGTCATAAGATGATTAAATGAACCATTTCTAGTTGGTAATTCTTTCTGCCGAATTTTAGTTTCCTGTAGGTTTAACGTATTGTAGGTGAGGATCAGTTTAACTCCTTCAGCTTATATACCTAACTGATACAATCTCTTCCCCAAAAAATGATTGTTAAAGAAAAATGAAGGTTTGAGCTAATTGGGTAATCGGAGCTTGTGGAAAGATCAATCTACTATATTGTACAAGATTATATGTTTGGTCCCACATTACTATGTTGACGTCATTGCGCTAATATGGCTATTGACATATATTCTAGGGATTTCTACCCCATGAATCCTAGAATCTTTGTACATTACCTATTCGACCATGTAAACATCGTTATTATCCCCTCGACCTCGTGAAGTTGCTCCATCTTACATCATGAACCATGCCGTTAGCTTGACTCTTCTTGAGTCAACTTGTTTGGGTTAAAATTGAGTTAATCAAACCATACTTAGATCAATGGTGGATTTTATTACACTATTCTCCTTTCTTCTATCCTCTTCACTTATCTCCCCTCTTCTCCATTCTGGTAATCCCAACAGAGGTAGAAGCACATCAACCTCCTTTGCTCACAGCTCGACGACAGATGTGCTAAGAAGGGGTGGTAAGGGGGAGGTGCAGGCGGAGGTGCTAGGAAGGGGGCGATGAGAGGGAGCTGCAATTGGAGGTGCTAGGAAGGGTGCGGCGTGAGGGAGATGAGGGCAAAGGTGATGGGAAAGGGGGTAGAAAGAAGGAGCTGTAACCGAAGGTGTTGGGTGTAAGTACTTTGGTCCTTCATGATTTTAAAGATGACACATACACACAAGATTATATCGTAGTCTCTCGCATATCGTTTGTGATTGCAAGACTGCAAGTGTGGATCTCAGCTCGACATGATTGCGTAAAGTTATCACTCTAAAGCAGAAGTAGAAGCTCAGCTCTATTGTTTCTTGTTCAAAAGACTTGTAATAGTTTATCTGTATTAGATTTGCAAATTTGTAACTGCAGCAAACTTCAACCAAAAGTTCCCTTTTCAGGAATATCAAGTTTTGATGAAATTATCGATCATACTTTGACAATGATCAATCACACCTTGTCGATCATATGTTTTCATTGATCGGACACTCTTTCTTGATCATGCATATTGAAATTATTGATCATTATTTGAATATCATTCAAATGGACATCAACTAATCGATCATTGATATTTAGTTGATCAATCATTGATATTTAGTTAATAGATCATTTACAGTTGATCAATCATACTTGTTAACATGATCGATAATATCAGAAAATCATCTTTGATTTCATATCATTTTTGTTTCCAATGAGCACTTTTCTTGAGCCCCTATATAAAGGACCCCATACCATTGTTGTGACACACCATTCGAGTAATCACTCTTACTTCCTCTAGAAAAGCAAGAAGCTCTCTCTGAGTGATTTCCTCGTTATTCTTTCTCCTATTTTTTGATTCCTTCAATATTTCGAGAAGAGTGTACTTAGTTGAAAAGTTGTGAAGTAAGTTGTTCAATTCAACAATGTTTGATTCGTTAGCCGTTTTACAAGTTATTCACAGAGTACTTTTGATAGCCTCATCTTAGTGTGGTGATATTTACTATCTTGTTTGATATTGTTAATCTGCATGTGATATATGTGCTATAATTGCTTGTACTATTCTCTGTGAATTATCTGTGCAATCAATCATACTGATGTTCTTTATCATAAGATATCATATGTTATTAGTTGAAGAATTTATATTCTTGATATCTATGGACATAATTATTTACCTGGATATTATTACGGGTATATCTCTTGTTTCCAGTTGACCTCTTTTTGTAGGATATTTGGTGTCTAATCCTAAGTGTGCATAGAAGTTCTTGGGCATGAGTCCTCCACAGACGCACAAAAAAAGTCGTAAGCACGCATGTTCTGCTTGTGCTACAGTGTCTGACATGTAATATTGAAGTTGGTATTTGATCCAAGATTATGAAGCGAAAGCTTCGTAAACGATTGCGATATCAGCGTAAATATCTCGGGCTTTAGTGAAGCAGTTGATAACTCGGCTAATCAAGAAATCCCGAGTCAGGAAGACTCAAATTGTGGCTTTTACCCAGGTGGGTTTCCATGTAAACATGTTATGCAAGTGTGCTGATTATTCCACAAAGTTTTTCAAAACCGCCTCGAACCATTATTCACCCCCTTCTAGTGGTAACGCGATCTCGTAACTCACATTTGATATCAGAGTAAGGATCAGTATCTTGAAGTCACTACCCGAAGATACATATGGAAGTTACAACAAGCAAGGATTTTCAAAGTCAATGCAATGTCAGGCCATTGCACTTCAATGGAACCAATTAAAACAACGAGATGGAACCAATTAAAACAACTAGAAGGTGTGCATGCAAATCTTCTTAGAATCTATAGATATTGATGTTTGGAATATCATAGAGACTAAGTACACAAGACCAGTTGCTGGAACTATTCTTATTGTGGCTGACAAAAAGAAAGCCCCTTACGACTCGAAAGCAATGAATGGCATCTTTTGTGATATTATGATAGATGAATTCAATTGAGTGTCAGCATGCAAGACAATCTATGAGATCTAGAATAAGCTCGATGTTGCGTACGAAGGTATGACCAAGCTTCAAAAATCTCAGATCAACCTGCAACACAGATACGAGGTATTCAAAATGGAAAGTGGAGAATCCATCAGAGACAAGTATACAAGATTCTCAGCTATCACCAATAATCTCAAGAATCTCAAACTAGAAATTACTGACAGAAAAAGTGAAGAAGTTGTTCAGATCCCTCACGCTTTTCTGCAGCACTACCGTGAGTGTCATCAAGGAAGCTAATGACAACAACACTCTCCCAGCTGATGAGCTATAGGAAAACTCCTAGCCTATGAAGTCGAGAAAACTCAGAGAGCCGAAGTAGATGTAGAAGTCAATAAGAAGAAAGGGATTGCACTTCAGGCAATAGAGTCAACCTCAGAAGACAGCTCATAGGATGACCTAGCCATGTTCACCAAAAAGTTCATAAAGTTCTTCAAAAGAAACGACATGAAGAAAGGAAGCGATCAAGAGTGCTTCTACTGCAAGAAGAGAGGACACTTCAAGAAAGAATGTCCTCTCCTCAAAAGAAGCGGTACACAAGAACCTCAATGTCACGACTCTATCGAAGGCAAGAAGATAATCAAATATGAGCAGAGAAAAGGTTGTTGACGCATAGGCTATTTTGTATCTCTTTGTTATTTTATTTTCTTGTTATTCTCTTTATGTAATTTACCCATAGGCTACTCTCCTATATAAGAGAGCCTAGGGCTATGGAATAGAATATCTCATTCACGTTTCCCAACATGGTATCAGAGCGACGGTCCTAGACCGGAGTTCTCGAAACCTAACCCTAACCCTAACCCCACCCGCCGGCCTCTCTTCTCCGCGCCTCTCCGATCTGCGCTTCTCCGATCTCCGATCTGCGGCGCCTCTCCGATCTGCGGCGCCTCCCCGATCTCTGCTCCTGCGATCAGCGCATCTAGCGCATCTAGCGCGCCGCGCATCGAGCGCATACAGTGCGCAACGTGCGCATCTAGCGTGCAACCTGCAGCGCCTTATCTCCGATATCGCGTGTATCTAGCGCGCAACCTGCATCTCTAGCGTACAGTGCGTCTCCACCGACTGTGCTCCTGCGCGTACCCAGCCACTGCGCATTCTTCTGTGTGCTGTGTACTGCGCGCACATCCAGACACTGCGTGCTTCATCCAGTTGCGCGTGCGCGTGCTTCCTGCACGTGCATGAGTGCCACAAGCCCTAAAACTCTAGGGCACAGATCTTGATATACATGGGGTCAGTTGCCTGACGTCTACACACGCAACTAATCCCATCTATGTCACTGTAGACGAAGATTGTTATCTCTCGGTCACTCCAGTCTTCCATCTCCAGTATGTCAGAAAGCAAGGCAGATACCCCATCTATGGGCGCATTTCGTGGTCCAGCGCCCATCGTCAAGATGGATGGTACGAACTATGAACTGTGGGCAATGCAGTTCATGAGTATGATGAAGTCCACGGGCAAGAAGCATATTCTCACAGAGCCCGAGCCTGCAGAGAAGACTGGAGTTTATGCCTCATGGGAGGCAGACGACGCATATGCCAAGGTGTGGCTATCTGGCACATTGGCTATTGAAATCGCCAATGACATTCTACATCAACCCACAGCCAAAGACATGTGGGATATCCTCGCAGCGACCTATTCTCAGGCAAAGAATGAGACGAAGATCCTGCAACTACAACATGATATATTCACGATAAAGCAGAATGGCCGCCCGTTACATTCTCTCTATACATCTTTGAGAGGAATGTTTGAGAAGCTTTATAGCTTCATGCCTCTTACCGCCACACCAGAGCAGCAGAAGACATACAGGAATGCAACGATGGTGGGTGTGTTTCTCGCTGCACTTGATCCAGAGTATGAGGCCGCACGTTCACAGATCTTGGCGGACTCGACTATTCCTCCCATGGAGGAGGCTTTTCACAGATTGAGTAGGATAACTGTACCTTCAGCAGCTGCTAGTCAGAATCCCTCAGCCATGGCGGCCAACAGGGGCCGTGGTTCTCATTACCAGGGCCGTGGACGTACTCCCCGTGGAAGGGGTGGTCGCACTAGGCCTACATGCTCATATTGTCACCGCATCGGACATACTGAGGACACATGCTACTCAAAGCATGGATTTCCTGCATCTGCACGAGTCGCTGAGCAGATAGAGCCTCCTTCTGCTGCTTCACTGGATCAGCGTTTTGATGATCTGGTTGCCCGCCTCAGGGGCATTATCCCACCATCTGGCCCAGCACCGATGACAGAGAGTCATACTGATGTTGCTGCTTCTGCTTCTGCGTCTGCCTCTACGAGTACTTCAGGTAGTACACTTGCACTTCATAGTAGTAGATCGGATACATTGCCATGGATCATGGACTCAGGCGCTACACATCATCTATGTGGCGACAAGAGTCTACTTTCAGGATATACTCAGATCCCTCCAGGACGGACAGTAGTGATTGCCAATGGCACACATTCCCCCATCACGGGTCAGGGGGAGATTAGATTGACATCCTCTATGCAACTCAAGAATGTTTTACATGCACCGCATTTTTCTATGAATCTTTTGTCAATCAGTCAGATTACGAAGGATCTCCAATGTCGAGCTATTTTTGATCCATCTTCTTTGATTTTTCAGGACATCCGTACGGGCAACGTGATTGGTCATGGCTATGAGCAAGGAGGCCTCTATCGTCTGAACCAGACCCCATTTGCCGGAATCACATCTTCTCCCGCTGGACAAGTATCTTCTCTCCTGTGGCATCTGCGTTTTGGTCATCTACCGCTTCAGAAGTTGCGTCTTGTCTTACCTTATAGTTTTTCTCACACACCTATCCAGTGTGAGGCGTGTCAGTTGGGAAAACATCACAGGTCATCGTTTCCCAGTAGTCAAGGTCAGAGTAGTAACTCCAAATTTGAGTTGTTTCATGTTGATGTCTGGGGTCCAAGTCGTGTTCCCGATCATCAGGGGCACAGGTTTTATATTGTTTTTGTGGATGATTTCTCAAGAGCATCATGGGTATTTCTAATGAAAAATAAGTATGAAGCTGGAAATATTATTATTCAATTTCTAAATGAGATTCAGAATGTTTTTTGCACAACTGTCAAAATTATGAGAAGTGACAATGCCTTAGAGTTATGCACCAATAATCTAGCCAACTACTACTCCTCTAAAGGAATTGTTCACCAAACATCCTGTGCCCATACGTCTCAACAAAATGGGGTTGCAGAAAGAAAACACCGTCACCTACTTGATGTCACAAGGTCACTTCTCATTCAGAGTCATGTTCCGTATTCATACTGGGGTGATGCAGTCCTTACTGCATGTTATCTTATAAATCGTATGCCCTCGTCTGTCTTGAATGAACAGGTTCCTTTCTCACTTATTTATCCTGACAAGGATCTGTTCACTCTTACCCCTCGTGTGTTTGGGTCAGTCGCGTTTGTCCATCAGTTGTCGCCCGGTTCTGACAAGCTCTCTCCTAGGGCTGTCAAGTGGGTCTTTGTGGGGTACTCCAGAACTCAAAAGGGGTACAAGTGTTTTGACCCTGTGCGTCGGCGGTATATGATCAGTGCAGATGTTACATTCTTTGAATCCATCATGTATTTCTCAGATTCTGGGAAGATGCAGCCGCCACCTATATCCCCTGACATTGTATTCATGGCACCACCAACATCACAACCGCCACCAACATCTGAACCACCACCGCCGCCGCCACCGCCATCAATAGTACCTCCGTTACCATTCCATTACACCCGGAGGCCGAATCAAGCTCATGGTCCTGACCAGTCAACTAGCTCGCCTATGGTATGTAATGAGAATATTAATGTTGATGGATCTGACGACATTTCTCAGCAGGGTGCATTACAGGAGCATGGTGATACCACAGAGGACCTAGATGTTCCAATCGCTCTACGCAAGCCGAAGAGAAGCTGTGTCCAGTATCCAGTATCAGCAGTGGTGTCGTTTGAGAGGCTATCTGGACCATTCAGGATGTTTGCATTGGCACTTTCAGCTACAGCCATTCCACGGAACCATCATGATGCTATGCAGGATGCTAGATGGCGACTAGCAATGGAAGAGGAGATGGAGGCACTTCAGTCTAGAGGAACCTGGAGTTTGGTTCCTATACCTCCAGATGTTAGCTCGGTGAGTTGCAAATGGGTGTTTACAGTTAAGCACAATGCAGATGGTTCCATTGACAGGTACAAGGCATGCCTTGTTGCTCGGGGCTTCACGCAGACATATGGGGTAGATTACCTAAACACCTTCTCCCCTGTGGCGCGTCATTCCACTTTACGGATCCTGCTATCTGTTGCGGTTGCTAAAGACTGGCCACTCTATCAACTGGACGTAAAGAATGCATTTTTGTATGGAGACTTGCAGGAGGAAGTCTATATGCAACAGCCACCTGGTTTTGCTGTTGAGGGGGAGTGTTCCAAGGTTTGCAGATTGCATAAGGCCATCTATGGTCTTAAGCAGAGCCCCAGAGCATGGTTTCAGAAGCTTTCAGACCTCTTTGAGAAACAAGGATATAAACGCTCCAATGCTGATCATTCCTTGTTCGTGCAGAAGACGGCGAGAGGTATCATTGTAATCATGGTTTATGTTGATGATATCTTGATTACAGGTGATGATGACCAAGGCATTAAGCAAGCAAAGGAAAGGCTGGGGACCGAGTTTGTCACCAAGGACTTGGGAGTCCTTAGATATTTCCTGGGGCTGGAATTTGCTAGAAATCCATATGGATTAGTCATGACACAGAGGAAGTATGTCACAGATCTACTGAGTGAGACAGGTATGCTAGGGTGTCGACCTGCTACGACACCAATGGACCCTAGCATGAAGCTGTATGATGATGACACAGAAGAGGTGGATCAGAGAAGGTACAGAGAACTGGTAGGCAAATTACTGTATGTCACTATCACTAGACCCGATATACAGTTTGCAGTGAGTCGTGTGAGCCAGTTCATGGAGCAACCACGCCAGGTCCATATGGATGCCATACACATGATTCTGAGATATCTAAAATCATCTCCAGGTGCAGGCTTGATATTTAAGAAAGGAAAGGAGATTTCTGTTACAGGATGTGCGGATGCAGACTATGCAGGATGCCCCAAGGACAGGAAGTCAACATCAGGGTTTGCAGTCTATGTTGGAGATGCTCTAGTTTCGTGGAAGAGCAAGAAGCAGACAGTAGTAGCTAGATCCAGTGCTGAATCAGAATATAGGGCTATGGCCCAGGCGAGCACAGAAATGATGTGGGTAAAATCCTTACTTGCAGACCTATGTATTGATATACCTCTTCCTATGATGTTGGAATGTGACAATCAGGCCGCCTTGTTCATTGCAAATAACCCAGTTTTTCATGAGAGGACCAAGCATATTGAGGTCGACTGTCACTACATACGTGACATGATTCAGAAGGGGTTCATTGCTACATCTCACGTCACATCAGAGAATCAGACTGCTGATATTTTCACCAAGGCATTATTTAAAGGCCCATTCCAGAAGTGTGCGTCCAAGCTGAGCATGATTGATATCTATGCTCCATCTTGAGGGGGAGTGTTGACGCATAGGCTATTTTGTATCTCTTTGTTATTTTATTTTCTTGTTATTCTCTTTATGTAATTTACCCATAGGCTACTCTCCTATATAAGAGAGCCTAGGGCTATGGAATAGAATATCTCATTCACGTTTCCCAACAAAGGTCTCAGACACCATTGCAAGTGTCCAAAGAGAAAAGCTTTTCAAAACACTTAGGATTCTTCCGGATCCGACTCCGATACTCAAAATGTACTGACAGTACTGTAAGTGGATCAGATGACTCCAGTAAAAAAGAAGCCTTGCCGGATTCATGGCTCTCGAAGGAGAAGAGGTAATTTCTGAAGAACCTTCGTTAGATGAATTACAAGGTATTTCTGAATTACACAGCTTAGTGGTAAAGTTGAAAAGGAAAATAAGTTGCTACAATTAACTGCACGTACCACTGTTGAGATAAAAATGAGTCAACTATTGAAGAGATCCCAGGGCTCTCTTCTATAGGAGAAAAGCCAGGGGTTAATTACATGAGTGATACACAAAGGAAACATAAAATATAAAACCGATACTGTGAGATACAATTATCTCAACACTCCCCCTCAAGCTGGAGCATAAATATCAATCATGCTCAGCTTGGAACAACACATCTGAAATGGACCTCTAGCTAGGGCCTTGGTGAAGATGTCTGTCGTCTGATCTCTTGGGGAAACATGAGAGGTGGATATAAGGCCTTTATGGATCATGTCTCTAGTGTAATGACAATACGCCTTGATATGCTTTGTCCGCTCATGAAAAGCAGGGTTATTGGCAATAAATAAAGATGCTTGACTATCGCATAAAAGCTTCATAGGAAGAGAAACCTCAATAGTAAGGTCTATCAATACCGATCTAACCCACATCATCTCCGCACATCCTTGTGCCATGGCCCTGTACTCAGATTTTGCACTAGATCTAGCCACCACTGTCTGTTTGTTTCTTGCTTTTCCATGAAACTAGTGAGCTGACGACAAAAATAGCAAAACCAGAATTGGACTTTCTGTCTTTGGGACAACCTACATAATCAGCATATGCACCTGCTGTCACCTCAAGAGATGTATCCCTACTGAATATAAGGACCGAACCGGGTGAAGTCTTCAAATACCTCAAGATCATATGGACGGCATCGATATGCACCTTCCTAGGCTGCTTCATGAACTGACTGACTTTGCTTACTGCAAAAGCAATATCCGGCTTGGTGATGGTGGCATATAAGAGCTTCCCAACAAGCTCTCTGTATCTCCTCATGTCAACTTCTTCAATGTCCTCATCATATAATCTCATACTTGCATCCATAGGGTTAGTAGCAAGTTTGCACCCTGTCATACATGTCTTAGAGAGAAGATCCATAACAAACTTCCTCCGAGTCATTACAAGGCCACGTTGGTTTCTGGCGAACTCCAACCCAAGGAAGTAACGAAGATTGCCAAGATCCTTAGTCACAAACTGTTGAATGCCCTGCTCATCATCTCCTGTAATGATAATATCATCCACATAAACAAGAATAGCCACAGTACCTCTCTGTATCCTCTGAACAAACAGTGAGTGATACGCAGTAGACCACAAACCCCTATTGCTCTATCAACTCGGATAGCTTTTGGTACCAAACTCTCGGACTCTACTTCAGGCTATAAATTACCTTATAAAGTTTGCACACCTTCTGGGACTCCCCCTTGGTAGCAAATCATGGTGGCTTCTGCATATATACTTCCTCCTGTAGATCCCCATAGAGAAATGCAATCTTCACATCAAGTTCGTAAAGAGGCCAGTCCCGTGAAACGGTAACAGATAGAATTGTGTAGTGGTGAGTGTTGTGCTACTGGAGAGAAGATGTCCTGATAGTCCATCCCATAAGTTTGGGTGAACCCCCGAGCCACAAGCCTTGCCTTAAAGCGGTCCACACTGCCATATGCCCTCTACTTAACCGTGAATATCCATTTGCATCTCACAACGGAGGCACCTGACAGAGCGGAGACAATGCTCCAGGTGCTACGTGACCGTAGAGCCGCCATCTCCTCTTCCATTACAAGTCGCCACCTGATGTTCTGAAACACCTCCTGATATGTTCGTGGGATAGTAACAACAGATAGTCCCACCACAAACTTCTTGTACTCCGTTGATAGATGATCCAAGGAAACATGTGCAGCAAGAGGGTACGTGGCATATTAGCGACGAGGCTTCCTTAGGGCAATAGGTATCTCCAGGTCATCAACCTCTCTGTCCTCTGGAATCAACTCTTCCTGTGTATCGTTCAAATCTTCAGTTCCATCAGTGGAAATAATATGTTCATGACATAACTGAGGCATGGTGGATGATGCGGACGGCGCATGAGCAGAGGGACGACTAGAAGACCTACGAGTATAAACATGAAGTAAAAACGTGGATTCGGTGGTAGGAGGTAGAGGTGGTAGCGGTGGTGGAGGTGGTGAAGATCGAGGAGCGTCACAAGGGGCATGAGATGGAGATGATGGAGGTGGAGGAACCACAACATCCTCTCTAGAACTAGTATTAGACAACCTGTCACCTGTAAGAGAAAAATACATAATAAACTCAAAAAATGTAACGCCGGTGCTCACATATATTTTCTCCCAACAGGATCAAAACATCTATACCCTTTTTGGGTACGAGAATAACCAACAAAGACACATTTGACAGCTCTAGGTGAGAGTTTGTCACGGCCAGAAGTGAAGTTGTGGACAAAGGCCACCGATCCAAAGACTCTGGGAGTAAGACAGAATAGTTCCTTCTCGGGAAACGCAATCAAGAAGGGAATCTTCTCTCCAAGAATAGTGGATGGCATGCGATTCAATAATTAGCAGGCGGTGAGAACCGCATTCCCCCCAGAAAGAATGAGGTGTATGACCGTGAATCAACAAAGTCCTCATGACATCAAGAAGGTGGCGATGTTTACGTTCTGCTACACCATTTTGCTGTGATGTATAATTGCAGGGAGTCTGATGAACTATACCAAGAGACCTAAGAAATTCCGCTAAGTATAACGTAGAAAATTCAAAAACATTATCAGTACGAATGAATTTTACATTAGCAGAGAAGATATTGTCAATTTCAATAAGAAAAGCCTTAATGATAGCACCTGCTTCAGACTTATGTTTTAACAAGAATACCCAAGATAGTTTTGAATAATCATCCATAGCAACCATATAAAAATGATGCCCCTGATGATCAAGAACACGACTCAGACCCCAAATGTCAAAATGAAACAATTCGAAAGATCGACTACTATGACAACTCGGAGGACTCGGAAACAAAGAGCAATGATGTTTCCCAAGTTGACAAGCTTCACAGTCCAAAGTAGTACAAGTAGATATCTGCGGGAGAACGTGAGTCATCTTCTAAAGAGGAAGGTGGCCAAAACGAAGATGCCACATGAAAGGAGAAATAGGTCCGGAGGGAATAGAGGCCACCCTGGCACATGATGGAATGGCAAGCTTGTATAATCCTCTCTGCTCACGGCCATGACCAATCATCCTGTCAATTAGTATGTCCTGAAACATAAGAGAAGAGAGATCAAAGATGGCACAGCAATGTAAATCTTTTGTAATTTGACTAGGAGCATGTAGACATTCTAAAGACTCATAGAAGGGGCTAAAACAATCTCCCCCTGACCAACAATGGGTAGTCTAACTCCATTGGCAATGACCACGGATCGTCCAGGAGGGATAGACCTGTAAGAGGTAAACTACGTCCGATCTCCACACGTATGATGAGACGCTCCAGAGTCGATAATCCAATCTCTCACATCGGAACTGCTACTACTGGTAAGCACATAGGGAATACCTGTGAACTAGACAATGCTCTGGCGGTGGCCTCTGCATCTGATGGACCTGCAGTCAGAGTCGTAGGGTTGGTCACCATCTCTTGAAGTCTCGAGACAAGATCATCAAAACGTGTATCTGTGGTAGGTGCAGATGAAGAGTCAGTTTGCTCAGCAACACGTACAGACGTCGGATATCCATACTTCTGAAAGCATGTCTCCTTCGAGTGACCAAGATGATGGCAATAGGAACATGGACCACGTTGACATCCTCCACCCTGACCACGAGGTCCACAGCCACGAAACTGAGAAGAACTTCCGTGGCCACAAGAAGTTGCCATAGCCGAGGAAGTCGTTTGTAGTGTAGTGGTAGGCGTGGTAGTAATCCTGCTCAATCGCTTGTATACCTCCTCCATCTGTGGTATGGTCTCGCCATTCAGAAGTTGAGTACGAGCGGCATTGTACTCTGAGTCAAGGGATGACAAGAAGACTCCAGCCATAGTGGCATTCCGATACGCCTGTTGTTGTACAGTGTTGGTAGTAATAGGCATGAAACTGTGGAGTCGTTCAAACATGCCTCTCAGATGAGAGAAATGTACGGAGAGGTCGACCATTCTGCTTGGTCGAGAAAATGTCGAACTACAGTTGGAGAATCTTGCTTTCATTCTTCGCATGTCCGTAGGTGGCCGCCAGCATATCCCACATGGCCTTTGCAGTTGGCCGATTGACAATATCATTAGCGATCTATGTGGTAAGTGTCCCAGAGAGCCAAATACGAGCATATGCATCATCTTGCTTCCATGATGCATTGGCCCCGGTCTTGTCCGTCGGCTCCGAGTCAGTCAGAATATGCTCCTTGTTGTGGCACTGGCACACTGCATTATGGTACGAAATTGCATGGACCATACCTCGTAGTTGGTCTCGTCCATCTTTACGATAGGTGTCGGGCCCTTGAAGGCACCGGAAGAGGAGAACACGTCACCCCTTATTCTCTGACATTTTTCAATAAGCAAAGATGCGGAACAAGTGGAGAACAAATCAAGAATAGACTTGTCTACAACACCATAGGAGGGATGAGTTGTATTTGTAGACTTATACAACCATTCCTAGATCTGCGTTCGAGGTCTATGGTCGCACAACAAGGTACAAATCAGACTATATCACTGTTCGCAAATCAGATCAGACCTCAGAGCAGCACGAAAATGCATTGCAGGAACCCCCTGGCGGCAGCGGGAGGGGGCTACGATGGTGCAGGTGGCAGGGTGGGGCCTATGGCGGTAAGGCGGCGCACAGAAGGGGCGTCAGCGGCTACACATGAGGGCTTAGAAGCCTCCAGCGACGGCACAGGAGCCCCTGGAGCGTGCAACGCAGGACTCCCTAGGCACGGGAGGGCCGGTGGGGCTTCGGGGGAGGGTTAGGGCAGCGCTGGAGCCCCTGTAGCGTGCGGTGGCGCGCCAGGGGGGGCGGGTGTGGGGTTATGGTTTTGGGTGGGATATGAGAACCCCGGTCTAGGACCTTTGCTCTGATACCATGTTGAGATAAAAATGAGTCAACTATTGAAGAGATCCCAGGCTCTCTTATATAGGAGAAAAGCCACGGATTAGTTACATGAGTGATACACAAAGAAAACATAAAATATAAAACCGATACTGTGAGATACAATTATCTCAACAACCACTATAGAAGATCATTCAAAGGAGACTAGCTCCCTAAAAGATCACATTAGAGAATCCACATCTAGTTTGCCTCTTTCTGAAAAGAACACAAAAGTGAAGTTAAACTGCTAAAAACAAATATAGATAACCTAGAAACCACTATAAATGGATTAAAATAAAAACACACCTTAGTTAATGACCTGGCAAAGCTAATTAAGGGTAAGGAGAACTTAGACAATTTACTAGGACGTAATTATCAAAGTAAAACTAAGTATGAGTTAGGGTACAACTCAGGAAAGGGTAGTTGTTCTAAGTTTGCTAAATTTGTAAAACTTGTTTTGTTACTAAAAAGGATTCAAGTCAAGTTAAAGACAAAAAAGTACTGGAACCAAGGAGTAATCAAAGGAACCATACTAACACTCCAATGACCCGCAAGCAATGGGAATTGAAGAAATCCATAAATTATTTTACAGAAACCATGGTTAATCAAAGGAGACAAATTAAAAGTCCATTCATGACCAAACCATATTTCACAGGACATCAAGCGAGACTGTACTGACAAATGGATCATGAACAGCAGATATTCGTTGCGCATGGCTAGAGACAAAGGTCTCTTCCTCGTATCAAGGCCAAAGTCAATGGGACTATCACTTTTGGCAGCAACCATATAGGTATGATAGTTGTCAAAGGTACGATCAGAAACCATTTAACTTCTATTAGTCGTGTTAAACCTTATTGATGATCTGAAGCACAATCATTTGAATGTGTCTCAGATCTGCAATAAGGGTTTTAAAGTTGTGTTTTCTTTTTCTGGTTTGAAGCTTTCAAGGATGATACTAGACTTGTTGCTTAAGGGAGATAGGCACAAAAGTATCTACACATTTATATTCGATGGATGTTCAACGTTAGATTGCCTCCTTGTCACACAAGAACAACCCTTGCTCTTGCATAAAAGATTAGGTCACATTAACTTTAACTTAATCTATAAAATTTAGCAAACTTGATCTGGTTAAAGACCTTCTTAAGCTATCATATAAGAAAATAAGCATGTCCTCGACACGAAAATTCCCGAAGTCCAAAAAATATATTAACTCGGTCAGACCGTTAGAGCTTTTACACATAAATTTATTCGAACCAACAAAATCCGAAAGTTTAAGTGGCTGCCACTATTTTTTGTTATAGTAGATGATTATTAACATTATACTTGGGTTTTGTTGATTTCTTCCAAGGACTTAGCCTTCTCTAAATTTGAGATCTAGCCAAACGGATTCAGAACGAACAGGGATCTATCATCACTAAGTTAAGAAGTATGATAGTGGGGAGTTCGACAACGAAAAAATTTCTAACGGTGCTAAGGCTAGGATCAAGCATGGATTTTCTGCACCCTTAACAGCAACTCAGAATGGTGTAGTTGAACGGAAAAATCGCACTTCACGAATGTGTCCGTACAATACTATGCGAATCCGATCTGCCTAGATTTTTTTGGAGAGACCGTAAACATAGCCTATTATGTCTTGAGCAGGACTTTGTTCCGACGAGGATTAAAGAAGACACCTTTTGATCTTTATTTCAGACGCTCACCAAGGATAGGTTATTTTCGTATTTTTAGAAGTGTTTCATTCTTAACACTAAGGAAAACCTTGACAAGTTTGATCCTAAGAGTAAAAAGGGAATCTTTCTAAGTTATTCTTCAAGAAGCAAAACTCATAGGAAATTCAATAAGAGAACAATGATTGTCGTCAAAACGATCAACGTTTCGATCGACGAAAACTTTAGCAAAAATCCTCAGTTACAGGAATTAGAATTTTAAGACGATGCTCTAGTAGATCCTTCCAGCATCCCTGAGAATAGTGATTCTCATGGATTACTCAAGGACTTTAGATTTGTTAGATATCACCCAAAGGAGTTGGTGATCGGGGACATCTTGAAAGGAATCCAAACAAGAACATAGTTAAATTCATTTACGTTATCTGTGTTTGTATCCTCGATGGATTCGAAGCCTGTTGACGAGGCTTGCAATATTGATTCTTGATTAATGGCAATGCAAGATGAACTTGTTCAATCTGATAGAAACCATGTATGGGAGCTTGTGCCTAGACCTGAAAACCTCACGGTTGTTGGAGTCAAGTGGATTTTAAAAAACAAATTAGATGAGTTAGGGACAGTTGTCGGGAACAAGGCAAGACTTGTTGCTCGAGGATATTCTCAGCAGGAAGGCATCGATTTCGACAAAACATATGCGCATGTTACAAGGATTGTGTCAATCAGAATGCTACTAGCTTTCCCTTGTTTCAAGTAAATCAAGCTGTATTAAATGGATGTTAAAAGCACCTTCTTAAACGGCTTCATTAAAGAAGTTTATGTCAAGAAACTGCCTGATTTTAACGACCACTCGAGACCAGAACACATTTTTAAACTTAGGTAAGCCCTTTTACGGACTTAAGCAAACTCCTCGAGCGTGGTACGACCAACTCAAAACCTTTCTACTCACCTCAGTATTCACAAAAGGTAAAGTAGATTGCACTTTGTTTTCGAAGTTTATTTTGTCGGATTTACTGATTGTGTAAATTTGTGTTGACGATTTGTGTTTGCATCCACTCATTCAATTCTTTGCAAGGATTTCTCAAGCCAAGTAGGAACGGTTCGAGATAAACATGATGAGAGAACTCAAGTTTTTCTTAGGGTTACAGATCAACCATACAGAGTTCAGTACTTCCTTTTCACAACAGAAATACACGAAGGAGATGCTGATAAAGTTTGTTTTCAACAAAGTTTCGGGAAAGTCTACTCCGATTGCTCTGGCGACTCACCTCGACTTTGATGAGTCCAGTAAGCCTCTCGACCAATAGCTATACAGAGGCATGATTGGTTGTTTGTTTTATCTAGCTGCTAGCAGACCCAATATATTGTTTAGCACATTTTTAGCTGCATGTTTTCAGTTGTTTGCATATAGCGATGTAGATTATGCTGGCAGTCATACAGTTCGAAAAAGTACAAGTGGCACCTACCAATTCATGGGGAATGCACTTGTATCTTAATTTTCAAAAAAAGCAAACTTGTGTGCCACTATCAACTACTAAAGTGGAGTATATAGCCGCATCTTTAGCTTGTTCTCCACGACTCTAGATGAAAATCTCTCTTTCTGACATTGGTTTGACCTTTAGCAACAATAGGAAACTATGTAACAACACCAACTCTATTAACATAGCTAAAAACATGTCAACCACTCTAAACACTAAGCACATAGATGTTAGACATCACTTTCTTAGAGAAAATGTCTTAAAAGATGAAATCTGTTTGGACTAAGTATAAACAGATAGGTAGCTAACATACATTTTTAAAAAATCTTTAGTTGCACCTTACTTTGAGTTCATTAGAAGAGAATTAGGGTTGTACAAATTGAGTAATATTTGTTGAATATAATATTGACAAAAAGAAACCCATTTAGGGTGCATTTGATCGATCATATGAAGTAGGTTGATCAATCACCTATGATCGACCATCAGTAAGCATTGATCGATGTCACCTGATCGATTATGCCCAGCATCTGATCGATCATCTAGGCGAAAAATTCAATATTTTAAAATTAGATTTTTGATAAGGATGTCTAGGCCTTTGTCTATCTTTCTTTTTCTGACCTAGATGACACCAAGCCCTTCATATTAGAGGACACATAAAATCCACGCATTGGGAAAGGACACATTAGTATCTTTGGAATTCCGAGTTTGATCTAATCCACCACCTCTCAATCATCCTTAAACAAGCATCCGAGGCACCCTTACTCATCATACACTCTCAAAAGCGAGAAAGACCACCCAAAGATCGAGTTTTTCCAAATCCTAACGCATGTCTAATCGAACATCGTTTAGACTCCGATCGATCATCCCTGATCGATCAACAACCAGAGACTGATATATCAAGGTAGATTATTTGTATTCTAACTAAATAAGAAATGAATTAAGTAATCAAAATTCCATGATTAATATATAATATGACTCCATATTCGAGTACTTTGGTCGAGCCGTGGTTGTAACACTTGCCCCACGTGCTTGGTCCTTTGGTGGTCTCTATGGTTGACGTGTTCTTCTGTGTTAAGGGTTGTGGCACATAGTGCAATTTTCCCGTGTTGCTTGGATAATTGGAGTTAGTTACCACAAGGGATGGTCGCAACCCCAATTGCATTGATTGGGTGACGTGTAGTTCTCGATTGCCACAAGACGTCGCTCTTCCGAGATGCGCACTTGGTAGTTTGATCTTCACTTTAGTCATAGGATTAACATGAGTAGCTAATGAGAGTTGATTACTCGAGTTAATTACTCATATTGCTTCTATGACGGGAGTTATGATATGAGGGTAGCAAAGGAGTATGCTTATCGATGTACGTGTTCGGAGAAAAATAGAAGGTAGTCGTAAATTCTGGACTACAGTGAATATGGTGAATCATATCCCTGATCCCATAACTTTACTTGAGTAGTGCCTACCGTCAAGGACTTTTACCAATGCGTAGTGGTTTTCCTAGTGAGTTGCCTCGGTTGTTTATGCTTGTGATATGCATTCTGAGAAGTGGTTACTTTTGAATCTTATGGATAAATATGAATAATTGTTATAAATGAAAATCAAGTATACTTATCTGATTTGTAAAAATAAAAATCTGAGTGGACTAGAAAGGTTAGTAAAGGAAAGTATTGGGAACTTAGGATGCGCATCTGCTTCACCACATGCATATAGAGGCACCCCAACCCTAGATACTTTGTATCTTGGAGTTATAGTGAGACACTTGCGATCAAGATCACTAAATTTTTCCTTCACTAATTGAAATGTTGGGTAGTAATAATGATGAAAATAAACTTAAAGAGATATAATAACATAAGTGATAACATTCACTAGTAGAGTTCACTTGTAAGAGAGTGTTTGTGTTCCTGGTTTACTTGTTTCAGTTGCCCTCTCGGTTTCAGTTCAGTTACTATTACTGCTTTATCTTTTATTTGAATATATATGTATTGAGCAATTGCTCATAACATACTCCTTTTCTGTGTGGTCCAACGGATTCACAATTTCACATGACCCACCGCCGCAATAGAGAGCGACTCTATTGTTGAGACTTACAAACTCAGTTGCACATAATGAATCAATTGTAAATAACTAACCCTATTTATTGTATATTAAAAACCTTACTATTGTCCATATATTTTATGTGTTTATTACTTATTAAAATCCAAAAAAAATAGATTAATATTGTACATAATTGATTTAAAATATTTTATAAATTAAAAATACAAAAATTAGAAAAGAAATTAAAATAAGTAATTTCATTACTTGAAATTACTTACAAAAATATTTACTATCTATAGATGACTTCTCTTCTCTTTGAGTTCTACATGGAAGTTGTAGATCTCATCGAGATCTACAATTTCATGTTGATCATTTTTTCTAATTCATTTCCTAACTATTTCTTTTTTATTTTTATCAATCTTTTTCATTTATTTTTTTTCATTAGGCCACGTGGGGACACCCGCT
Source organism: Ottelia alismoides (assembly GCA_037367405.1). Lineage (NCBI taxonomy): Eukaryota > Viridiplantae > Streptophyta > Magnoliopsida > Alismatales > Hydrocharitaceae > Ottelia > Ottelia alismoides. Next base: position 129,088 of record JAZKJV010005209.1, on the reverse strand, counting down.
TCAGCCACGTAGCTCACTCTCATTTAGCTACCTATCTCCATCCACCACCGTCTGATCTTCCTCCCAACTCCATCGTGACCGCTCATCAGCACAACGCCCTTAGCCGCCCGATCTATCTGATTAGAGCGCATCTAGCCATCGAATCATGCCCAAATCAGGGTCGGATCTCAATCCAACAGACCATGATCCGTCTTCTACCTCCAACTTCCCTCCTCTGAATAGACACGTCTCTTCATTACCTTCAACTCCTCCCAATTCTTCCAACCTACTCACGGGCCTAATCACACAGCACCTTGGCCAATCGATCCGCTTGTCAACCCTCTTTCACACTCTCATATCCTTAGTCTCTCTCCCTCTCTCACGTGTCTTCATTCAAGGCACCGCCAGCATCACTCGAGGTGACTCATTCATTAGCACAAGCCACCGTTCATCGAAAGGCAACCTAGTTCAAAGCACCTCTTTTACAACTCCCACCAAATGGGGAGCAACAGGACCGCCCTAAGGCCATGACACATCATCAGTAGAACTCGAACATCCACCGACCGCCTTGAGACTCACCTCCATGGCTCCATCTCGGGGTCGCAGTATAAGCCAAACCATCTCCATGGGAAACACACCCACGTCGTTGGCCAAGAAATCCTCGATTTTCCTCCGTGATGATGATGACTCTGAGATCCAGAATGCATCCTCCATGCAGCATGATGCTCGTCCTTTCTCCATCACCTTAAGCATCGATAGCAAGTCCTCTCTTCTTCCTTTTGCATCAAGGACTCTGTCGATCAAATCCCCCTACTTCCCCACCTCCTCCTCTGATCTTCTCGCATCAGCAGCATCGACTTCCAATCTCTAGCACTAAGGAGCAACTTTTGCGTAGGTGTCCCTCCTTACGGTACCGAACACAAATAGGGCCACCAGTCATGCACTGAATTGCCTTGTGTCCCTCTAGCCCACATCTGAAGAACCAAGGTTGCTCAACCCTAGACGCAAAGTTACGAACATCCGACCAGAAGGAGCCAAAATCTACACCGCATTGCTCCATGTTAGAGTATGTTTCATATGTAGAGATTGGTAATTGGATCCATTCAGGGTCAAATTACCACATCCATAGGTTTAGTCCCACATCTACTGTGAGCGGGACTCTAATCTGTCTGTTGGGCTATATAAAAAGCCCCACACACATTGTATCAGTTGAGAGAGAGAGAAAGAGCAATGCAGAATACCTGGCCCTTGAAAGGCTTTCTCTTGTGGTTTCATCCTACTCCTCACAAAGTAGGGTTCCACATAAAATCCCAGTGTTCTTCTACGTTCTTTATTCTTTGTACGCTTCCGCATTATCATTTTCTACATGATATCAGAGCGATTTCGATCCTCAAGGACTTGATTTTATGATCATGATTTGTTCAAGATTCAATTACCAGAGCAGGTTCAATTGTGTGGCTTATTATTGAAGATTCATTATTATGATTGTGGAATTGTTCTTATGTTCAAGATTTATTCAAATCCGAGAGTTCTAGGGTTTCTAATGAAACCACAATTCTGTATTTTTGTTCTACAATTATGTGCAATCATGTACAAGTCTGAAGATTTTCCTCTTGTCCGTGACAACGATGATCTCATCGAAACCCATATTCTCCATTGAAATCGTCACCAAATTCGTATTCAACAGCAAGCTCACTGATATGTTCAAGGTCGAGAAAAAATTAGTTTGTTCTAGGGTTTGTTATGGAATCCTAATCTGCAAGCCAGTGTCATCGCATCTCCAGTTCAACAACACCTCCGATAAGCGGTCACGCCACCCCAAGTGGCACCTTCAGCCACGTTGCTTCAAACCAAAAAGGGGGAGAAAACGTCCACGACGAGAAAGCTACAACTGCAGTTTCCAACAAAGACGATCTCCACGTGATGGCAACCCCTTCGCCCCGTAATACCCAGATCACAATCGATGGGTTCCTGGAAAGAACCCTACTCAACCCAGGTGGTGCCCCCATAGCATCCAAGCGACACGTATGCACAACAGGCGATGCCAATCATCTTCTCCAAGAGCGTGCAGCACCACGTCCTCTGCTCCAGATCTCCAGCTGCATGAGGCAAAGCCTCTCTCTCCAGGTGATGCCCCCTTCCTAGTGATCCTTGTGTGCAACTTCCCCGGACGATGGCGCAACATTTCGCGACGGCACCTAAATCAGCGCAGCTCTTCAGCCTGTTACCATCTCCGCAATCAGGGGCTCCACGCGGAGAAGAAGAAGTTGCGAAGAAGACAGCGGCGACATCTCCAAATCAGCGACACTGGAGGTGGTGACGAGACTCGAAGGTGCCTCCATTCAAGCTCTGAGCTACGGCGTAGGTTGACGGTTCCTTTGGGAAACCTGATGGGATTAGCTCTGCGATGGGTCGCCGCCATTTGTCTATGAGGGTTGTCGGGCTTCTGCTGCAGTTTTAACATTGAGTTGATTTATAAAAAAAAAGGGAAAATAAAAAAAGGGGGAAATAAGGGGTTGCTACAGTTATGGGCCCAAGCCGCTGTAAATAAAAATGAGAGCTTCTTTTGGGCCCAGATTCGGGCGTGATTTCAAAAAATGATTGAAAAAATTCGAGAAGGAAAGACGAAAAAAAAGGAGAGAATGGCTTACTAATTTTATTTTTCACATTTTCATGTATTCTCCTAAGTAGGTCGATGTCATCTATTACGACCAGTACGGGAGAAAGAAGGAGTTTTAAGTCGAGTTCTACAAGTTAGATTCAGATTCTCATGTTCAGAATCTAGATTGTCATATTCAGACTCGATAAAATATTTCAGAGTCTACAGTTCAAGATGTGCAGGAGTGCATTCATTGTTTGAGAGGTCCCCATACTTGACCTGATCGACTCACAGTTTTCATGTGATCCATACGGAATCCGGAGTAGAGATCTCATTCTATGAGCCATTGTGGGCTTAGGATTTCCATGTGGAATCATAGGGACTCCATAGTATAGATCCCATTCTCTAGGTCAGTATTGGAGAGACCCATTTCTCCGACGAGGAGACTCTTCAGACTCCATTCTTCAATGTCTGTGGACTCCGACGAGGATGTTTCTATAACTTTCTCTAGTTTGGCTCTTTAGAGAGATGAAGTAATTGCATACCAGAGCTGTTCATGTGGAGACACATTCCAGTTTAAATGACTCTGATAGACGCATTACAAAGTACACATTCTCCGATGAGAAGATCCAGTTCAGTTCACACTACGGCCCTTCAGTTTCTCCTCGCCAGTACAACGTGAAAAGCAACATCCTTAGCAGACTACCAGCAAAGTTTGCATTTAGTTGATATTGTATGTAGTGTCTTGTATTGTGAGTAAACGATTTCTTTTGTGTCCAAGCTGAGCATTGCATGCTCCAGCTTGAGGGGGAGTGTTAGAGTATGCATCATATGTAGAAATGGGCAATTGGATCCCTCCAAGATCCAATTAGCACGGGTTTAGTCACACATCTACTTTAACTGGGACTCCTTTCTGTGGGACTATATATAAAGTCACACACCTATTGTATCAGTTGAGAGAGAGAAAGCAATACAGAATACATGGCTCTTGAGAGGCCTTCTCCCGAGGTTTCATCCTGCTCCTCACGAAGTAGGATTCCACGTAAAATCTTGGTGTTCTTCCACGTTCTTTATTCTTTATCTCTGATTACACTTCCGCATTATCGTTTTCTACACTCCCAATCATTCTTTACGTGAAATTCTTTGATGGTGGCCCTCCTTTTCTCCTCCCTCGGGAGCTCATCCGGTTGCCGCCGGACTCCCCTCTCCTCTGCCCCTCTAACTCTCGTCGTGACTCCCATCTCATCTGCTCCACAGCTCCCCGCTCCCCTCTATCTCATTATTCCAACTGCCACATCTTATTGTCACTAGGTATGATATTTCGTATGTTGAGCGGATCTAGTCAGTACATGAAGAAGTTGCTCCTTTAAGTAACAAGATTTCCTCCAACCATCATAGCATATCCTGTAGCGGAGCGATGATCCTCAGGTGAACTCGCATAATCAACATTAGCATATGCAGACATCAGTGTACCCATTTGCCCATAGAAGAGGCCACGTCCAGGTGATTCTTTCAAGTAACGCTGGATATGAAGAACATTTTACCAGTGGTTGTAACGTGGTTGCTCTATGTTTTGGCTAGCTCTGCTCACAGCATAGGATATATCTAGCCTTGTGACAGTAAGGTAAAGGAGTTCCTACCAGGCTTTTGTATCGTGTAGTATTTCGAAGGCAGGATCAGTGGAAGTGGAGTGCTTCCGCAGGTCTGCAGGAATACTAGAGGGCTTGCATTTAAGTAGTCAAGTCTCGATCAGGATGTCCAGGCAGTACTTCCTCTGGGAGAGATGATGTCCCTCTGTAGTGGTAATATTTCTATGCCCAGAAAGTAGCAAAGTTGACTAAGGTCCTTGGTGACGAAGACCTTATGACGGAAAGCCTTGGTCTCTAGCACACATTCATCATCACAATTGACAACTATATCATCAACATAAACAATAAATATGGCAGCATCAGTCAGTCGTCTTCTAACAAAAACATAGTAGTCGGATGTTCTCTGGAATCCAGGAGTGTTGATCTCGGTAGTAAGCCTGTCGAACCATGCCCTCGGGCTCTTCTTTAGATCGTAAATTACCTTGCAAAGTTGACATACACACTCCCCCTTAACTTCATAACCAAGAGGTTGTATCATGTAAACCTCCTCCTCGAGATTGTCGTACAGGAAAGCATTCTTCACATCAAGCTGAAAGATAGGCCAACCCTTATTTGCTGCCACTAAAAAATAGATCGTATAGAGCCCATCCCTGCAATAGGAGAAAATGTCTCGAAGTAGTCAACCCATATGTATGTGTAGAACCTTCAGCCACAAGCCTTGTTTTCAATATGTCAATGGACTCGTCTGGTGATTGTTTGGTTATGAAGACCCATCTGCAAACAAGGTCTAGTCCCCTTAGGACAATGTATAAGATCCCATGTCCCTCTAGAAGTAAGAGCATCTATTTCCTTATTCATTGTATGTCACCAACCATAGTCCTGCAAGGCACTATGACGGTATCTGGGAACAGAATTTATCATAAGAGCATCTACATATCTTCTGTTAGTGCATAATAAGCTAATAGCAGAAGTGAATTGAGTCATGAGATGAAAAGTACATTGCCTCTTAGTTTTGCAAAGAGCGATGGGAAGTTCTTGAGGATCATCCGGGATAGTAGTAGTGGGGACACTTCAAGATGGCATATTATCTTGAAAACAAGGGGAAAGGTAATAGAACAGTTGCTAGTGTAGAAGTATGCTTGTGCTTATACACAATGGGTGGATGAGGAAGGTCCAAAGGAATATTTGTGTTGGATTGAGTAAAGAAGCTAGTTTGTTTAAAAAAGGTTACATCTGCAGATATATAATATCGATGCCTAGCAGGATCATAGCACAGGTAACCCTTTGTATACGAGAATAGCCAAAAAAATGCATTTAATCGCACGAGCAGACAATTTGTCGGTAATGTGAAAATTGTGAATAAATGTTATACATCAAAAAATTCTCAGAGGTAGAGGAAAGGGTGACTCATTTGGATATAGTAATGCAAAAGAGGTAGAGCCATTTAGAGACACAGAGGGGACCATGTTGATAAGATGGATAGCAGAAGTATTGCATCTCCCCAGTAGGTTTTAGGAACTTTCATCTGGGTGAGAAGGGAGCGAGCAATAATAAGATGTATGAGTTTCCTTTCTACTAACCCATTTTGCCAGGAGGCATACGGATAGGAGGTTTGATGGATGGTACCCTGGGAACCAACATCACTGCTTATGCTGATGCATATTATGTCGGCTCTCCTAAAGACCAATGATCTACCAATGTCTCTGTCATGTTCATCAGAGGGGACCTTGTACGCAAAATGTTGTATTTAGGTCGAGTGCAGAAGCATAATATAAAGCAATGGCTCAAGCCACGTGTGAGATCACATGGATAGTCTCCTTGGTGGAAATTGGTCCCCATCCTACTACTCCTATTCCGTTGTATTGTGACAACAAATCTGCCACATATCGCCACCAATTCAAGCTTTCACGAGCTAACCAACCATATCGAAATCGACTGTAATTTTATCTGAGATGCAATTTGAGAAGGGAAGAACATCACTCCACATATTTCTATGGATCATCAGCTTGCAGATATACTCGCAAGGACACTACCTAAGAGATGTATTTCTTGGCTTATCTACAAGCTGAGAATGATTGAGAGATATACTCCAACTTGATGGGGAGTGTTAGAGTTATCTTATTATTGGATGTTTATTATTTATTCATGGAACTCATGTAACCATTTGGGGTATCAATGTAATTCTCTTTGTTTAGCTCTCTAGGGTTACACACTATATAAAAAACTTTAGACGTATAAAACAAAAACATGCAATTCATTCTCTTCATCTTTCTCCAAAATTTTTATGTGAACACTGATTTTCATGCCATCGTCTAGATATCGTAATGTCTACTTATAATTTAGATTTGGATGTATTACACTCACCAGCCATCCAACAACCATCACAACACCATTGATGAGATAGGCATAAGATCTTTTCATTCCTGCTGCATCCAGAAACCTTCAGGGAAAAAAGACAACTTCAAAGTAAGATGCATCAAAAAATGGATTTTAAGACATGTCTTCAATGGTAGCTGCTAGCATACCAGCATCTCAGATTACTGGTGTGGTGCGTGTGCGTGTGCATGTATTATGAATAATCACATCATACCATCTCATATTTATTGCAGGTGTTGTTGCTTCAGAAATTAGTACAATATATGTGTAGAGCTGTGCTTCTCCAGAAAGCATTGTGTACCCTATGCAAAGTAGGGATAGAGAGTGATGAAAGACCTGAAAAGAACATAATAATTAGACATAATTAACACATAAGGGAAGGGACCGCTATTTCTCAAATACTTGACTGCACGAAATTCCCTTATCAGGAAAGGGAAGATAACACATGTGTGGAGACTATAATTGGTACAGCGAGATAAAGCAACCGGTCATCAGAAAATAACAGTTTTCATGCAGCCAGCAGCAAGTAATCATGCTTCTGTAAATTGACAAAATCGATGGTGCTAGTTGGGTCTAAAATCGATGGTTTACATATTCACCATCATTCAATGTTTCAGCATATAGAGAGTACACATCCTAATCCTCACTGTTTAAGTTCAAACATGTCAAATGCTTAGTATATTTCTCAACCATTTCAGAATATTAGATATATAACTTAACATTGCAAATGGTATTTGTTTGACCGCGGATGGTCTGAAAAGTTTGACAAGGATATTTATTTTTTATGACTTCAGTTTGCATATGGATATGAACATGCAAGATAGACTTCAGTTTACTTCAACAGTAGACAGTTAATATAGAAACAGAAACTATTGAATTGAATTTCATTCCAATACTAGATGATAAGAATAACTATTCTAATAAGCTTATAGCTATTTAGAAACAAGTCATAAAGAGGCATAAACAAACTCACATATTCCATTCCACCCAGGGACGGAAATAGCCAATAAATCATGGCAAAATCAGTAATGAAATATCCTATAGAAACCTGAAAATGATTATCATTATTAATAAAAAGTACAAGCATGTCAGATCCCTCGAAAAGTTAAAATTTGCATTTTTAACGCTTCAGGGATGGTGCAAAGTTGTTAATAAATGTTTACAAGTAGAACGGCAGCAAGATATACCAGTAACAAGAATGAAAATATGTTATACATGTTCAACTAGTTACCATTCCAAAAAAAATGAAATAAAATAGTTAGGTCAGTATTAGTTCCAATTAAACGTTTAATTTTTTCCCTTTGTTAAGGATTTTCCATGTACACAAATGATGACTGGGCTGGCTCCATTGACGACCATCGCTCTTCCTCCAGCTACTCCATTTATATCCAGAAAATCAAAGAAATCAAGTGTATGAGCTAGATCCAGAGTTGAAGCTGAATATCATACTAAAGTAATTAGGATTAAGATGTTCTAGGTTAGGATCATGCTTGATGACATAAGCTTTAATGTTAACCTCCCAATTATGTTGTATGGTCACAATAAGACTACCATCTAAAGTTGATCGACCCTTTATATGGGAAAAAAATGTTGGACAACTTTGCCTCGTGTTTACCAAGTTAGCAAATTAATTGGCAGATTTTTTTTGAGAATAAGTATGGGTGAGCCCCCCCCCCCACTAGGAGTCACCGCCACGTGAGTTCCATTATATTAAAAAATTAAAGTACAATGCCGAACATTAACGCAAGAGCCAGAAGTTGTACAGAGCATTACAGTGAGCCACCACGTTTTCAAAATAAAATCTCTGGTCGTTGATTATCAACTCATTTCACCCCAACCAGATGGCCCAGAGAGCCGCGAAAGCCTTCGAGCAGTCGTCCGTAGAGTTAGCACCCATCGCCCGGATGGATGTCCAGGATGTCAAGGATGCCACTCTTGCCACCCTAGCCATTCCCAACTCCTCCCAGACAGATAAACTAACCAAAGGCCTTCCCACTACGCAACATTTGATGATTGTGAGCAAGCAGGTCATGATTGACATCCACGTGCAACTTAAGGGATTGTGTTGGGTCAGGTTTCATGTATTGTGAAAATGAATTTGAGGTATAAGATCTATATAACAATTTTGTATAAACTATGCATACCCCTCCTTTTTGAGACAGTTACATGCTAGGGGTAATTGGATCTCTCTAAGATCCAATTACACATGTTCTCCAAGATCTAATTACACATGTTCTCTCTGTTTAGTCCCCATATTGCTCACTAAAATATTTTGGTGCATTAGAAGGGCTACATAAAGAGCCCTAGACCTCTTGCATCTCTTGAGAAACTTAATAGAAGATCTAGCCATTAGTGGTTTTCTCTCGTGGTGTCATCCCACTGCATAAAATAAGCTTTTCCTTGTTCTTGGTCCGGCATTTCTTTATTTTATATTTTCACATGGTATAGCATGTCAATTTTGGGTCGTTATTAAAGGTTTGGTTTTTTACATGAATAAATCATGTTCTTTGGGGTCCATACATGGTTTTAAATATCGATTTCGACACCATATCGACAAGGTAGCAATACGATATTTAAACGATATATCGCTGAAATATTGCACATTTCGATGCACCATTTGTGAAGCTGAACCAAAAAAGACATAGAGATTGATCACTTCGTTGAAATATCACCACCATGTCGATACAGATATAGCGGTGATATATCGCAATATTTCAATCATTGATCGTTTATATTCCTTGCAATTGTGCACAGCAAGATCCGTGTAAGGCAACATTGTGGTACTATTCCGACGGACACACCAGCATGCGATCTGGGGTGATGCAATGCATACTCCAATTTTCCATGGATCGTATTCCAGGTTGATCATGCTTGAAGCACGTGTTATTCTCCCCCTTGTAGTAGAAAAAAATAAAAAAAAGAGTGAGACTGAAAGAAGGAAAACATCCAATAAAAAATGAAAAAACAAAATAAAATATTAAATTGATGAATGAAATAAATATGAGAATGTTAAAAAGAAAGAAAGAAGGAGCAAGAAACAAGAAGTTCTTCTTAGCCCATTGTTCTCTCAATTTGATTGATAATAATTATGTTTTTGACAAGTATGAGAGGAAAGGGAGTGAGCAAGTAGAGCACAATTTATTCTTCTACCTAAGATCACGCAACATATATTTATCTCAAGTTCATCATCCTCTACTCGTGGCACCCAGGATGGGATCTCCTCTTTGAGGTTCCTATGTGGGAAGCCCATTCTTGAGCCTTGAGGTCCCTATGTGATAAAAACATGCTTTTTGAGGTCCCCATGTGAGAAAAGCTATTCTTGACACTTCCATATAGGAGAAGCCATTTTCTTAGACTTTCCATGTAGAAGAGGCCAACTCTTGCGATCTCTATATGGGAGAGGACCTAGGAAGGAATGCTCAAGATCATTTCAAACTTATGGTATACATCAACCAAGGCCTTAAATGTCGTATTTCGGTTTCGTTTCGATGACTGACCGAAACGAAATTTCGGTCGAATTTCGGTCGAAATTCGACCGAAATTTCGGTCATTTCGGTCGTTTTTTCAACTAAGGCCCCCAAATTTCGGTCGACACAAGGCATTTCGGCTGGATTTCGGTAACCCACCGAAACCGAAATTCGGTCGAATTTCGGCGAAATTTGAGGCCATGACATCAACTGATTGCATGAAGATCAACATTACATGCCCTTCATGCATGCTCACTACTTTGATGCAAACAAGTGAAAGGAACCATTTCCAGGTATGGTCGGATCCTCGTCAACTATCCTGAATGCAAGAGGCATAACATGGTTATCTCCATCCATTGCACAAGCAATCAACAGTTTCCGCTTGTACTTATCATACAAATGAGTGTTGTCATGGTTATCAACGGCCTACAATATACGAAAGCTTCAATGCAAGGGCAAAATGACCAAAAGCAATGCTGAAATCTACAACAATGGAGTTTCAGTGAGTCAGAGTATTCGGTATGGTAGAAGCATATTTCAGTCTCCAGAATGGCAGCCTTCAATGCATACAGAAGATAAGGCATCTCTGCCTAAGATTTCTTCCAATCATCAAGTATTATTCCTATTACTTTTATCCTAACATCCCATGCTCTTTTTTTCGTAACGCAATACTTTTAGAAGTCGTGAATGTGAGCCCTCAAGCTCAACATCCGAATAATGGGATCATTCTTCACCACGGTTAACATTGATCTAACCACGAAGTCTAGTTGATGATGATCTTGATTAACAAATGGATGCAAGTGTATGGGTCGCTGATCTTGGAGATCACCGACACACCATCGAATCTCCTGAAATGACCACATATAAACCAAAGGAAACCCTTCGAATCCATAGTGCAAAGAATAGACCAAAACTAAGGTCATGGATTATTTAATCATGAAATTGTAGTGGACAAGGATGTGATGTTTCTTCACAACATAAATCAAATTATCCTTGGTCTTGAATGTTCTATCATTTTGAAGTTCATCAATAAAACTATCGAGCCCAGACTTCTTTCTAAAATCATCCTCAAATGTTGCACATGTGCTACAGTCTCTGACTCCAAAAAATGGTACACGGAGAACGATTGGATGATGAATAGGTTCATCAACTCCCATCTGGTCATTCTCATCAACATTACCGTCAAACTCTTGATCACTTTCCTCGTCCAACTCGACTTATGTTGCCCTTGGGATGTTGTCATTTAGGACATGATTAACTTCTCTCAAGAAAACATCACTCATGAATTCATGAACTTGTGTGGACTACATTATAGGGTCACTGCTACTCCGAACCACTAAAGGACCAGACGTGAAGCGATCATGAAGGTCATCCACATTCAATGCCACAACTGAACCAGAATGACTCTCAATAATAATCTTTGTGGGTCTTGGTTTCCTGATCTTCGTAGCGCATAGAAAAATGACTTGTGAAGATCCTTAGTAATCTGACTAATACAGATCCTTAGCAATCTGACTAATAGAAAGTAAATTCATCTGAAAGTCAGGACCATATAAAACATTCTAAAGGTGCATGGACGACATCAACTGCTCCTCCCCTGTCCTATAATAAAAGAAGAAGCGATACTTGAGGAGCATAAAATGGCTCTGATTGTGGTTGCAATTGCAGTATCTGTACGGATGGCTCCTGCAATAGGAGTCATGATCTCTCAAATATGAGATACAATATCATCTGAGTGAGGATTGGTCTGGGAAGCAAATGTATTTGAGGGCTCAATCTGCTCTACCACGCGACCAGAAGCGGGATATCCATGCTTCTCTTAGCATGTATCCTTAGCATGTCTCGGCCGATGACAGAAGGTGCAAGGCCACGCAAACGTCCCATGCCTCTGCCACGAGGAGTGCGTCCTCTAGATTGGGTCGTCCCTCCTCAACCACGAGAAGCGGTCATAGCTGAAGAGGGAAGAGGATCGGCCGTAGAAGGCACGATAATCTGGCTGAGACGGGTATAAGCCTCCTCCATGGGAGCTATGGTAGCTCCAATGAGAAGTTGTGTGCGTGTTGCATCATACTTTGCATCAAGACCGGCCATGAAAACTTCAATCATTGTGGAGTTCCTATAAGCCTTCTATTGCTCTAGAGATGTCGTAATAGGCATATAGCTATGAAGCTTCTCGAACAGCCACGGAGTGAAGAGTAGTTTATGTGCAGAGGACGACCATTCCTCTTGGCCTTGTAGATATCAAACTATAGTTGAAGGATATTGAGCTCAGTCTTCGCTTGAGCACAGGTGGAAGCCAAAGTGTCCCACATCACCTTGGCGGTGGGCTGGTTCAGAATATCATTGGCTATCTCCGTGGTGAGGGTCCCACTCACATAGCCAAACACGCGCATGTGCATCATCTTGCTTTTAAGAAGCATTTTCCCCAATCTTATCCATTGGCTCTGGATTTGTCAGGATGTGCTCCTTATTGTTGCACTGCATGAGGGTGAGAAACCGCATGGACCATGTCGAGATATTTATATCTCTTGAGGTGTTATTTCGTAATTGTTTTTTCCTTTCAGCTATCTATGTATTTGTCCCTAGGGCTTTTCTCCTATATAAGAGAGCTCTAGGGCAACGTTGAATATAGAATTTCTATTTTCCCTTTCCACATGGTATCAAAGCGACGATCCTAGACTGGAGCATGTACTCAAAACCCTAACCTCCACCAAAAGCCCTAGGTGGTGCTTCGGGCGTCGCCGCGCGATGTCTCTGACGCCGCCGCACGTCATCGCACGGTGTTGCACGACACCTGTGCGATCCTCTACATATATGCACATGTCTGCGCGCTCCTCCGCACCTGCATACATGCCTGCGTACGTCTGTACGCGTCGTCGCTTGTGTGCCTGTGTGCACACCTACATACGACTGTGAGCATGCGCGCACGCCAGTGTGTGCTCCTATGTGTCTGGGTGCTCCAGTGCATTGAGCGTTGCATGTTTTCTGCATGCACGCTGGTGTGCTCACATGCATCTACTATTCGGTTGATCCTCTAGGGTGTGACGTGATCACCTAACAATACCCTAGCCTTCCGAAGGAGCCTTCAGAGAATGGAAGTGGTTGTGGTATAAGTCTACATCCACAACCATCTTCCTATATGTCTGTGTAGATGATCTTTGTTCAGGTCTACAAACCCAATTTTAAGAGATTGTTGTCATCATGTCAAACAACAAAGCAGATATTCCATCTCTAGGTGCCTTCAAAGGTCCAGCACCTATTGTGAAAATGGATGGAACTAATTATGAATTGTAGGCTATGCAGTTCATGAGTCTAATGCAATGCAATGGCAAGAAGCATATTCTCACTCGGGTGAAGCATGCAGACAAAACTGGATATAACGCCTCAGGGGAGGCAGATGACGCATATGCACGAGTATGGCTGTCCGGAACAGTATCCATGGAGATAGTCAACGATATCTTGAGTCAGCCCACATTAAATGCTATGTGGGACATTCTCGCTGCTACATATTCTCCGACGAAGAATGAATCAAAGATTTTGCAACTTCAACATGATATTTTCACTTCTAAGCAGAACGATCGCCCTCTACATACCCTCTACACTTCTCGAAGAGGTGTATTTGAGAAGCTACATGGTTATATTCCCTTGACGGCTACACCTGAGCAACTCAAGGCATATAAGGGTTATGTGATGACTAGAGTCTTTCTAGCAACACTGGATCTAGAGTATGATGCAGCAAAAGAGCATATCATCATCGATGCTACTATTCCTCCAATGGAGGAGGAATATCGTCGACCATGGAAGGAAATATCGGGATATATCGGCGTTATATCGCCGATATATCGATATCGACATGGGACCGATATGGGTACTGCGATGGCGATATATCCCGATTTCCAGGCATTTTCTTCACAAAAGCTCGTCGATATGGCCGATATTTCGACGATATATCGTCGATATATCGTCGAAATATCGTATCGATACAATATCGAAACGATATCGATATCGATACGGCCTTCCATGTCGTCAACTGAGCAGACTCCATATCTTCTAGTGGTTCATCTGGATCACAGACTTCTTCATCCATGGCAGCATCTCGTTGTAGGGGGAGCTCGACGCAGTTTCGTTGCAGAGGAGCCCGTGGAAGACGAGGGAGCAATAGACCTCCTCGTCAGCCTTGCACTTATTGTCATGGGCCATGTCATTCAGAGGAAACATGTTATTGTAAGAATGGGTTCCCTGTTTCAGGCTTCAGCACATAAGGAAGAACAGATCCAGCCAAGTAGCAGCTCTCTTGTCGCATTTGATCAGAGATTTGACGAGTTAGTTCCACAACTCAGGGAGATTATACCCTCCCGAGGGTCAACTAGTTCCCAGTCAGGATCATCAGAGGTAGCAGCTTCAGCCACTAAATCCACCTCAGGTACAACATATGCTTACACTTGTTGTTACAGGGCATATTTGTCAGAATGGATAATGGATTCAGGAGCATCTCATCATCTCTGTGGTGACAAAGGTCAATTTAGTACTCTGTCTGGCAAGTCTGTAGTGATTGCTGATGGGACATACTCTCCCATCACCGGTCAGGGGGAGGTGCAGTTAATCCCTGAAATGTATCTTCGGAATGTTCTTTATGCGCCCGAATTCTTCATGAATTTACTATCTATCAGTCAAATCACCAAGGATTTACATTGTCGTGTCATTTTTGACCCCTCTGCTCTTGTGTTTCAGGATATTCTGACGGGAAGGGTGATTGGTATTGGTCGTGAGCAAGGAGGCCTATACAGACTGGTGCAGTCTCCATGTGTTGTCTCTTCTCTTTGCACTGGGTTTATCTCTCCATATACATGGCACATCCGTTTTGGTCATCTTCCTCTGCAAAAGTTGCATCATGTTCTTCCTCAGATTTCCCCCCATTCTACTTTCCAATGTGAAACGTGCCAGCTTGGGAAGCATCATAGGTCAACATTCCAGAGTCATCAGGGTCAAAGCAGTCATGGTCTTTTTGAGTTGATCCATTTGGACATTTGGGGTCCCAGTCATGTTCCTAATCTTCAGGGACATCCTTTCTATCTTATTGCGGTTGATGAGCATTCTAGATTGTCATGGGTCTTTTTGCTTAAGAACAAGTCTGATGCAAGTCCTATTATTCAATGCAAGTCCTATTGTTCAGTCTTTTATTAATAAAATAAGGAATGTCTTTCTACAAATGTCAAGTATATACGTTCTGATAATGCACTTGAATTCTGTAGTACCCACCTATCTCATTTCCTTAGATCATACAGTATTATGCATCAAACATCATGTGCTTATACGTCCCAACAGAATGGGGTGGCGGAAAGGAAACATCGTCATCTCTTGGATATTACTAAAACTCTTTTAATTCAAAGTTGTGCTCCTCACTTGTAGTGGGGAGATGTTCTCACCGCATGTTATTTAGTGAATCGTATGCCTTCATCGAAAGATTCCTTTCTCAATTACATTTCCAGAGAAAGATCTTTTTTCTCTTACACCTCGTGTATTTGGTTGCGTTGCTTTTGTCCATCATATGTCTCTA
The DNA here is from genome assembly GCA_037367405.1 of Ottelia alismoides. Taxonomy (NCBI): domain Eukaryota; kingdom Viridiplantae; phylum Streptophyta; class Magnoliopsida; order Alismatales; family Hydrocharitaceae; genus Ottelia; species Ottelia alismoides. The sequence continues at coordinate 113,521 of JAZKJV010005209.1, read as the reverse complement.
GGACTTGACAAGCTCTCTCCTAGAGCAGTCAAGTGCGTGTTTGTTGGGTATTCCAAGATCCAAAAGGGGTATCGTTGTTTTGACCTTAGTCGGAGACGGTACTATGTGAGTGTTGATGTCACCTTCTTTGAATTTATCATGTATTTCTCTCCTACAGGTGACAAGCTCAGCTCTTCAAAAAATGGAGAAGAGGTTTATATGCCACCACCTCCTATCTCTGTTGATTCGCCACCACCTCCACCACCACCTCCTCCTCCACCTCCTGTCGAGTCCTCTTTCTTTCCTCGGGTTTATCAGCATCGGCCTCGTGCTCATGAGCCTCCGCCATCATCCAATACGCCCAAGGTATCACCTGAGCATTTGAGTTCTACTAATGGCACTGATGATTTGAGTTTACAGGATGTTCTGGATGACACTTTGTTAGAAGACACAACGGATATGGATGTGCCTATTGCTCTACAAAAGAAGAGACGTGTGTGTACGATGCATCTTCTTTCCTCTTATGTCTCTCTAGCACGACTATCTAGGGACTTCCAGACATTTGTGGTGGCCTTATCAGCGATACAGATACCCCGTTCTTATCAGGAAGCATTACAGAGTGGACCTTGGTGCCTTGCTATGGAAGAGGAGATGGCGGCCTTACGGTCTCGTGGAACCTGAAGTGTCGTCCCTGCTCTAGGTGCTTCGACTATTGGCAGTAAATGAGTGTTTACTATTAAACACTGGAAGATGGTTCTGTGGACAGGTACAAGGCCTAGTTGGTTGCTCGTGGGTTCACTCAGACTTATGGGGTGGATTATCATGACACTTTCTCTCCTGTCGCGCGTCATTCTACACTATGCATCCTTGTTGTTGTGGTGGTGGTAAAGGAATGGCCTCTTTTCCAATTAGATGTCAAGAATGCATTTTTATATGGCGATTTGCACGAAGAGGTGTATATGCAGCAGCCACCAGGGTTTGCTGCTGAGGGGGGTCTAGTATGGTGTGTAGACTTCATAAGGCCATATATGGTCTTAAGCAGAGTCCGAGGGCTTGGTTTCAAAAGCTTTTAGAGCTGATTGAGCTACAGGGCTTTGTCAGATCTATTACAGATAACAAACTTTTCGTCAGAAAGACCTAGAAGGGAATGGTTGTTGTTCTAGTTTATGTTGATGATATTGTTGTTACAGGCAACGATAATGAATGTATTTAGGCAATCAAGGACTTTCTTGGGCAACAATTCGTGACTAAGGATCTTGGTATGCTGAGGTATTTTCTTGGTCTAGAATTTGCAAGAAACCAACAGGGAATAGTGATGACGCAAAGGAAATATGTCATTGATCTTTTATCCGAGACGGGTATAACAGGATGCAGACCTGCTACTACTCCAATGAATCCTAATGCACGGTTGTATGATGATGACTCTGAAGAGGTAGATAAGAGACGGTACAGAGAGCTGGTAGGGAAGTTATTATATGTCACTATCACCAGGCTTGATATTTCATTTGTCGTCAGTAGAGTTAGCCAATTTATGGAGCAACCAAGGCAGTCACACATGGATGCAGTTCACATGATCTTGAGGTATCTCAAGTCTTCTCCAGGTGCAGGACTTTTATTCAGGAGAGACACAACTCTGACTGTATCAGGGTATGCAGATGCAGACTATGCTGGATGTCCCAAGGATAGGAAGTCAACCTTAGGTTTCACCGTGTTTGTAGGCAGCTCTTTGGTTTCTTGGAAGAGTAAGAAATAGATGATTGTGGCCAGATCGAGTGCAGAATCAGAGTATAGGGCAATGGCCTAAGGGAGTACAGAAATGATGTGGGTCAAGTCGGTTCTGACTGACCTAACTATGGAGGTGTCATTTCCTATGCATCTACAATGCGACAATCAGGCAGCCTTATTTATAGCAAACAATCCTGCCTTTCATGAAAGGACAAAGCACATTAAGGTTGACTGCCATTACACCCGCGACTTGATTCAAAAGGGATATATATACTTCTCATGTTGCCTCAGGAAATCAAATTGCTGACATGTTCACCAAAGCTCTTGCAAAAGGACCTTTTCATCGTTGTTGTTCCAAGCTAAGCAAGATAGATATCTATGCTGCAGCTTGAGGGGGAGTGTTGAGATATTTATATATCTTGAGATGTTATTTTGTGATAGTATTTTTCCTTTCGGCTATCTATGTAATTTATCCCTAGGGCTTTTCTCCTATATAAGAGAACTCTAGGGCTACGTTGAATATAGAATTTCTATTTTCCCTTTCCACATACCACAACTCATAGTTGGTCCCATCCACCTTAAGAGATGGGAACCGGGCCTTTGAAGGCTCCGGACGAAAAAATGTCACTCTTGTTCTCTGACATGATGGTAAAACGGCCAAACACGGAACTCAACTGAGGAGTAGACCGATATGAATGGGTCTACACAAACATAAGGACTGGTTTTACATGTAGACTCATACAACCATCCTCGTCAATCTTTGTTACTTGCTAGGGTTGGAAAACATGATTTATATGTTTGAAATCACGTTTTCTTGTCAAAATCAAACCGATTCAGACAGTAGATCGAACCGCAGAGGCGCACGGAGGCACGTGAGAGGGCTAGGGCGGTGGTGGCCTGGGCGACGGCTGACATTAGCCTAGGCAGCCTAGGCGGCTATCTGGAGGGTCGGGGTTGCGGCCTAGGTGTCTAGCAAAAGGGAGGGGGTGGCGACCTATGGGCAGTGGCCCGCCGAGGAGGCAACAAGCAATGGTCGAGGGGGCGGGTAGAGTTAAGGTTTTGGTGGGATATGGGAACTCAGGTTTAGGAACATCGCTCTGATACCATGTAGAGGAAAAAGAATGAATTGCATAAATGAGAGGCCCTAGGATTCTCTTAAATAGGTGAGGAACCTGTTGGGCAAATTACAAGAAGATAAAAGAAATAAAAAATAAGAAAATAATAAGAAAGATAACTAATATCTCAACATAATTATTTAAATTACAAATTTTCCATAACTAATAGTTTTAGATCACCTTCTTCCACTCAATGCATCCTTCTTTTTTTTTGTAAATTTTTCTGAGTCAAATATTTGTTTGTAAGTGATACTAAAAGAAGATTATATTTCATTTGAGAATAAATCATTAGTCTAAGATGTAAATGCTGCCCCCTTTACATATAGTCAATATAGGAGTATAATTCATGCTAAAAATCATGAAGTTTGTGTGATATTAAGCATTTTATCGAAATTGATATTAATTCTTAGAAGTTTCTTAATCATTTAATTCCGTGAATTGGGTATTCTTCCAATCATATTTATATAAGTTCATCATATCATAAATTGGTCTTTACTTAGAACAACATATGGTAGAATCCAGCATCCACCTGGCACTTAAATAAAAAATTTGATAATCAAGAAGAAGACAAGGAATGCATGTTTGAGATCAAAAGAATATTCACCCCGAGCACGAACGTAGAGAGTAGTGAACTTCGGAAGGAAATGGGGTCCCCAACTTGATTGGGAGAATAAAGATTGGAAAAAAATACCAGATATGATGACATAACCGTGATAAAAATAGCATGAGCACTCGACATGGCCCTGCAGAGATTGTCCAAAAAAATCAGGGAAAATGAGAAGCAAAAGTTCTAAGTTGATTATAGAAACATAAACTCACCGATTATTCCATTCTATGCTTTGAAATTTGTTAAGGCTTGCATAAGCTTTGATGTAGTAAGAACACAACAATTGGCTTAGATCATAGGCCTAATTATTATTAACAAAATTAGTAAAAGAAATAAAATTATAGAAAGGGCACTGAGAAAATTAGATGATTTTATTAGAAAAAAAAGGAAAGAACTGAATATACCATTTTACAGAACACAATCCCGGCAATTACTGAAGAACAGGGAACGACTGTTCCAGATAGTAAGTAGTCTTTGACTAGTTCCTCAGAGTCATAACCATACAATTTGATTGCCATGTTGAAGAGATTAAAACCTGCATTACGTCATTAGACCTTACCATGTCGCAAAAGAGATATGCTGAAAACAAAAATGAAAAAGATATCTGCAATCTAGCTTCTTATATAATATATGATTACCCATCATGTACAATTTCTGATGAGAATCGATCTGTTTACTAGAACTTACTAAATAGGAAAAAGACATTACAACAAAGTATTTCACAGCAGTTGGGAGAGAGAATTCCAGGTATGATACTATTATGAAGGGCACGTACTTGAGTGATCAGACTGTCGCAAATGTACTTTCCTGATATTAGATTGGTAAAAATAAACAAAAACGCAGTTTAAGTTTGTCACGTTAGGCTGGTCAGCTACATAAATTAGTTGCCTCCATACCAATACAATTTGGATAAATGTTCAGGCTTATATCTGAAAATGTAAACAAATCAGTATTTTCCTTTCAACAAAACCTCCTGATTTTCCAAGTCTCCTCTTGTAAGGATCTCCTTCCAAATTCTCACACTCCTAAATCGGAGCATGGGATGGCATTCTTTTCCCATGTCCAAATCACCTTAACATGATTCCTTCTTTCATCATTATATTGGTAACATGCAGATGTCACATAATCCCACTATGAGTGTTAAATATGTAAAAAGGGAAATGGGTAGGAAAACAATCGTCATTTTTTCTTATTGTTAAGCTTTCCTATTTAACACAGTCTTGGTCTAGGTTAATGTTGATATGCCTTGAATCCTAATCATATGTTCAACTTAATTCAGTTGAAGAATCGTCTGATGCACTACCCCGTCGCACCATACCCTTCTAGCACAGGGAGGTCTTTGAATGTATAAATAGGAAATGAGTCGGAAACTGTTTACATTTTTCTTTACTGTAATCCAGAACTCTAGTTTATATAAAGAAGTCTAGCATATTAATTAAGACAAATTCTAATTTCTCACATCTACCTTTTGCTAGAATTCTCTACATATGCATATATAGAAAACATACAAAAATAAACAAAGAAATATGTAGAGATAGATATTTTCATATGCTATGTACCTGTTGGTTATTTTTATTTTTCTCTGGACTTCTATGTATTTTACCCTTGAGGTCTCTCCCTATATAAGAGACCCTAGGGTTCCCTTGAATAATGAATCACTTATTTTTCATAACATGGTATCAGAGCCCTAGGGCTTCCTCTCCCCACCCCCCCCTCTCTTTCGCCGACCCTCTCCTCTCGTCGGCCCCCTCCTCTCGCCGCCCCCCTCCTCTCGTCGGTTCCGCCTCCGCCAGCCACGCCGCACCGGGACCCCCCACCGCTGTGCCCTAGCCCGGCCCCCAGTCCCCACCGTCGTGCCCTAGCCCGGCCCCACCGCCGTGCCTTAGCAGGAACAGGAGTCCCCCTTCGGGATCTCTCCTTCAACTTCGGCTGTGCCCTAGTCGGCTACCGGCCCCCGGCCTAGCCGTTACTGTTGCGTCTACAGTCGGCTTGATCGTAGCCCGCTCGTCCTCCAGATCTATGGATTTGGGTGCGTAACGTCTACATACGCACTCAAATCCTATGCAGTCTCTGTAGATATTTGTCATCTTGTCTACAAACCCTAGTTCTTCTCCAGCGGCGATATGTCAGAATCCAAGGTGGATATGCTCTCCATAGGCGTGTTCAAAGGTCTCGCGCCAATAGTGAAGATGGATGGTTCGAACTACGAGCTCTGGACGATGCAGTTCATGAGTCTCATGAATTCAAACGGTAAGAAGCACATTCTTACCAAGGATGAGCCAGCAGAGAAGACAGGGATTTATGCCTCGTGGGAGGCTGATGATTCATATGCCAAGGTTTGGCTGTCAGGCACACTGTCGATGGAGATTGCCAATGACGTCCTCCATCAGCCCACCGCCAAGGCGATGTGGGATATTCTAGCTGCAACATATTCACAAGTGCGGAATGAGATCAAGATGTTACAGCTTCAGCATGATATATTCACGATGAAGCAGAATGGCAGACCACTTCACTCCTTGTACACGTCCCTGAGAGGGATGTTTGAGAAGCTATACAGTATCATTCCGCTCACAGCAACCCCTGAGCAGCAGAAGACGTTTCAGAATGCCACCATAGTGGGCGTTCTACTTGCATCCCCAGATCCTGAGTATGAGGCTGCTCGCTCTCAGATTTTGGCAGATGCAGTCAAGGACTTAAATGTCGGTTTCGGTCACCATTTCGGTATCGACCAAAACAGAATTTCGGTGGAATTTCAACCGAAATTTCGGTCATTTCGGTCATTTTTTGTACTAGGACCCCCATATTTCGGTCATTTCGGTCGAATTTCGATTTCGACTGGATATCGATATTCGACAGAAATTCGATCGACTTTCGTTGAAATTTGAGGCCATGGATGCAGTTATTCCTCCGATGGAGGATGTTTACAGGAGACTCAGTCGCATCTCAGTTGCTTCCAACTCATCTACTCCACCCCCATCGGCGATGGCAGTCGCGCGTGGGAGAGGTGGTCACTCTTCTGGCCGTGGTCGTGGACGTGGACCCCAGGGTAGGAGTGGTCGCTTTCGTCAGCCGCGTTCATACTGTCACCGCACAGGCCCCTCGGGGAGACATGCTACTCTAAGCATGGGTTCCCAGCCTCGGCACGTGTAGCAGAGCATTCTCAGCCCCAATTGGCCTCTACGTCAGACAATCATTTTGAGGAACTTGTGGCACGTCTATGTGATATTATGCCACAATCATCTGGTGATTCTTCTGGTGGACCTTCAGATGTTGCTGCTACAGCATCTGTCAGTTCCTCTGCTACTGCTAGTACCTCAGGTAGTGCTACTGCATTTTCATCTTCTCATGATATCTCTGATTGGATTATAGATTATGGTGCCACACATCATCTCTGTCTAGATCGAGAGCGACTTACGTCCTAAAAGGGCATTCCTCATGGTCGTTCAGTACAGATTGCAGATGGTACTCATTCCCCCCTTGTTGGTCAGGGAGAGGTTTTCCTATCTCCTACTATGCATCTACAGAATGTCCTACATGCTCCTGAGTTCTCAATGAATCTCTTGTCTATTAGTCAGATTACGAAGGACTTGCATTGTCATGCTATATTTGACCCCTCTTCTCTTATTTTTCAGGACATACTAACGGGCAGGGTGATTGACTGTGGCTCTGAGCAGAATGGTCTATATCGGCTGGTCTGGAATTCTTATGCTGGTGTCTCTTCTCATTCTGTCGGACCAGTATCTCCGTATATCTGGCATCTCTGTTTTGGTCATCTCCCTCTCCACAAAATGCGACATCTTCTGCCTCAGATATCTCCCAGTTCTTCCTTTCGCTGTGAAGCATGTCAGTTGGGAATGCATCATCGGTCTATCTTTCCTAGTCGTCAGAGTCGGAGCAGTAGCTCCCCGTTTGAGTTGTTTCACATAGATATATGGGGTCCAAGCCGTGTACCCGATCATCAGGGACACATATTTTATCTAGTGGTAGTAGATGATTTTTCTCGTGTATCGTTGGTCTTTCTTTTAAAAAATAAATCTGAAACAGGCGATGTAATTAAGAATTTGATTAATGAAGTGCAAAATGTGTTTTCTTCTACTGTCAAATATGTTCGTACAGATAATGCTCTAGAATTCTGCACACGGTCCCTCTCTCAGTTTCTTTCGTCAAAGGGCATTATTCACCAAACCACTTGTGCTTACACATCTCAGCAGAATGGTGTGGCAGAAAGGAAGCATCGCCACCTTCTTGACATTACTCGAACCCTACGGATTCAGAGTTGTGCTCCTCTCTCTTTCTGGGGGGATGTTGTTCTTACCGCTTGCTACCTGGTCAATCGTATGTCGTTATCCGTTCTTGGTGAGAAATTTCCTATCTCTATCATTTTCCCTGACAAGGAATTATTCTCACTTACTCCACGTGTCTTTGGTACTATTGCCTTTGTTCATCTCCTGACTCCTGGACTTGACAAACTCTCTCCTAGAGCTGTCAAGTGTGTCTTTGTTGGTTACTCTCGGACTCAGAAGGGCTATCGTTGTTATGATCCCATAAACAAGAAATACTTTGTTAGTGTTGATGTCACCTTCTTTGAGTTTGTTATGTATTTTTCCCATGCAGGTGACAGGTTGGTACCATCTACTACCAACGATGATGTCTATGTCCCTCCGCCTCCTACTTGGAGTTCACCTAAGTCTACTCCTGTTCCTGTTTCTAAGCCATCTTCACCACCATCACCTCCACCTCCACCACCACCTCTACTACTTCCACAACCTCCTATCCCACCTTTACCAAAATTCTATACGCGTCGGTTAGGTCCTGCTCAGGCTACACGTCAGACATCCATCACGCCTCAGGTATGTTCAGATGGCATTACTACTGACGGGTCAGATATGGTACATGTGCAGGATTCTTCATTGCAGGAGGAGACTACACCATCCAACACAGAGGAAGATGATCTTGATATTCCTATTGCTATTCGGAAGCAGAAGCGAACGTGTGCATCTTATCCATTTGCTTCACACGTGTCTTTCCATCGCCTGACAAGCGACTTTCAGAGATTTGCTGCAGCCTTGACTTCCATGGACATACCACAGACCTACCAGGAAGCCATGAACATTTATTGCTGGCGAAAGGCTATGGAAGATGAAATGCGCGCATTACAGTCTCTTGGCACATGGACCTTGGTTACTCCTCCTGATGCATCTATTGTGAGTTGTAAGTGGGTATTCACAGTTAAATACCATGTTGATGGCAGTCTAGATCGGTACAAAGCACGGCTGGTAGCGTGCGGTTTTACACAAACCTATGGCGTCGATTATATGGATACTTTTTCTCCAGTGGCTCGTCATTCTACTCTTCGCATTCTTTTATCTGTTGTTGTGGTACGTTAGGGTTTACTGCTGAGGGGGAGAAACATATGGTATGTAGACTTCACAAGGTAATTTATGGCCTCAAGACAGAGTCCAAGAGCGTGGTTCCAGAAGCTTTCCAACCTGATTGAAAGACAGGGATTCAAGAGATCGAATGCAGACCACTCGTTGTTTGTTCAGAAATCATCAGCAGGTATGGTTGTTATCATGGTATATGTTGATGATATTCTGGTTACAGGAGATGATATTCAGGGCATAGAAAGGGCGAAGGCATTCCTAGGCCGTTAGTTCGTCACGAAGGATCTTGAAACCCTAAGATGCTTTGTGGGGTTGGAATTTGCCAGGAATGCACAGGGTCTGGTGATGACCCAAAGGAAGTACATTACAGATTTCTTGACTGAAACAGGCATGGTTGGATGCAAACCATCAAGTATTCCCATGGATCCAAGCATGAAGCTGTATGATGATGACACTGCTGAAGTGGACAAGAGGAGATATAGAGAAATGGTGGGTAAGCTCATCTATATTACCATAACTTGACCCGATATTGCCTTTGCAGTGAGCCGGGTGAGCCAATTTATGGAGCAGCCAAGACAAGTTCATATGGATGCCATATACATGATACTGAGGTATCTGAAGTCTTCTCCAGGTTCAGGGTTGTTGTTTCGAAAGAGCACAGATTTATCTATTTCAGCATGTACTGATGCTGATTATGCAGGATGTCCTAAGGATCGAAAATCGACCTCAGGATTTGCAGTTTTTGTTGGGAGCTCTCTAGTTTCTTGGAAAAGCAAGAAACAAACTGTTGTGGCGAGGTCCAGTGCTGAATCCAAATATAGGGCCATGGCGCAAGCAAGCACGGAGATGATGTGGGTTCGATCGGTTCTAGAGGATCTACATGTAGCCGTACCTCTACCCATGCAGCTTCAGTGTGACAATCAGGCAGCCTTGTTTATTGCTAACAATCCAGCATTTCATGAAAGAACAAAGCATATTGAAGTTGACTGCCACTACACTAGAGACTTGATCCAAAGAGGATTGATATCTACAGCTCATGTGAGCTCAAGGGATCAGACTGCTGACGTACTGACCAAGCCGTTGCTCAGGGGACCGTTCCAGAGATGTTCTTCCAAGCTGAGCATGATAGACATCTATGCTCCACCTTGAGGGGGAGTGTAGAGATAGATATTTTCATATGCTATGTACATGTTTGTTATTTTTATTTTTCTCTGGACTTCTATGTATTTTACCCTTGAGATCTCTCCCTATATAAGAGACCCTAGGGTTCCCTTGAATAATAGATCACTTATTTTTCATAACAAAATAAAGGGATTTTTAACCCACGAGCCCTAGAGTCTTTCTAAATTACCTACTTGACCATGTAAACATTGTTATTATCCCCTCGACCACATAAAGTTGCTCAGTCTTACACCACGAACCTTGCCATTAATTTTACTTTTATTTGAGTTAATATATTGGGTTAATCTAACAATAGGAGAATTGGATGGTGAATCTTCCACCTCTCCATCTCTTTCCTCTTCTTCTTCTTCCTCTTTATTTTCTCTCTCTTCATCCCATCTCCATCGGTCTACCAAATCACAAAAAAATGTATTTCCATGGAAACCATCCCTTCCAATCAAATGATTTTTACCGAATTTTGCGGGACGATCTCTTGAACCGATCGATCAAATATTTGATGCTGCTAAACAAATACATAGCTGATGAGAAGACTGGACTCGCTCTATCGAACAATGCAGCAGCTTCTGTCGATAGCGAACGATTTTATGGATGCAGATCAGAACATGGAACCTTCGACTCTACCGGTAATCATGATGGCCATCCTTGTTGGAGCTGATTTCCTCATGTTGAAGAGGATATAGGGCTGGAGATGCTCTTCTCATGACGGCCATCCTTGTTGGAGGTGCTAGGAAGGGGGCAGTGCGGAAGAGATGTTGGACTTGTAAGCCCTTGGCAACCCATTAATGCAATAAAAATTATTATTTATCCATCTGAAATAAATGTTTTGAATGCATTTAATATAAAGGTACCTTTGTACAAATAGGGTTATGTGTCGTGTCCATATTAACTACCATATAGTTGGGAGGACACAATTGACTTTTACATGTGATATTTAATAGTGAGCTCCAATTTGAGAAAGAGATTCCAATCTTTCTCTAAAGACTTATTTCCGACCAACTTCTTGATGCAAGTCTTCTATATATGAATTGAGATTCGGAAGTGACGGAATAGGCAAGTCAAAGAGTTGACTTGATGAGGTTGAGATAAACTAAGACCCGGATCGTAACTGTCACGATCAGGCACATATCCTTTGACCATAGACAGATATACAATTATATGCATGCGCGTGCACATTAGACAACCCAATAGGTTGAAGGCCTAACCAAGGTCCATATACCAGGCAAGTTGGTGTGCATATGAAGACATATGAGAAGTATGATCTCTCAAAGGATTATACAGGTTCATATTTGATGAACTGGGAGACATAGCTTACTCATGAGATATTTTGGGGTCAATGAATTCCATGCATGGCCATCTTGTTTATAAATAAGACACGAATTTGAGATATTAATGTATGCTTTTAGAAAGTATGTGATTAATATTGTCACCCAATATCAAATGAGAAATCTATTGATATGTTCCGAAGAAGGCTGTCAAACTAAGGTTTGAACTTCGGATATATCGAAATCTTCTCGTATGAAGAATGAATGAGTATTGGGAATATTCAAGGTTAAATCTATCTTAATCACGAAAATTAATGGTTTCACAAAGTACAAAGTTGTTGTGATGACATTGAAAGTTTATACGATGAACATACAATGTTTTATACAATTTTGTTTAGATAAAAAGGGGTGATCTCCCGAGGCAGGAATCACCACAGCAGCGCTTTCATTAAAAAAGAAATGTGAGTACATCAATTTGAGGCCTAGAAATTGTACAGGGCATTACAATGCGCGACAATATTCTCCGAATAGTTACTATGGTTTTTTAATATGAGATCATTCCGCCCAGTCCAAATAGCCCACAGCACAGAGAAAGGCTTTGAGAAGTCATCCGAAGAACCAAGACCCACTACGCGAATCGACCTCCAAAATCCTCCAAACTGCTGGCCTGCACCCAAGGGATCCCCACCGACCTCCAGACCTGCGTCGAAGACCTGCATTCGAAGAAGAGGTGGTCCGCATCCTCCACAGCACCCTCACACCTGTCACAGCACGTATCTACTAAGCCAAACAGTCTTCCTCTCCTCGCTTTGTCACACAGATGGTTTCTTCTCAAGCAACACAGGAAGATCTTCACTCTATTGGGGATCTTGGCTGCCCAAATAATTCTCATGTCCGTGCACAGCTCCTCGACGCGCCCCACATGCGATCTTCTCATCGAAAAATAAGCTTTCTTTACCGAGAATCTCTCTCCCTCCCATTCAAAATGATCAGGTTCATTGGACAACTCCCCCGACGGTGGAGTGGCAGCCAGCATCCGCAAGAAATCGTTCATCTGTTGATCCGACAAATCCGATACAAACCACGGAGTCCACAAACCAGAATCCGCCACCTCAACCAGAAGCGCAGTCCTGTCAACCGCCAAAGACAGTAGCCTAGGGAAACGCAGCCCAAGGGCACCCTCCCCCATCCAGTCATCGAGCCAAAATCTAAATAGTTGTCTGTTCCCTATCCTCGGATGCAAGGAAGGAACAACATCCGGCAGAATGGCATGGATCTCCACCCAAAGCGGTGACTCAAACCTCCTTCTCTCAACCACCAGCGCCCATGTGACGCCATAAATGCACCTCAAAAACCTAGCCGCCAGCGAAGTCGAAGATCCCCAAATCTGAACCACCCACTTGGCCAATAGAGCTTTGTTTACGAGCTCTACATCACGGACTCCAAGACCACCATCAGATACAGATTTCGTAACATCCTCCCAGCCCACCAAATGCAGTCCAGCCCTTTGTTGCCTCCCATCCGACCAGAAGAAGGACCTCGTCATTGTTTCGACCTTCCTTCTAACCCTAACCGGCATCAATCGAGTAGAATAGAAAAAGATCGGAATGGCAGTGAGCACGTTCCTGAGGAGGGTTAATTTCCCTCCCCTAGATAGAGTGGCGTCCTTTCAGCCAGCCAACCTCTCCTCCATTCTGTGTATCACACAGTCCCAATCCGACTTCTTCATTTTGCCATTCACCAGCGGCAGCCCCAAATAGGAGATCGGGAGTCCCCCCGAAGGGCAACCCGCCCACCCAGCAATTATGTTTGCACGACGTCCACCCCGAAGGTAATCACCACATATTTCTGCATGTTTATCTGCAACCCCGAAAGACAACCAAAGATATCCACCAGGACCGTTGCGTTGCGGTTCTGCTCCTCCGAATCCCACAGAAAGATCAACGTGCATCCGCATACTGAAGCAAAGGAACTGAAATGTCCCCCAGGCAGAAGCCCTCACACCACTCTGCCTCCATCGCACGTTTGAACAAGGCCGCCAAACAATTTGCCACCAGGACAAAGACCATAGGAGTCAGCGGGCACCCCTGACGAACCCCCCTTTGTGGCTGAAACCACCCGCCCTCTGGCTTACCATTGACCAAAATCGAGCTCGAGCAGGTAGTGACACGTCTCTTTATCCACTGCACCCAAACCTCCGAGAAACCCCTCCGTTGCAGCGAAGAACACAGGAACTTCCAGATGACGCAATTGTAGGCTTTGGCATAATCAATCTTCCATAGCGCCCCTTTCTTCTTCGACCTCTTCCACTCAAGGCAAATCTCCGAAGCCACCATAAGCCCATCTGCCAGCTGACGACCCGGAATGACGGCGGACTGCCCATGAAGCACCACCGAGTCCATAACCTTCTTGAGTCTGTTCGCCAGCACCTTCACCAAAATGAGATACAGAGCGTTGGAAATAGAAATCGGCCCGAAGTCCCCTACCCTCAACGGGTTTTCCTTCTTCGGCAGAGGAAATATCAATGTCCGATTGTCCTTCTCAAATCCCTGGTTTCCAGCCATGAACTCACACAGAACGTCCATAACGTCGGCCTTCAGAAGATCCCAGAACTCACGCTAAGACAGGACGGGAAAACCATCAAGGCCTAAAGCCCCATCCGCATTCAAGCCCCCAACTGCCTGCCTCACATCCTAATCGGAGAAATCAGCTAGCAACAACTCTGTTTGCCCGTCATTCACCGACTCAACACCCATCCCCAGCCACCCCCAACCATCCCCCCTTCGTGTGCCCCTGCGCGAAGCCTTCACGAAGTGGTTCCTCAAAGCCCCCCCAATCTGCCTCTCCCCAGACACTCTGACCCCCTCAACCTCGATCTCATGCAAGAAGTTCCTTCTCCTCCGACCGGACGCTATCGAGTGGAAGAACCTCGTGTTCGCATCCCCCTCCCTCAACCACTTCTACCTCGACCTTTGTCGTCACTCAACCTCCTCTTTCCTGTCCTTCAGCATCAGCTCCTTTAAAAACACCATCCTCTCCGTGAACTCTTCCTAATTCAAGCCCCTCTCGTCATTGACGCCATCCAACCTCACAACCCCTGCCTCTGCATCAGCTCGCCTTACCCTATGTCGAGCCATAACCTCCCTGCCATACGCCATCAGCATCGATCTTAGGGACTTCAACTTATCTGCAAACCGCGAGACCGCCGAGCCCACCGGATCACAACCTCTCCAATGGGCGACCACCAACTCCCTAAAACTAGCTTCCAGCAACTAGCTCCTCTCAAAACGGAACATAAACCTACCCCGCCGCTCCTCACCGGAATACCAAAGGATGGGAGTATGATCAGAGAACGTCCGAGGCAAGGCCCACACCCTAGCAAGAGGAAACGCTACCCCTGCCTCTACGGACAATAGAAAGCGGTCAAGCCTGGAATGCGACCTCGCATTCCTCCAAGTGAACGTGCAACCGAAAGCATCGACAACAGACAAGCCCAAAGAGTTGACCACCCCTCTGAGGTCCTACGAACCCGGATCCTTCCCGTCGGCCATGTGCAGTCTGTCCTCCGGAATCAAAGTAACATTCATGGCACCACCAATGATCCAAATCCCATTCTTCGTTTTCGCAGCAATAGCTGCAAGGTCCGCCTCCAAGGAGCCACCATCACGCCCACACGGGCCATAGGCATTGGTGGCTCATAAGGGGATGCCATCATCCTTCCTTCTCAACTTCACCGTCAAGCAGAACGACGACGTTGAGACCCCCAACAAGTTAAACAAATCAGACAGCCATCCAGTAATTATCCCACCCGAGGCTCCCTAGGACCCCACCTCCGCAAGCTCAAAACGCTCCCCACCTCCCAGCTCCCGCCTGATCTTGTCATTGCAAGAAGGTAGCTTTGACTCCTGAATCAAGAAAATATCCGCTCCAGCCTCTTTCAGCAAGTTCGTCACCCCAGCCGCTTATCGGGGCGGCCCAACCCTCTGACATTCGATGATAAAATCTTCATTAAGATAACCCCTGGAAAAACTTCTTTGGAGGGATCACCCCCAGACACCGAGCGAGGTTGCGGTCGAGCACGGCAAATCGGTTCTAACTCTGCAACGGGCTGGTGGATTCCGAAGACGTACAGGAGGAAGATGCAGCATGAGCTAACGAAGCCCGCAGCGCAGCCCTCCTCTTCTTCCTAACTGATCTCAAGGACCCTCCTCTCACATAGGCAGCCCTGAACCTAGGGTTCCCCCCTCCCCCCTTCTACGACGTGCGGCTCCCCCTCATCAGCACTGCAGGTCGCCGACGCCTCCACGAGCAGGCCACTCCCCGTGACGCCGAGGGCGTTGGTGCCCCAACCCGTCGTTATGCATGGCTCCACTTCCCACGAAGGGCCCTCCGATGCCGCCTCCCGAACCCCGTTGGACGCAGGCAAAGCACCCCCCCCCCCCCGCCCCATGCCTGCGTCCCAGTAGAATGTGCGGGCTTGGGTAACGAAACCCTCTCGACCCTTAACATATGGCCATGCAGATTGAGCTCGCTCCGCACCCCAGACGCCTGTTGGTCGAGCACCTCCAAAGCTGAACGTCTGCCGCTTCCACAGGAGCGCCCCTCCAAAGCCCCATTCAAATCACTGACCGGAAGATCTGCATTAGGACTCTGCAGCTCAAGACCCGCCTTCGAGGACCCACGGCGTACCCGAGAACCCAACCCTTCGCCTTGCACTAGAATACGGACCGGCTCCGGATCCGCGTCCGATATTTGGTCAATCGCCCAAGTCGGGTCCAGCTGACCTCCGACCCATCTTGAAGAGGGGCCAACGCGACACCTCACGTGCCCCGGGAGAAGGACTGACGCCTGCCTTGGAACCCCCACCACGGATACGGTGCCGAACCGAATCCCCTCTCTTGGCGTGCGTGTCGCCTTCGAACTTCAAGCCAACTCCGATATTGATTGCAGGACCCGAATACCAACCCCCACAGCTGTCGTCGCCGCCTTCCCCTCCGGATGTCGCCGACCACCACCTTGTTCTTTGACCCCATCTCCCGCATCAGCCACCTTCACTAGGACACAGCGCCCCTTTAAGAACACCTCCCACCAACCCATCTTCTCTGGCCCAATCCGCTGGACCCGCAAGCTGATGTCCATCGACTGACCAGGCTGACATCCATCACCCTCCACCGCAAGCACCACGGTGATTCCCTGCAGCACCTCCAAACAGGAGTGCAGGCTCCTCGTGTGCAAAGGCAGACCCCTCACCCTGACCCTCTCCAGAGGCACAGGCCTCACCGTGCCGTCCTCTAGCCTCAGCCATCACCATTGCATCAACAAAGAACTGTCTCCCGACCCACGAAGCAGGGCAATCGCTTCAGATGCGCTAAGGCCCCGCGCCACCACGCGCCATGTTTTATACAGATACTTTGTTCTTTTCTGTAGTTCTATGATCGAAGTTTATCCTTCAGGAGATGCAGGTAGAGGTGCTGTGAAGGGGGACGACGAGGGGGAGCTGCAACTGAAGGTCTGGGAAGGGGTCGACGCGGGTAGAGGTGATGGGAAGGGGGGTGATGTACGGAGGGTGGGAGGGGAGATATGGGCGGCACGGGGGAGCTTCGGAGATGTGGTCGGAGGTGCTTGGAAGGGGGTAGTACGGGAAGAGGTGATGCGAAGGGGGCGACTCAAGGGAGTTGTAGGGGAGGTGTTGGGGAGGGGGCGATGAAGGGGAGCTACGGTGAAGGTGTTGGGGAGGGGGTTGGTGCAAGGGAGGTGCGAGCGGAGGTTCGGGTGGGTGTTGAGAAGGGGGCAAAGTGGAGGAAGGAGGAGTTGGGGGAGGAGGAAGGAAGGAGAAGGATATGTGTTGTGAATTATATAAATAAGAAGTGTGAAAGCGTCATATTTTTAATAGATTGCGCTCACCTTTTATGGACAAATGGATGTTTGTTAACCACAGGATTTGTAGTGTAAGAGTTATGAACTTTACAAGGTTGAAGGGATAATAAGATGTTTACAAGGTCGAACAGGTAATTTACAAAGATTTTAAAGTTCATGAGGTAAAAATCTCTAAAATAAAATCATAGCCCATTTAAATAAAGTATGGCAATTTAAATTTACTACTTCAGTATGAAAGAAAAAGTTTACTACATTTTATTTCGCATCCCAAAATCTTGTTGGAAAGAGTTTCACTATATGCAACTTCCATGGCAATATACCACATATCCCCAAAAGATCACATCCATGCCAAAAACCAATTGGTTCAGTGTCACATACTCATCGATGGATGTACCTAATCTTTTGGTTTCCATGCCAAAAAGTTATTAGTGTGTGCATCATTACAAAGTCAATGCATAATGCCATAAGGGGTCAAAGAGTTTCATAAAATCTTCTTGGTGGGAAAATGGAAATGAAAGATCCCATTGGCCAGTAATTAGCTAGAGTTGTTGATGTTGTAGCGAAAGAGATTGGAAAGGAGGTCGGCCATGCCATCCTCTGGAGAGGTCCTTTTTCTATCCTGCTTGGCAATCCATGGTTAAATGGTTAAAGCGCCCAACTCATAATTGTCAAATTTACAGGTTAAATTCCTATTGGATGTACGCCAGACGGCAGTGAGATATCTTGAGCAGTTGTGCATTTTGAACCTTGGATGCAAATGAATGTGTCTTGCATACTTCACTAGTTCTGATAACCATCTTTCGGTCAAGGCTTTAAATGTCGATTTCGGTCACCATATCGGTATCGACCAAAACAGAATTTCGATGGAATTTCGGTGGAATTTCGACCGAAATTTCAGTCATTTCGGTCATTTTTTGTACTAGGACCCCCATATTTCGGTCATTTCGGTCGAATTTTGATTTCGATTGGATATCGATATTCGACAAAAATTCGACCGAATTTCGCTGAAATTTGAGGCCATGCTTTCGGCTAACTTATCATCCTTTGTCCCTAGGAACCAACAAGCGATAGTACAAGCAGTACCGCTGAACATGTACGAGCTCCCTATAATGGAAAAATAAAGGGCCCACATGTACGTATTCACTATGTCGTAGATCTGTTAGAGGATCTATTTGAATTAGCTCTTGTTCTTTTAGAAAGTAAAGAGCTCGAGTTAATAGAATTGCATCCCTCCCTCGTATGTGTGAAAAAACAGCTTATACAACCAATATGCATACCCTAGTCCTCTCGAGAATCTAGCTAAGGAAATATTATGTCGATAGTTTTCAGTAATATATCTAGAAAATCCTTATGATTATTTATTGACACCATTTTGGGCACAATTGGTACATTCCAAAATAACTCTTACTATAACATCTTTACCCTTTGCCATAGTACATGCAATGGTCAGACTAAAGATTATCTATCCATTCGTATCTAAACCGTCTACTCAATAAGATACATCAGCAGACATAGTGCGAGCAATCTGCCAAAACCTTTATGTGTTTTTCTAGTTGAGAGAATGATAGACAAAAATGGACTGTCAAGAATGTAGAGGTAGGATGGGCAGTTGGTCAGATACAATATGGATTGTATATAGACATTTCTCAAGATAGGATCGTAATGTAATATGAGATACCAATTGAATTATTTTAACTAATTGTATTTCCAATTGAAAGTTCTTGATTAAGTTGTCATTATATACAGCACTAACAAATAGAAAATGGAATAGACATAAAAAGGAACGAATAGGTTTATCCATTAGGACACTAACTGATAATTATTGGATTCTAAATCATAGATTAATTATGTAACTGATGATGATGAATATAAAGTAGTCAATACCACCTTCTGTAAAAAGAAAGAGTGTGTACTCTGGTTATTTTAATTAATGTACTTACATTACAGATAGGGATATTAATCGAATCGAATTGTAATGAATGAACCTATGTTCGAGTTTGGTTCAATAAGAAAGTTCGAAGGTTCGAGTTCAAGTTCGGTTAGATAAATGTTCGATAGGATGTGATCGAGATCGAGATCGTTTAGAAAACGAATGTTGAGTTCGGTTCGATAATAGTTCGTTGGCGATTTAACTTAATTCAAACATGTTTATATGAACAAGTTCAAAACTGGAGTCCTATAATAAGGTTTGATAAGCAGTAAAAAAATTTATTCAAATTAAAGTGGTACAAATCCCAATAAATACCATAACTTCTTTAACCCTAAAATTTATCATGTGTATAACTACGAAGTTACACACACAAATAGACACATATATACATATATCGAACTCGAATTCTTATCGAACGAGCATATGTTATGTTCATGTTCGGTTCGTTAAGCTATCGAACTAAAATTGAAGTCCATGTTCAGTTCGTTTAGAAACGAACGAACATTTTTCGAACTATGATCAAACAAACTCTAATCGAATACGAATATGTTCAGTTCAATTAGCAGCCCCAATTACAGACATGCATCATTAAGAAATATCAGGAATGGAGACATCTTGTGGACTTTCGAACATCCAAAAAAAAGTGGAATGACTTCCCATCAATGCAAGTACAAAGAAATTCCATCTAACCTAACATCATCTATGAGAGATGCTAAACTACCATTCATGCACGTGCAAAGAAATTCCATCAACTGTAATCCTTCAATTTTAATTAAAATCACCATTAGAAAAACGCAGACTCGAACAAGAAGCTTACTCCCAATGCCTCATGCACCACATGGAGCGAGACCGAATCCATAGTGAAGAGCCTACCATTCACCTCCGACTATCAGAAGTAATTACAAGAGACACTCCCTGCATCCGGTGCTTAAGTAAATATCAACTCAGCCTCGTGATTCTTGCTGGTCATCCATCCTCATCCTTCACATGATTCCAAAAAGCTACATCCTATACGCACCTTAAGATTAGTTATCAAGAGTCAAGATGATTTGAGCATCTTGATCAGTTTTTAAAATTCCAGGTTGTCTTAGAAAGGCTGGATGTGATTCCTTTCAGTCAAGTCTAGACAAAATATCCACATAACCTGATCGACTAATTTAAAAAGTCAGAAGATCTAGCAGAAAGATTTGTGAGCCAAATCAGTTGTTAAGTGCCCAACTTCACTCGTACACGCAGAAGTGGTTTGCATCTGGTGGGAATATAATCTAAATATGGGTTTTGTTCAGCATGTACTAACTTAACCTATGTGATGTTTCCAGACAACTGCACATCAAGCGAGCACTAGCACCACTTGCATCAAGCAAAAGATGTTTGGACTATCTGACAATCTAAGTCCGCATAAATCTATCAGAGCCTAACAATTTCTCAGAGAATTCATCACCCATGCTGGAACTTGGAATTCAACTTGTTCTTATATTATGCACCGAGAATAATATCTGGAGCTTCACAAAAATCTCTCTCGATTATTTATTAGGTACACGAGAAACAATCACGCCTTTTTGCAGACTTCATCCGTTTGAGAGCACATGCAAATCACCCTGAGAGTGCACAAACTTATCCATTCATATACAAGAGATCGATTATCCCATCTGGGGCCATCTTCTTTCCAACCATATTAGATAAGAGGAGTTTCAGGAGCAACAACACCAACTTTTTTGCTAGATCTCCAAAGGTCGGTGCTCTGCAATCATTGCATGGTATGCATACATCAACCGTTAAGCACTAATTCATCACACGTCTAAAAACTTATTAACCCATTTGTCTAGTTATCGCACACAATGAACAGAGGCATTGCCGAGCACCAACAGCTATTCTATTTGCAAGCAACAAAGACTAACAGCGCAGAATTTCCCAATTAAGAAGAATAAAACAAGAAAATCACAACGGAACATAAAAGAAAACCCATAAATCAAAAATGTTCAGATACCCTCAGGCGAACAAAGGAGAGAACAGAACCCCCGGGAACGCCCAAAACACAAGAAGCGCGGAGCAGCCGGGAGGAACCCAAGCAACTTCTCAGCATAAAAAACAACAGCGACAACAGAAAACGACGAAAGCCTACATCAGAAAAGTTCTATTCCCAACAACCAAAGATAAGAACACGATGCTGGGTTTCTGTACAACAAAGAAAAATTCCTTACATGGGAGAAGTCCACAGTGGCGTGCTGCAGCGTAGTTAAGGCTAGTGAGTGGTGGAGTAAAGGAATTGGAATTGGGAAGCTTATGGCTCGCAAGACTTTTTTTTAATAATTGGTCTACAAGGCGCCCAACAAGACATAGACGATGTATTGTGGAACATTCGTGTGTGAGAGCGAGGGAGAAACGAGAAAAACCTCGATTTAAACGTGGGATTCCTAGCATCCGGCAAGTTGGAATTCGGCAAATACGTATGATCCTTCGCTACGTATTTCTATAGTGTGCTGACAAAGAATTAGATAACAGATGAAATATGATCCCGGTCATAAAAAGTTGGGGTTTGTATTTCACTAATGCAAAACTTTATCAAAGATATCCTATTTTCATGAAGATGACATGATTAACGTTATTGATATGTTGACCGTATTTGTATTTGTAGTTATTATGATCATCTAACGCTTAGAGGTATATTATATTGTATTATTATTATAACATCAATAAAACGTACTTATGTGCCTTTTATCGTTCAACGAGCGAGTATATTAAAAACAAAATGAGAGGTCTACAAGTACAGTCATTGTTTCGAAGTATTGGTTTCGCCTATCAGCTTTCTCCTCTACTTCTAAGTAGTGGTCCAGATTCGATAATAATGACCTTTAAAAAGTGCGGGCTACTGGTTACAAAGAAAGTGGAAAGCACATGACGATTGTCGGGTTAGTACTCATTTGCCTATAGGATTAGCCGCTAAGGACTAGATATAAGATTGCATGATACAAGCAAATAAAATTAACAACATAATCGCCGAACTCTTACGACTCATTGTATTGAGTTGTTAAATCTACCATTGTTTAGATGTTTGATTGGCTAATTTAATACAGATCAAGATCAAAAATACCGTGCTTTTGTGTCTTTCTATCTCACACTTCTTTTTTTCACTCTCTTCCTATCTTGCTCATTTTTTGGGCCTTCTCTTCTCTAATCCCTCTTGAATTCTTCATACCCTTCATCTACTCATTCATCATCACTTCTCTTATCTCCCAAGATATCGCATTCAAGATGGCTTTATTCGGATTTTGCGAACTGCAACATCGATTCCCGGATGACGATATCTTTCAATAATATGGGATGATCTCCAAGAACTAAGTTCGAACTTTGCGGACTTCTCTTTGGACTCCCCGATATTTACCCAGATCAAAGGTCGAGACGACCCTTGTCCCGATCTTTCTCCTTTCACCACTTTCCTTTCACCGATAACTCCATTGTTCAAGACAGACTGACATCTCAAACTTAGAATTTTTCTTCTTTCCCTTAGATAAATCCTGAGGGAAAGGATTGGGAGGCTCATGATATGAAAAAGAAATATCATCATCTGAGTTTTTATTGGAAAAATTCAGCTTTACATAACTCAAACTTGGACTAGGACTTTGAACAGGACTCGATTGACATGCATGAAATAAAATTGAAATTGAAGCTGGAGAAACTGTCGGTGATGCATTCAAGGTCCTCTTCTCATCTTCTGAAGACTCGGTGCTTGCGATCGTATTCGATGTCGCTTTATTCTTCTTTTTGGATTTTCTTGATCTTTTGATTTTTTTAGATTTTTAGGGATTCAAGTCCCGTTGATGATCCTGAAGACATTGCTAGTGATGATGATCCTTCTCCTCTAAGCTATCCACATGGGCTGGCTCATCGCTATCCTTCTCTCTACCATGTCGTGCCAGATCAGGGGTCTGCACGGTCCTACTGCTCTTGAGAGTAAGATGGCAAATACCATATGACAAGATCTCATGATCTGATTCTATAGAATCGGAATAGTGTACCTAATCCTTCTGGTGATTCTATCCTTGGTTTAGGGGGTTAACTTGAACCTGTGTTGGGATGGAGGTCTTGGGTACGGTGAACTCACGATGCCAACGTGAAAACCGATTGATGCCGTCTCTTTGATTATACTGCTCATTGCGGATGAGTTTGAGCTTATCAAGGATCCTCTGCAAGTCAGAGGTACCCAAAGATGAGGCTCCATGGTCCTGCCTTTGGGACATTTGTTGACCCTACTGCATTCTATTAGATCCCTAGTAGACCTACTGATGATACTGGTTCTGCTGATAGGGGTACTGCTTCTGAGGGGCTTGAAACTGGCAACATTGAGGTTGAGGGGGGTATTGTGGGCATTGCTGCAGGTGGTGTTGTGTAGCATTTGGGATCATTGGTGTACCAAATCCCATTCACCTCCCAGACTTGTGGGGACTCCTCAGTAACTGTCTTGATGTTCGTATCCGTGAACTGACTCCCACTGACCTCAGGTTGACCCGGAGTCCATGTGTTGTAAGGCCCCTGCATGGGATGCTCCTCAATGTGATACACTCGGTAGATGGGGGTAGGAGGTGCAGATGGGGTATGTATCTTAATCTTAGATACCCTCTTAGCTAATTTTGCCATCTGCTTTAAAAGCATGGCAAGGTTCTTCCATTCAGCGAGCTTGTGTATTTCGTTCACCTTCTTCTCAATCTGGTCATCCTTAGTTAACTTATCACTGATTATCCCCATGATGGGGAGTAGGTCATTTTACAGATTGGCAGTAGATGTTATCGCCACCTCTTGAGATACGTAAGAGAGAGGTACCTTGTCACAAGACCTGCTTGATAATCTTGTGCGGCTGGTCTTTGTCATCTGATCTAAAACCATCCAAACCACGTCGAATCCTTTGTTCAGATAGCTGCCTCCACAAGCAGCATTCAACAATCCTTGGACCTCAGGAGTTAGACCACTATACAGGTTCTGGACCAAGATTGGTCAATTAGTGTCACGATATGGGCATTTCTGAATCAGATCCTTGAATCTTCCCCATGTCTCGTGGAAATTATCATGGGACATCTGCGTGAAACTTGATATCTGGGAACTCATCTGATTAGTTCTACTCAATAGATAGACCTTCTTGAGGAACATTTCCTTCAATGCAGCCTATGTGGTGACTACCCTCCCCAAATTCTTTAGCCAATAGGCAGCTTTGTCTGCTATAGCAAAGGGGAAGGCTCTAAGACGTATGTAATCCTATGCTACACAAGGTCACCCTAGATTGTCACATATTTCAAACTCTTGCAGGAACATGTACATTTCTTCCATTGCATTGCCATAAAAATTTAGCAAGAGTGTTAAAAAGTGAGGCTTTAATTCTCCAGCATTTAGTGGTCTACCGGTCTAAGCTAGTTCTCATTCTGTTCAACACTGGGATTGTATGCTTCTCTCATCAATCTCCCCTCATTTCTTAACTGTCCAGGTGAAGGATATGATATTATCCTCAAGCGCATCACGGAAGCGTGATCGTCGTATCGAATACGACGCAAAATGACTAATCATACTAGTTGTCCTGTGCAGCGGAATTTAAAAAATTTTATCCGATGAAACCACATGATCCAAGAACGATTTTCGGATCGTTTCAACTATAACCACATCAAGTATAAAGGAATACCTCTTGAAGCGTGGTTGATCGAGTCTCTACGAAAAGAGACCTCCTGTCTCAAGTCTGATAGAAGACGCTTGCGAGCGCGGGGATGAACCGCGCGATCCTCGCAATCCAACAAGATGATCCAAGCACGGTGAACTCCTGATCTCGTCGTACGAGATCGAACATCCTCTTCGTGAGCGTAGCACTCCAAGAAGATGGAGAACCGAAGAACGTTGAAGCAGCGGCGCGGTGGCGTAGGCGATGACGAATCTCTCCTCTAGGGTTTTGGTGGACGGCCACCAAGGAGAGGGAGAGAGAGCTGACGTGTGAGAGAAATGAGAGAGAGAGAGAGAGATGTGCTCCAAAATTGCATAGCCTTAGAGAGCATGGTATGTCTCTCTATTTATAGGGTTTTGGGATCCATGGATCTCAATCCATGGGACATATAAAATCAATGGATGAGATTGATTTATGTTCAATCTAATGGTCAAGATTATTGTTGGTAAAAACCAACAAATAATAATCTAATTTAAATCAAATATATTTGACATGTCAAATATATTTCAATCCTAAATTAGATCAAGCAATTAAGGAGAGATTAGCGTGGAGATCTCTCCCCATAAGGAATGGTGGGGACGGCCACCACATTCCTTGTGGGAATTGGTGGCCGTCCACCATGTCCCCATGGTGGAGGCAATCTCATGCAATCTCATGAGATTGCATATCTCCATGAATTTCTCCCATAATTTCCAACAACTTTTGTTGTGATTTATTCCTCAAAAATAGTTCATAATTAATTTTGAGAATATTGCAATCTTGCCATTGGAATTTTGTGAATCACATTCACAATCCAAAACAAAATATAATTTACATTTCCAATTAATTACACAATGTGTATCCAATACACATTAATAATTATTCAACAAATATAAATTATAATTAGCTCTCTCTAATACATTATAAATCACATTTATAATATATTATGAATAATTGGATATTGCTATACACATTATTCTTATCCATAATAATCAAATCACATTTAATTATACTGGATAATTTCCACACACATCAAGATGATTAAATCACATTTAATCATCAATTCTTCAATGCTTAGATATATGGAATTATTCTTGAACCCTTTCAAGAATATTGCGATTTCTCCGCAGATACTTGGAGATAAGGACAGGGTGATTGTATTGTTCCACGTATAGTGACTTGGATGTTGAGATCACATCTCAAATCCAGATCTTATGGACCTCCCACAGATGCTTGATCAAATCAAGACCGTAGACCTAATCTTCTCATTGCATCTGAATCTCATTCAGATCAATGTCCAATACATGGACTAAGATTAGGTCACTTCTCTATTGAGAGGAGTCACTAAAATCCAAACATGTTTCATCACTCCCTCGGTATGGAAGCGTCATGGTTATACAATCGTTTATGATCACATCACCCTCAGGTATTCTCAATACCTGTACATCCTGCATACTGGAAGACCTACGATCATCCTGAAGATATAAATCACTTTTACACTATCATCTTCAGGGTTTGATCATTAAGTTTCTCAATCTTGGTCATTGGGAATTGGTATAGATCATATGCTTTCCCAAAGCATATATCTTACCTTCAAATTCATTTCATGCTTCCAAAGAATGACGAGCATGCATGGAATTTGATCAGTCCTAATACCTCATCAGTGAGCTCATGTCTCCCGGTTCACAAGTGAACCTGTATGATCCCTTTGAGAGATCGTATTACTCATATGTCCTTACATGCACACCAGCTCGTCGGTGTATAGACCTTGGCTAGGTCATCAACCTATTGATCTGCCAAATGTACACAGTCATACATATAACAACACATCTGTCTCTGGTCAGAGGATGCATGTCTATATTGTGATAGCATTCAACATAGGTCTTTGGTTATCTCGATCTCGTCAAGTCAACCCATCGACTCAACTAAGCTGACACCTCCGAATCACTATTCCCATGCAGAGGACCTGCATCAAGAGGTCGGTCAGATATCAGCCATGTCAGAAAGGATTGCCATCTCCTACTCAGACTGGAGATCATCACTTAACAATCATTTGATAATGCTTGATGAGTCCTCTATCTAACTCCTTAGATATTCATCCAAGCATCAGCCTATATGATTCTATCAATGATTCAACAGCTATATGATCATCAAGCTGGCCATGGTACATAACCCTTATTGTATAGAGGGACCTTATAGTGCATTCATTCATTCAATATCAGAAAGGGAGTGAAAATAATCAATAACGTTTATTGATAAATCATTTATTAAAATAACATTTATTGTAGGAATGGTTCGCCTCGGGCTCACATTGCTAACAGTCTCCCACTATCCCTCAGAACCATTCAGGAACAATCCTTAAACCCATACTCATTACATGCTGGTCGAAAACCTTCTGTGTCAGAGGTTTGGCAAGAGGATCAGCAACGTTGTCGGCAGAGGCCACCTTGGTGATGATGATGTTACCACGCTTTTGAATCTCCCAAATGATGTGGTATTTCCTTTCCACGTGGTTGCTCTTCTGATGCCATCTGGGTTCCTTTGCCTGGGCAATGGCTTCCGTGTTATCGCAGAGTAACGGGATGGGAGTATCAGAGGAAACTACGCCAAGCTCCAGGATGAACTTGCGCAACCACACCGCCTCTTTTGTTGCATCCGATGCAGCAATGTACTCGGCTTCAGTTGTTGAATCTGCAGTAGTGTCTTGCTTCTTGCTTCTCCAGTCACAACACCACCATTCAACAGGAATACAAACACTGGTGTCGACTTTCGATCATCAATATCCAATTGGAAGTCAGAATCTGTATATCCCGAGACTTGGAGATCACCATCTCCATAGACCAAGATGTAATCTTGCGTCCGTTCAGATATTTGAATATGTTCTTTACTGCATTCCAGTGTTGTTCTCCATAGCAGGACTGGTAACGACTTACCACTCCCACTGCATGGCAGATATCTGGCCTTGTACACATCATGGCATACATTAAGCTTCCTACAGTTGATGCATAAGGACATCCAGCCATGGCTTTCTTTTCCTCAACAGTTTGAGGAGATATCCCTTTAGATAGGTGGATACCATGTCTTAAGGGTAGGAATCCTTTCTTGGAACTATCCATACGGAATCGTTCAAGAATCTTCTTAATGTATCCATGTTGTGACAATCCCAAAATGCTCTTTTCTCGGTTTCTGAATAACTTCAGGCCTAAGATGTAAGAGGCTTCTCCAAGATCTTTCATCTCAAAGGTATGGGATAACCAAATTTTCACACTGGTCATCATCCCTGTATCATTCTCAATGATAAGGATGCCATCTATGTAAAGCACGATGAACACAATGGCGCTCACACTAAGCTTCTTGTACGCACAAGGTTCATCAGGATTCTGCGCAAAATCATAACTCTTTATGGTTTCGTCAAATCTGATGTTCCAGCTACGAGAAGCTTGCTTGAGCCCACAGATGGATTTCTTCAGCTTGCATACTTTTTCATCCTCAGTTATGAAGCCCTGGGGCTGCTCCATGTAGATATCCTCCTCGAGGTATCCATTGAGGAAAGCCGTCTTGACGTCCATCTTCCAGATGTCATAGTCAAGGTACGCAGCTATAGCTAGCAGTATCCTGATGGATTTAAGCATAGCCACAGGAGAGAACATCTCATCGTAATCGATGCCTTCTTTCTGTGTGTAGCCCTTAGCTACGAGCTGTGCCTTGAAAGTCTCTACTTTCCCATCGGGTCCCCTCTTTCTCTTGAAGATCCATTTACACCCAATGGGTTTTACCCTTTTAGGTGGATCCTCTAGGATCCATACACCATTCTTATGCATGGAGTCAACTTCTGACTTCATTGCTAGCATCCATCTATCCATGTCATGATTCGTGAGTGCTTCATCAAATGAAGGAGGATCAATGCCATTTCTCACTTGATACATGGATCCATACCTTTCAAGTGGTGCAACCACCCTTGAACTCCTTCAAAGAGGTATGGGTATTTCATCTTTATTTATCTCTTCAGTTTCTGGTCTAGGAAGCTCAGAATCCTTAGGGGATTCAATGAGTTCCTCTACTTCATTTTTGTCTTGACCTTTAAGGAAATCATCCTCCAGAAATTTCACATCTCTAGACACAAAATCTTTTGGGTCTCAGGGTCATAGAGCTGGTATCCAATACCATCTTTAACATACCTAGTGAAGTAACACTCAAGAGTGCGAGATTCTAGCTTACTTGCGTCCACGTTCTTAGCATGAACCAAGCAATCCCAAACCCTCAAGTGATTAACACTAGGTTTGGTTCCATACCAGAGCTCATGAGGAGTCTTAGGCACAGATTTACTAGGAATCTTATTCAGGATATAAATTGCAGTTTCTACTGCATATCCTCAGAAACTAAGAGGTAAATGTGCTTTGCTCATCATTGAACGGACCATATCCATGATGGTCCTGTTGCGTCTTTCAGCAACACCATTAAGTTGGGGAGTTCCAAGAGGAGTGAGATTGGAGACAATTCCCTTCTCCTTAAGATATTCCTTGAATTCATCTGAGAGGTACTCGCCACCTCAATCAGATCGAATCTGTTTAATCTTCCTATCGATTTGGATCTCAACCAAAGCCTTGAGCTCTTTGAACTTTTCAAAGGTTTCAGATTTGTGACGTAATAGGAAGACAAACCCGTATCGCGAATGATCATCAATAAATGTCAAATAATATCGATATCCATTTCGAGTTGTGGTACTGAAGGGACCACATACATCGGTATGTATTAGGTCAATAATACCTCCGCATCTTGTAACCTTGTTACGGAAAGACATCCTAGTCATTTTACCTCGAATACAATGTTCACAGGTAGGCAAAGATTGAACATGTAGAAAATCTAAAGGTCCATCCTTTATCAATCTGTTGATCCTATCAACAGACAAATGACCAAGACTTTGATGCCAAATCATATTCGAATGATTTTTATTCTCCCTGGATCTTTTAGGGTTTTTATTAGTGGTTGTAACATTCATGACATGCTCATCAGTGCACAATTCATAGAGTCCATCGGAAGTTAAAATACTATCTGCAATATATTTATCATGATGATTTATGACTAATTTATTACAGAAAATGAATGAATATCCGCTTCTAACTAGCTTAGATACAGATATTAAATTCCTTCTAACTTCAGGTACATAAAGACACTCTTTAAGTACTAGGACTCTACCACTAGATAATGATAGTCGTCCCGACGGCGACTGCTGCAACACTTGCATCAGATCCCATCTGGATGACTATCTCCCCTTCTTCAAGATTTCTAGTTTCCTGAAACAAATGCAACAAATTGCATACATGAACAGAAGCACCAGAATCTACAACCCAACTTCCTTCTCCTCCAACGAGAAAGCTAGTTTCAATAATGAAAGTAGATTTCATACCTGTTGGGGCTTTACCTTTGTCTGTCGACTTTAGGTAATCCAGGCAATTATGCCTCCAGTGCCCCTGCTTCTTGCAGTGGTGACAGACGTCGGATTTCTTCGACGCTATCAGTGTAGATGCACTAGAAGATGAGCCAACGCCTTGACTCTTCTTCTTTCTCTTCTAGGTCGGGCCCTTCCGAGAACCTTGCTTCCGACCGCGCTTCCCTCTGACGTTGCACTACCAGCGGGACCATCTTTCTTCATTACATTTTCTGCAGACTTTACTGCAGCAAGAAGACCAGCGTTCGACAAGTCCAACTTGTTCATGTGGAACCACAAAATTATTGAAAGACTTGGGAAAGGATAGCAAAATGAAATCAACTTGCATGTCTGCATCCATATTGGCCCCAAGAGTCTCCATTTCAGACAAGTACCCAAACATTTTGAGTACGTGTTATCGAACCGAAGTTCCTTCTCGCATCTTACTGCGAACGAGTTCTTTCATAATATTGTAATGTTGGGTGCGGTTAATGTCACCAAACATATCTTTCAGATTCTGCATTATTTCCTGGCATGTGCTCATCTCCACATGTTGCTTCTGAAGAACATTGGAGAGAGAACCCAGGATATAGCATCTAGCCAAGACATGATCTTCATCATACTTGTCATTGTATGCTTTTTCTTCCTTCGATTTAGGGCTTTCATGCTTGTCTTCGGAGAGCACATAACTTATGCGCTCAGCAGAGAGAACAAGCTCCAAATTACGGATCCAATCCGAGTAATTTGGACTGGTCAATTGATTGACCTCAAGAAGCCTGCTTAGTGGGTTCAAGGACTTCATTTTCTGAAATTAAGAATGCACTATATTAGAACATATAATCATATATATTCAAAATTATGATATTTGATTAAGGCATTTTAAATCAAATTGTTCTTGCTCTGTCAACCTTGAAAGTTTATTCCCTTAATCACTTTCAAAGTAAGCGATATACTTACCGTTATATCTCAAGCAAGAACTGGGATCTCCTCCTTATCTTTGTCATATCCCAATAATATGAGAACCTATGACTCCAATAAAGAGAAGCGAGAACACATTCCGCCTTGCAAGTCTAGAACCAACCGTCAACAAGAATACAACTCGCTATGCGCAATCCAATATCGCCCCGATAATATGAGGATCCGATATTGGGGTCACTACGCATACGTCCTTACTCTTTCGAGAAGCGACGAGCCCGATCCAAATGGATCGTATGCAGTAGCTGTCACTTCGGATAGGCTTCTCCTACATACAATATCTAGCAACGGAACCCTTCGCCTTGACGGGAGACCATGGATGTCACTTATGTGATCCTCCACCTCATATTCAAATTTTAATTAATTATTATCATATTCATATAATTAATTCTTCCAAGGGAAATAACAACTCTACTCATAATAGAGTGTTTCAATTGGACATGATTAATTTAACATATTAAATTAATTATCAATCCAATTTAATCAACAAACTTGATTGTTTTACTTGAATATATATATGGTATTATCTCAAAGTACGTATTGATTCGAATTTTAATAAATAGAAAATACATCTTGATTTTCTCCGGCATTATCGAATCCCTGCCCGCTGTCATGGTCATTACCGACGAGAGTGGGGCGGACCACATACGTTGCAACCCGCTACCCCAATGCTCTCTGACTAGACACCATATCCACCTCAAGAAAGGATAATGCCAGATAGATCAATTTGTACTTGAGATGATCATCGATTTTTCAACCGAAATTATACCATATAGTAATAATCAAAACATTCTTGATTATAAGGAAATTTGCTACACAAATTCCCAATCCTATTCAAGCATAAAGTTTGATGCTTGTATTTCCAATTATGATCTAGATCAAATCTAATCAATTATTTGTTGAGATCAAGTCAATTAAGGAAATAATTATCTTCTAATATTTCACAAATATTTTCCATAATTATTTCATGAAATTAAAAATTAATTTTACTAATTGACAATCACATGGTTCTAGATTAGTACTGTAATTTCAGTAGTGATCCCTACTCACTAAAATTAACATATCTCAATCAATTTAAATCCAAATTAGACAAACTCAATTTTCAAAGATTGCCAACTTGATTTAGGACAGAATCCAAATGATATTTCACGCATTTCAAGGCAGATCAAAACAGTAATTAACTCATTAATAATGTTAAGATTTGCAGTTCCCACAACCGTGAATGCATGTTCATTAAAACAACCATATCTCGAGCAAATGGAATCCAAATTACGTAAACTCAGATCCTATGGTTTCCTTATTTAATGGCAAACAAAATCCAAGTGATTTGTATTTAAACGTTTTAAACAGGGTCGAATTTATTCATTAAACAGATGTGCGAAAATCAAACGCGACAAAAACTTTTGCGACCTTAATGAACCCAAGTCATCCTAGGTTTGCGGATCGTATCCAAAACCTTCGACCTAAGGCTCTGATACCACTTGAAGGATATGGTATTATCCTCAAGCGCATCATGGAAGCATGATCGTCGTATCGAATACGACGCAGAACGACTAGTCATACTAGTGATTATGTGCAGCGGAATTTAAAAAAATTTATCCGATGAAACCACATGATCCAAGAACGATTTTCGGATCATTTCATCTATAACCACATCAAGTATAAAGGAATACCTCTTCAAGCGTGGTTGATCGAGTCTCTACAAAAAGAGACCTCATGTCTCAAGTTCGATCGTTGGAGAAGATGCTTACGAGCGCGGGGATGAACCGCGTGATCTTCGCAATCCAACAAGATGATCCAAGTACGGTGAACTCCTGATCTCATCGTACGAGATCAAACGTCCTCTTCGTGAGCATAGCACTCCAAGAAGACGGAGAACCGAAGAATGTCGAAGCAGCGGCGTGGTCGCGTAGGCGACAACGAATCTCTCCTCTAGGGTTTTGGTGGACGACCACCAAGGAGAGGGAGAGAGAGTTGACATGTGAGAGAAATGAGAGAGAGATGTGCTTCAAAATTGCATAGCCTTAGAGAGCATGGCATGCCTCTCTATGTATAGGGTTTTGGGATCCATGGATCTCAATCCATGGGACATATAAAATCAATAGATGAGATTGATTTTTATTCAATTAAATGGTCAAGATTATTGTTGGTAAAAACCAACAAATAATAATCTAATTTAAATCAAATATATTTGATATGTCAAATATATTTCAATCCTAAATTAGATCAAGCAATTAAGGAGAGATTAGCATGGAGATCTTTCCCCATAAGGAATGGTGGGGACAACCACCACATTCCTTGTGGGAATTGGTGGTCGTCCACCATGTCCCCATGGTGGAGGCAATCTCATGCAATCTCATGAGATTGCATATCTCCATGAATTTCTCCCATAATTTCCAACAACTTTTGTTGTGATATATTCTTCAAAAATAATTCATAATTAATTTTGAGAATATTGCAATCTTAGCATTGGAATTTTGTGAATCACATTCATAGCCCAAAACAAAATATAATTTACATTTTCAATTAATTACACAATGTGTATCCAATACACATTAATAATTAATCAATGAATATAAATTATAATTAGCTCTCTCTAATACATTATAAATCACATTTATAATATATTTTGAATAATTGGATATTGCTATCCACATTATTCTTATCCATAATAATCAAATCACATTTAATTATATTGGATAATTTCCACACACATCAAGATGATTAAATCACATTTAATCATCAATTCTTCAATGTTTAGATCTATGGAATTATTCTTGAACCCTTTCAAGAATAATGCGATTTCTCTGCAGATACTTGGAGATAAGGACATGGCGATTGTATTGTTCCACGTGTAGTGACTTGGATGTTGAGATCACATCTCAAATCCAGATCTTATGGACCTCCCACAGATGCTTTATCAAATCAAGACTGTAGACCTAATCTTCTCATTGCATCTGAATATCATTCAGATCAATGTCCAATACATGGACTAAGATTAGGTCACTTCTCTATTGAGAGGAGTCACTAAAATCCAAACCCGTTTCATCACTCCCTTGGTATGGAAGCGTCATGGTTATACAATCGTTTATGATGACATCACCCTCAGGTATTCCCAATACCTGTACATCCTGCATACTGGAAGATCTATGATCATCCTGAAGATATAGATCACTTTTACATTGGCATCTTCATGGTTTGATCATTAAGTTTCTCAATCTTGATTATTAGGAATTGGTATAGATCATATGCTTTCCCAAAGCATATATCTTACCTTCAAATTAATGTCATGCTTCCAAAGCATGACAACCATGCATGGAATTTGATCAATCCCAATACCTCATGAGTGAGCATATGTCTCCTGGTTCACAGGTGAACCTGTGTGATCCCTTTGAGAGATCGTATTACTCATATATCCTTACATGCACACCAGCTCGCCGGTGTATAGACCTTGGCTAGGTCATCAACCTATTGGTCTGCCAAATGTACACACTCAGACATATAGCAACACATCTGTCTCTGGTCAGAGGATGCATGCCTATGTTGTGACAGCATTCAACATAGGTCTTTGGTTATCTCGATTTCGTCAAGTCAACCCATCGACTCAACTAATCTGACACCTCCGAATCACTATTCCCATGCAGAGGACCTGCATCAAGAGGTTGGTCAGATATCAGCCATATGAGAAAGGATTGCCATCTCCTACTCAGACTGGAGCTCATCACTTAACAATCATTTGATGATGTTTGATGAGTCCTCTATCTAACTCCTTAGATATTCATCCAAGCATCAGCTTATATGATTCAATCAATGAATCAATAGTTGTATGATCATCAAGCTGGTCATGGTACATAACCCTAATTGTACAGAGGGACCTTATAGTGCATTCATTCATTCAATCTCAGAAAGGGAGTGAAAATAATCAATAACTTTTATTGATAAATCATTTATTACAATAACATTTATTGTAAGAATGGTTCGCCTCGGGCTCACATTGCTAACACCAAGCTCTTATATGAGTAATTCATTTCTCTGCTTATCTTTTGCAAGTCTGGCTAGGATGTCCCTCAATGTGTCTTGATCTCCCTCATCATCCATGCTCTTTTTTGGAGGCATCTTGCTATCTTGGTTTTCTTCATCTTCAGAATATAAAGGGTTTGCATTAATAGGATGGCTAGAAGGCGAACTGAAAGCATCAATGTGAGAGTCTTCCTTGATGTGGTGAGAGAAGAAAGGGATGGTATGAGTATTCAGAATGGAGAATGAGTTATTGATCTTAGTCTCACGGGAAGAGTGTCCATGAGACCACAAAAATTCAGGGGAAGAGTGTCCCTGAACTCGTGAGGATGGTCTGTTTGGAGAGGTCAGCGAGAGGCTCGCGGAGTTTGAGCAAGAATCACCCCAATCCGCCATTCTCTATGTCAAAAGGTTAAGAGCATGATGTGAATAGAGGAGTGATAGGATGGGCGCTAAGAGCGCAGTCCATGAACGCACTCCCCTAAATGCAAACACAAAGAAAACCCCAAATCCACAAACTCAACGCAGTGAAGGCCATGAAGGTTTAGCCAAATTATCTTTTCTGTTTTAGTTGGTGATAAATGCAAATTTGAAAAGAGTTAATGAGCTGTTAGGTGCCGATATTTCCCTACAGACTGTCCTGACTCTTACGAGTAGTTGTACCCACTTTCAACCAATATAAGAGTAAGTGCGGAGCATATAAATATGGCTACCCGTTACTTCAGGATGGAGTCTTACACGATGTCCTCTAAACCTGCCACTATGCTAAGGAAATCCGGACCATTTATCAGCTACCTGTAGATCCTCACTGAGAAGTGGATAATCATTTTTGTAGAATCAATAGTCAATCTGAAAATCCTGGCTTGTCTTTATCCTAATGTTCGTCCCTCTCTCACTTACAATAAAATCAAACGATGAGGGGATTATTCTCCCAAGATAGTTTCAGTTTTAATGCAATTTTTTTGGTTCAAGTTGTATTAGTAGTCCTGATTTTAAGTTTGATTTTCACTGAGTTTAATTCATCACACAAAGAGTGCTAACGAACAGTCTCAATTTTCCTTAATCTTAAATGATAAAACCAAGGGAAAGAGAGTTTATCAGAAAAGTTGATGCAATGATAAAAACAATGATGCATGCTTAGTTCAGAAAACTTACAGTGATCCTCGCATTATTCATGTGGAATACAATACAGAATTGAAAATTCCGTACTATATGAAATGCATGCGATGAAACCACACCTAGCAGATAGTTCTACTTAGCGGTAAGGAGTGATTTAAATTTGACTAAGTTAAAATGGTCTAAGGTGTGTATCGTTAAGTGTAACGTGTGGTTTTTAAAATACGAAGGGCTCAAACAAGTTTGAAATTACACTACCGTGGACCTATCATAATTTCGCCACTCAAGTCGGACCCCACTCTCACTGGAGAGTGAAATAGGTCCAACAAACCACATAAAAAGTCCAGTCTTTTTACATACGTGAGAACCCGATCGGGAACCGTTGGAAATGAGCAATTAATTATAAATTAAAGAAAAATACTCTCTCTCCAAAATAAAATTCCTTGTTACATCCGGTTGCTTCGAGTTGCGCCAGCTTCCAAGAAAGCCTCTCCAAGTCCACCAAGTACCTCACACAAAAAATAGAAGATCAAATATTAGAGAGAGATTCACAAAAAATATACAAATAAAAGGGAAAATGATGAGAAAATAATTAAAGAAATAAATACAAGAAAATCGGGGGTCAAACTACCCTGGGATGGAAAATCTAAAAACTTGATTTTCTAAAAACAACCTAAGCCATGCCTCCCCGACAACGGTGCCATTTGAAAAACCTTAAAATACCCTTGTTAATCTCGTAAAATTAACATTTAATTTGATCGTTGCAGTCGGGTAAATTAGGATTGATCGAAAACCACTTCTTAATTATCATGTCAATTAAAGCGAGCGATTAAGTTTTTTTACTTGGTAAGTCCTAGGTTGAACTCAGGGAGGCAACTGTCTCTTTATGTTGATTTTTAACTGATCTCGAGATTAAGTTTTCAAAGAAGTATTTTTATATTTTTAAATGCAATGAATGAGCGATATGCAATTTTGGAGAAGTTCAGGGACTAAATGAAACTTTCATTCAAATAGTGTCTGAAAATTATGAAACCTGACCAAAATGTGACTAGATGAAATTACGATACTATAATTTTTTTGGAATTTTTGGATGCAAAATAAATTAATTATGATTTCATAAATGCAGATAATAAGATTCTCAATAATTAATTATAATAAAGAATAAATCTATTTATTTTTAGGAATAAAATTATCCATGATATATCAATAGGTAATATATCTCAGAAAAGTCCTAAATTCTAAAAATATTGAATTTAATACCTAACAAAAATTAAGTAATGAAATACAAACATTGATTTTTATAGAGCAAAATAAACATGAAAATACAATTCTTGTTAGGCACAATGTAAATATCAATTAATTTTATTATCACTGAATTTTTGGCAAGTTTTGGAGCTGTAGTTAATTAATTATTAATTTCCGAGTAGCAAGTGGAAAAAATATGCAATTTTTGACAAGCATATTAATTATTAATTCATCACAGATAATAAAAATATCACGAGCATGCCACAATGTAAAGAATTAATTGAAAAACACATTGCTAATTTTTAAATAATTAAATGAAGCAAAAATAAGGTTCGAATTGATGCCCAAAGACAAGGGTCTAATTGCAATATTACAAAAATAATATGAATAAATAAACATGTACAAGGACTAGGATGTAATTATCTATACTTACACGGGTATTTATGCAAATTTCCTAGAAAGGGGATATGTGTTGCACGTGATTCTGGAGAGCATGTCCTACATGTGATTTGCTTGAATTCTCGGGCTGCTATGCAAATGTCTCCAGGTGGCCTCCCCTGCACATGATGCTGACATCAGATAGCGAGGACTTCTTTGTATTTCTTGGAGCTTCGGGGGGTATATTTGCAATTTACCCTCACTACACGTGGGGGTCACGTGATCTCTTTGAACGGGTTGCTCAACAGAGGAAGCAGAGTTGCGATTGAGCTCCTTCGCGCAGTTGGGGACGGAGATGGATCGTGAGCCACAACTGGGGGCCTAACCCGAGGAGGATGTGCTCGATGAAGGGTGGCCAATGTGAACGGCTATTCTTGGCATTCAAATATTTTAAGTGTTTTTAATAAGGCCATATATTGGCTCTAATCCTAGTCTTAGTTGGTTGAAGCTAGAGCTATTATCTAGCAAGTTAGGATTAGGTGGATGGTCCTCCTTGCATGGAGGAGGTTTTATTTTTTTATTATTTTTATTTGCATTCTATTTTTATCCATGAGATGTAGCTATATAAGCATGTGCTCTCAAGCTTCCAAAGCACACATTCATCAAGTGAAATACAAGAGTTCTTCTCTTCTCTTAGTGCTTCATCTCTGCTCTCCATCTCTCAAATATCCTTTGTTTTTTTCTATCATCTGGTATCAGAGCCACTTCCATGGCCATCGTCCCTGGAGAATCGTCATGGGCGCAGCAACTGAGTCGTACGCTCCAGTACCCTCAGTTGACGAACACGAACTACACCAGCTGGGTGATTCGTGTTCAGGCGATAATGGAGGATCAAGGCCTCTGGGGGGCTGTTGCTCCGGCGGAGGGAACACCAGTCGACGTCCGGCTCGACAAGAAGGCGAAGATGCATCTCTTCCAAGCGCTTCCGGAGGACCTTCTCATGTTGGTGGCCAAGAAGACGACAGCGAAGGAAGTTTCGGATTGCCTCAAGACGAGGTTCGTCGGTGTGGACCGAGTTCGGGACGCACGGTTGCAGACGTTGAAACAGGAGTTCGACGTCATGCGGATGAATGATGGTGAATCCCTCGACCAATACACTGGTCGACTAACCGCCATGTCTGTCAGGTATGCAACTCTTGGCGAGACTATGACGGATCTCATGCTCGTAAAAAAATTGTTCGACACGGTGCCAGAACGGTTTATCAGTGTGATAGCCGGCATCGAGCAATTTTGCGACCTCAAAACCTTGGTTTTTGAGGAGGCCGTCGGCTGACTCAAAGCCTTTGAGGAGCGGACATGCAGGAAGAACACTAGCGCAGGTGGAAGCGCAGACGGGCAACTGCTCCTCACTCAGGCCGAGTGGGAGGCACGATCTAAGAAGACCGGAGGAGATTTGTCGAAGAACAAAGCTCCCGCAGATGGCGGGAACCGCGATCGAGGAGGTCGTGGGCGTGGCAGAGGAGGCTACAAAGGTGGTCATGGAGGAACACGCAAAGATGAAGCAAATGGCTCTAACGGTGGTGGCCGTGACAAGAGTCATATTCAGTGCTATAATTGCAACGAGATGGGACACTACTCGACAAACTGTCGAGCCCCGAGGAAGAAGGAGGAAGCACACTTTGCACGTGCCGAGGACGTTGAACCAGCACTTCTACTAGCAGTCTCAAATGAGACTTTGTTGGTTGAGGAAGAGCGGCAGGAGGTCGTGATGCTGAATGAGGAGAAGGTGTGGCCGGAGTTGCATGCTACCGAGCATGTTGAGGGACCAACAGATGTATGGTACCTCGACAACGGCGCTAGCAACCATATGACCGGTGATGAAGCTAAGTTCCACGAGTTGGATAGAGCAATCACCGGTAGCGTCAGATTTGGCGATGGCTCGACGGTGCAAATCAAAGGGAAGGGATCAATCCTCTTCGCATGCAAGAATGGTGATCAGTGGCTTCTTCAAGAGGTATTTTTTATCCCTCGACTTCGTAGCAATCTAATAAGCCTTGGTCAACTCACTGAGTCTGGGCACCAAGTGCTTATGGATGAAGATACGCTCAAAGTATCACACAAAAATACCTCTCGCTTGATCATAAAAGTAAAGCGAACACAAAACCGTCTCTACCGCATCGATCTACAACTGGCGAGGCCAGTTTCATTATTAGCAAGCCTCGATGATCCTGCATGGTTGTGGCATGCTCGCCTTGGCCACATCAACTTTCAAGCATTGAAGATGCTTGCCAGCAAAGGATTGGCGGCTGGTGTGCCGCTGATTACGCATCCCGACCAAGTGTGCCGGACTTGTCTAGCGGCAAAGCAGACAAGATTAACATTCCCGAAAGCAGCCAAGTACCAAGCACAGAAGCCGCTCGAACTTCTACACATTGATTTGTGTGGACCGATCACGCCATCGACTCCAGGTGGTAATCACTATTTTATGCTAATTGTAGATGATTACTCTCGGTGGATGTGGTTACATATACTCAAGACGAAGGATCAAGCATATTCAACATTCATGAAGACCAAGTTGCTAGCAGAGAACACGAGTAATTATCGTGTTAAGGCTATCCGATCTGATCGCGGAGGAGAGTTCTTATCAGGCGAGTTCGCAAAGATGTGCGAGCAGGCAGGGATCGAGCGTCACCTCACCGCACCATATTCACCCCAACAAAATGGTGTGGTGGAGCGACGTAACCGTACGGTGATGGATATGGCACGCTCACTCCTCAAAAGTATGAGCATACCAAGCAAGTTTTGGGGGGAGGCAGTGCGGCATGCGGTCTATCTCCTCAATCGTCTCCCAACCAAAGCGATGGGCGATCGCACTCCGTTCGAGGCGTGGACGGGAAAGAAGCCACATCTTGCACATGTTCGAGTGTTCGGCTGCATGGCACATGCTAAGATGACCATGCCAAACCTCAAGAAGCTCGATGACCGCAGTCGACCGATGGTGTACCTTGGTGTCGAAGAAGGTTGCAAGGCCCACCGCCTACTGGACCCCCATCGAGGAAAAATCCATGTAAGTCGTGATGTTATATTTGAAGAAAATGTGGAGTGGAAATGGTCTGCTGATGTGGAAAGTGGTCAATCACCCAATTTTGTGATTGAGGAGGACGTCAACACCGAACCGGTTGAAATCTGCTCAGCTCCATTGTTGGGTACTTCGGCAGATGAGCCAACACCGGTGCTCGAACCATCTACACCGACCTCTCCATTAGGTGCTGCATCAAGCTCGTCGTCAACACCCAGGAATGCTCCGGAGGTCATGCCATCCATGACAGAAGATGTTGACCAGGGTAGGCACTCACCTACACTTTGGTCAGGAGGACAAGTCGACAGCGACGGTGCACCTGTCCGTTATAGGTCCATGGCTGACATCATGCGTGATGCTCCGCACATGGATCTAACAGAAGAGGAAGCGATGCTCACAGAGACGGAGGAACCTACATGCTTCCAGGAGGCTGTTGGTCA
Source organism: Ottelia alismoides (assembly GCA_037367405.1). Lineage (NCBI taxonomy): Eukaryota > Viridiplantae > Streptophyta > Magnoliopsida > Alismatales > Hydrocharitaceae > Ottelia > Ottelia alismoides. The sequence goes on along the minus strand of JAZKJV010005209.1, from coordinate 72,105 downwards.
TCCAGCATGGGATGACGCCATGGCCCAAGAGATTGAAGCCATCGAAAAAAATGCGACGTGGTCACTCACCACGTTACCGGCGGGACATAAAGCTATAGGGCTTAAATGGGTGTACAAACTCAAAAAGAACTCAGATGGAGAAGTTATCAAATACAAGGCCCGCCTTGTTGCAAAAGGCTATGTACAACAACAGGGCATTGACTTTGAAGAAGTCTTTGCTCCGGTTGCTCGCCTTGACACAATACGTGTCATTTTAGCTGTTGCGGCCAACCGAGGATGGCAAGTTCATCACCTTGACGTCAAATCAGCATTCTTGAATGGTGAACTTGAAGAAGAAGTTTATGTGACCCAGCCTGAGGGGTTCACAGTAAAAGGAAAAGAGCATATGGTGCTCAAGCTGAGCAAAGCGCTCTATGGACTTCGACAGGCACCACGCGCATGGCACATGCGCCTTGATAAAAGCTTGAAGCAGCTCGGCTTCACAGGATGTACACAGGAGAAAGCCGTGTATAGAAGGGGCGAGGCTGCGACGGGCATCATCGTCGGCGTCTATGTCGATGACTTGATCGTCACAGGAGAAGATCCAGAGTCAATTGCAAACTTCAAGAAGCAGATGATGGGAGAGTTTGAGATGAGCGATCTCGGCTTACTCACATACTACCTCGGACTTGAGGTGGAACAAGGAGACGGTGGCATCTTACTCAAGCAAACAGCCTATGCTAAGAAGGTATTAAATGAATTTAACATGTCTGATTGTAATCCTTGTAAGATTCCCATGGAGCCAAGATCACATCTGCACAAGGATCCAGACGGACAACCTGTTGATGCCACCTACTACCGTCGCATAATCGGGTGTTTGCGCTATCTTCTTCACACTAGGCCGGATCTCTCCTACGCAGTTGGTGTGGCGAGTCGATTCATGGAGAAGCCTACAATGATGCATCACAAGGTTGTGAAGCAAATTCTGAGGTATCTCAAAGGTACCATCGATTTCGGACTTGTCTACAAGAAAGAAGGTGAGGAAGAAGTAATCACTGGCTATACAGATAGTGATCTGGCTGGTGATATGGATGATCGGAAGAGCACAGGTGGCATGGCATTCTACATCAACAACTGTCTTGTTTCATGGAACTCACAGAAACAAAAGACAGTAGCTCTTTCATCCTGCGAGGCTGAGTTCATGGCGGCAACTGCAGCAGCATGCCAAGCACTCTGGCTTAGAGCATTATTGGCTGAACTGATCGGAACAGAATCGAAGATGGTGAAGCTGTTCGTTGACAACAAGTCTGCAATAGCTCTTATGAAGAATCCGGTCTTCCATGGACGAAGTAAGCACATCGACACAAAATATCATTTCATTCGTGATTGTGTCGAAAGAAGGTTGATTAGCGTCGAGTTCGTTCGCACCGAAGACCAACGGGCCGATGCACTGACAAAGGCATTACCGATAGCAAGATTGGCGACTATGCGTCATTTACTTGGAGTCCGTGATCTCAGGGTATGCCAAGACTAAGGGGAGAATGTGAACGGCTATTCTTGGCATTCAAATATTTTAAGTGTTTTAATAAGGCCAATATATTGGGCTCTAATCCTAGTCTTAGTTGGTTGAAGCTAGAGCTATTATCTAGCAAGTTAGGATTAGGTGGATGGTCCTCCTTGCATTGGAGGAGGTTTTATTTTTTTATTATTTTTTATTTGCATTCTATTTTTATCCATGAGATGTAGCTATATAAGCATGTGCTCTCAAGCTTCCAAAGCACACATTCATCAAGTGAAATACAAGAGTTCTTCTCTTCTCTTAGTGCTTCATCTCTGCTCTCCATCTCTCAAATATCCTTTGTTTTTTTCTATCAGCCAACACACGGCCAGGGGACGTCACGGTAGAGGATGGCGAGTGGTGTGTGGTGAGGGCAGAGACATCCAGGTGAGAGGGTCGGAAGGATGGGCAGAGGCGTATGCGCGAGCGGAGGGAGTGGTGCGCTACTCTTGATGCGTGGGTTGGCGTAGAAGTCGAGCTGGAGGCGGTTGAGTCTGCCATGGAGGGAAAGATGTCCGCCGGTCCGCGGAGGAGCTTCTGGAGCAGCTGGACGGTGTCGTGGTCAATGTAGCCAATGGGTGATGGTGAAGATGAATGAAAGGTAGGCTCAAACAGAGTAGTGGAGGTGGCCGGGAGAGTGATTGTCATAGCAGTGATTGGATGGTGTACGCAGAAGAAGCAGAGTAAATAAGGAGAAGAATGGGGAAGATGGAAAGAAGTAGAGGAAGAAGAATATACCTGATGGTTGTCGATTGCCTGACGAAGATGGAGCTCGACGGAGAGCACTAAAGTTCTTGCCTCTAGAAGGTCGACGATCACCTTCGAGGCTGAGTAGCAAAGCGCATCCGCAGCAGCAAAGCTTGAGACAAAGCTTTGGATCTCACCCATGGTTGATGGTTGAACATCATCGACTTCTAGACGAGACTCCATGCGCTCTGGCTGGAGCCTCGAGGCTGGTGCTCTACCCTCACTATGGTGTCGGATGCCAGAAGACGTGGTCGACCATGAGGTTATGTAGGGGGTCACGAAGAATGTGGCGGCCGGGGGATATGTGTCGTCGTGCAAGGCAGAGGTTGCACGACTGTTGGAGAAGGCGCATGCGAGAAGGCAGGGGACAAACCGGTGGTTGTGGGAGTGGGGAAGGGATGGGGTTGCCGACCGTTGGAGGAGGCACGTTCGAGAAGGTAGAGGTCATGGCGCAGGAGGTTGCGCATGGGTTGACTGGCAGGAAGGAGAGGGCAGCACGTGCTGAGCACGTACTGAGGGGCACACGGACACGACCTCAGTAGCACATGGCGACTCCAGAAGCGGACACGTGTCAGCTCCAGAAAAATCAGAAAAATTGAATAAGAAGATAAATATAGAAGAAATAGCAAATGACCTTCGATCGAAAAATTTTCTTCATTGAAAGTTGCTCGTCACGAGATCTACAACTTTCATGAAGGACCTAGAGCGAGGTAATATGTGTAAAATGGTATTTTTGAGGTACTCTATGTACATAGACTACCTTGATTTTTAAGTTTTGTATTTTTTTGTGATTTTTAATAAAGAGAAAAATTGAGAAAAAAATATGATAAAATAAAGTACACATAATTACATATTAATCTATTTTTTTATTTTTAATAAATAGGATAATGAAGAAAATAAAATAAAATATGAGAAGGGGGATTTTATACAGACAGTCAATGAAGACTTGGACTCGGTTAATTTCTTTAATTTCAAAACTCATTTGGGATTTGAATTTTTGTGAATTTTAATAAAACATTTATTAAAGAATATAGATGAAAAAGTTATAAAAATAAAATGTGTTAATTATGTACATAAAATATCAGGTTAAAAATCGTTAAAACATAAAAATGCGCAAAAGAGGTCAAACCTAACTTTTCACACATGAGTTCCGATTTTTTATGAAATTGGTCCTTATTTTGAAGTCTTTGAATATGTATTACTTTAAAATGAGTAGATCTAAATTAGACATTGTATGAGGAGATATGTGCATTTTAGCCTTACTATCCTGAAATTGGAGTTTTGTCTCCCATTGTCCCATTATTTGAGTTAGTAATTTTTGTATTTTTTCCTTTAATCTTGTTAGTAATATGTATACAATGAAGGCGATTTGATGTCAATTGAAATTAGCATCAATTAAGTTAAAATACATGAAGTTAGGTGAAAATGATTATGAATGCAATTATGAGTGCAGAAATGCAAATATTAATCATGAGTGCAGGAATGGTAAAAATGCAGAATAATTGATGAAATGCAACTAATACTTGAGAACAAAGTTTCTATTTTCATCTTTTAGTATGATGAATCACAGATTCATCAGTGGGGGTGTACCCAAAACATGAATAAAATAATGAGAAATCTTCTCCAATAGGTCGAAAGACACAAAAATGGATGTCTCTCGATTTCGCTGCAATTGTTACATGTGACTATCCTCGTTGGCGATCAATCAAGTTTGGCTCGAGCACTATTCGAAATGTTTACATCTCAATTCATATGATCGGGTAACTATTCCATTATCTGGAAGGATCTTAACGTTGACCCTCTCATTTGCACTTTTTTCCTGATCTGTGGGAGCTTGCTCGAAAATAAGAAACATCTCCCTCTCACAAGACCACACAACCCTTTGTGTCTGATAAATAGGATAGCCTTGCATCGAAGATCAAAACTCCCATTAAGACATACCAAAACACAAAGCTTTCCTACCAAACACCTCTACTAGGCAAACACCATCGACTCTTTTTCCTTACATGTCAGGACATCCAACCTAAGGCTATCCAACCAACTTCACATCTCTCGACCCATGGTGGCTTAAATGCCAAACTTAACATCCACTTCTGGTCAAGACCTTCTTCTCACGCATTTCGCTTGTCCTTTGGTCACTTTGCCATAATACAATAAGGACACAAGACAAACCCCTTAATGCTCAATATCCCTTCTGCAAATGCTTGCCCCCTTTGCCTGGTCGATGTTGAAATAATCCCTCATCTATTCTTGCAATGTCCTTTTTACTTTAGGTGCATTTACCATGCTTATGTTTCAAAATTTTGTGGGAACCTAGATGGTTTTTATGAACATCACTATTCACACCCATGTTCGTCATCCAATTGGTAGTTATCTTCTACACATGCATCGATTTGGTCGTTGACCTGGAAGGAGATATGTACGAGGATGTATTAGGATACTTCTACGCCCTACTTAAATTGCTAAAGATTGACATGGAAGGAGAGGTTGCATGAGGATGTACGATGATACTTCTCACTCCCCCCACCCCAGCTCAAATTGTAAAGAGACCTTGCTGCTCATTACCCATTATGCTTAACGTACTAATCCCCTTCCTAAATATCATTGTTATGCTAATTTTAAATGATATTAGTCACTCATGTCTTGTTGCAGCCAAAATCTCACAAGCCCCCGCACTCGCCGCCAGTTAGCAAGTAAGAAGCGATGCCCTTAAGTCGCATGTTGTTGATCCTTAACTCTCTATACAGAAGCCCGATCTTCCATTTTTAAGAAAAAAACATTTTTCGTTATTTCGGCTTCCCCTGCTATTATTTTTTATTGTACTAAATGCCAAGACCACATGAGACTTGTACTTTTTTTGTTTGGTTTTGCATCCTACGGGCCTGTTTGGTTGCAGGGTTGGGCAGGGTTGGTTTGGGCTGGGTAGGGTTGGGTGAATAGTAATCTGTGAGGAGGGAGTACCCTTGTGAATAGTAACCAGGGTTGGGCCAACCCTGCCCAACCCTGCAACCAAACATGCCCGCGTGTTGGGTATATTGCACTCCTTAAACTATTTTGTGGATTGAATGTAATTGTTTGTCTAAAAACAATACTTTTAGATCTCCAAAAATGGTTTTTTTCTACTCAAAATCACCTTTATGCACAAAAACTAAAAGAAATCTATGTTGGGAAGAAAATCCGATTTATCTTCAATCCTTTACCTCCCTGACATGTTCGATTCACTAAAAACTGTTAAACCCGGGTGCGTTTGGTTCGTGGGTTATCAAGAGGTGGATAACCTGGTTTTGTGTTTGTGTGTTTGGTTAGTGGGTTAAGGGTTGGGAGGGTTTGTGTGATGTGATTGTATTGGAATTTGAAAAAGTTAGTAGTTATTATGGTATGATTGTATTGAAATTTGAAAAAGTAGGTGCTATTGTGATGTGATTGTATTGAAGTTTGGAATAGTGAGTAGAAGCTGAGTATTTTATGATTTTTAGATGATATGATGGTATAATATATATATTTTTTGGTTGGAAAGAGAGTGGGCCCCACTAGTGGGTTGAGAATATGAGTTTTGGGGGGTAACCCACCCAAAGTGGGGGGTAACCCCCCCAACCAAACGCACTTAAGGATATGTTTGGTAACATGGTTAGGTTGGGTTGGGCTTGTTTGGATGGTTAGATGGTTGGAGTGATAAAAGTAATGTGATGTCACATTGACTATGTATTATATTAAGTTTTTAACGATTATAATATAGTTTTTTTGTTAACTTTTAATTTGAACGTTGTTTAAAAATATTATAATGTAAAAATTGAGTCCATACAACTAATTCCAACCTAAAAATACAAAGGTAGAGCCAGAGGTAAGCTAAATTACCCCGATGTAACCTTGCAACAAAAATGATCCATAAATAAATCTTAGCCTTTGTTCCGCGTCAACAAGACATGATCTAAATCCCCAAACCGTAGCATATTCTGTTCGGCTAGATCCTCATAGGATTCCTTAGATTCTTTTAAATCATATTTGCATAATAACGACGTGACGATGAAATATAATTTAATTCGTACTTCTTCCGTGATGACACAATCATGATTATATATATATATATATATATATATATATATATATATATATATATATATATATTGGGTAAAATGTGTATGCCCCTAGGGGGAGCTAACTTAGCTCTCCCGCCCTTTTCCACAAATTTTTTTTATTTTTTGAAATCTAAAACCGTGTAAATTCATTATTAAATCCTTATATTATGTCATTCAAATTTCATTCGAAACAGAGACTCGTACGACCTCCATCCAAACGGGGTCGATTTAAAGAATCATGTTACCGTTAAAAAAATGACTGTCTGGATGGAGGCCGTAGGTATCTCTGTTTCACACGAAATTTTTATGACATAATATAGGGATATAGTGATGAATATTCACGGAAAAAATTTTCAAAAAAATAAAAAAATTTGAAGAAAATAGGATGGGGGAGCTAAGTTAGCTCCCCCTAGGGGGCAGCCCCATTTTCCTCTCTCTCTCTCTCTCTCTCTATATATATATATATATATATATATATAGGGATAAATGGGGCTGCCCCCTGGGGGGAGCTAACTTGGCTCCCCCCGCCTCATTTCGCTCGGTTTTTTTATTTTTTTTGAAATTTTCTTCCGTGGAATTTCATCACTATATCCCTATATTATGTCATTAAAATTTCGTGCGAAACAGAAACTCCTACGGCCTCCATCCAGACAGTCATTTTTAACGGTAACAGGATTTTTTAAATCGACCCTGTTTGGATGGAGGTCGTAGGAGTCTCTGTTTCTCATGAAATTTTAATAGCATAATATAGGGATTTAATAATGAATTTACACGGTTTTAGATTTCAAAAAAAATAAAAAAATTATGTCAAAAAGGGACGGGGGGAGCTAAGTTAGCTCCCCCTAGGGGGCATACACAATTTTCCCATATATATATATATTATATCTAGATACAGGCAGGGCCGGCCCTGGGCATTGTTTTGAAGTGCAATTGCCCAGGGTCCATTAATTTTAGGGGTCCAGGTTTGTATGTAATCTGATTTTTAGTTTAGGGATAGAATAGTATTAGTTGGTGAAATAATTTATTGTAAAATAGGCCCCTATAAATTAGGGATGAAAACAGATATAATACGGATTGGATATGCCTATTTTCATATCCGTATTCGTTTCATCTCTATCGAATACCGATACGGATATGCATTAAGGAAATAATATCCTTAAAAATATCGATACGAATTCGAATCCGATCACGTATTAAATAAAGAGTGGACCCAAATGCATATCGAGTAAAGAGCCAATCCGAATATGAATCAAATAAAGAGTATTGAATCCAAATATGGATCCAATAAACATGGAATCTGAATACATATAGAATAAAGACCACATATGAATACGAATTGAATTTCTATCAAAGTTCAAAATGTTTTTAGAAAAATGACAATGAAATATAAATAAGTTGCATCATGACAAGAGGTAGCGTCTTAGTAACATGTGTTCTTGATGGAAGCAAAAAAGGAGACAGGGTTTTGTAATTTTTGTTAGTGTCCATTCCCAAACAAACAGAAGTTTATTGATACCATTAATATATTGTATTATATAATATATAATACTAATAATAACATGTTGTTGTGGCGTATATTACATTAACTAATATATAAAACAATATTAACTGTTGTATTCAGATATCCGGATCTGGATCTGGATATTCAAGCCATTACCATATCTGTATCCGTATTCGGAAAATATTTACAAGCCATATCCATATCGATCCATATTCGATTAGTAGTCGGATACGGATATCCGCATCCGGTAATTTTTCGAATACGGTAAGCAGATATTCGGATATATTCGTATCTGTTTTCATTCCTACTATAAATTCGAGTTTTTGGTGAATAACTCAATGCTAAAATAAAAAATTTAATGAGATTATATAAGGATCGATTGTTACCAGAAAATAGAATATTTTATTTTATACTTGATGGTAAACACACTAGGGACGATTTGCTCTTATTAAAAAATCGTAAGGACCTTCTTTTTTCTTTTACCCAGGGCCCATAAAATGTCAGGAAGGGCACTAGATACAGGAGTCCATTTTGCATTCAAATTTGCTTAGATCGCAAGCCCGAAAATGCAACTTAAGCAACACTGCAACCCGTCAGATCAACCGAAGGATTAACAATGCAGATGCCGTTAAAAGTTACTAGTCGACAATCGCTCACATGCATCTGCTTTGTTATCACAGATGTCAGTTAAAATTAATGAACAGACCGTCAAGGATAAAACGTTTCCTAGGGCAGAGAAAGGCCATGTTCTCAAAACGCAAGGAGGAACAATGTCCATTCTCGTGGCCCTGTATGAGCCATCGCTCTATAAGAGAAGCCATTTGCAACAAGGAGGCAGTGCAAGCAGCCGCAATGGCACCAACTATCCTCCTACTACTAGTGACAATATTGCTCGCCGTCTCGGCGCTCGCTGATGGGGATCTGGTTGCGATCCAGCAAGGAAGAAGTCCTCCTCGAACTCCACGGCTGGCAACACCAGGGCGTGCACCTCCGTCGCAGCACTCTCCTCGGCCGCCAGCTCCATCGCGTTCCCCACCACCTCCTCCTCTGTCGCAAGAGGAGCAGCAGTTGAGATGTGTGACTGGCTGCCTCACATCTAGGGTTTTATGTAGGGGAAGCTGCTCCACCCTCTTCTGTCGTTTTAATTGTGCTGTGGCTTACCTCCGGTGCATCGGAGGTTGCTTTGGCTTTTCCAAACCTGTCCGGCAAGTGGGTCCTTAATGTGCACCGGCATCGTAACGTAATAAATAAGAATAAGGTGCTTCCAAAGGCTTTCTTTCGTGCGCTCTATCTTCTCTTATTAATAATATTACAGATAATGTTGCGTATATTGCACGGTTTAATTCAAAATAGAGCACGACTCTCTACTTTCTTTATGGGCTTGATTGGGATATCAAGGATGTAAGATATTTGGGTCTAGGTTTACCCTATTCTTACCATTACATGTACTTAGGGTCTGTTTAGTTGCTTGGTTGAGGTGGGTTGGAGTAACCCGATGTGAATAGTAGCTATTTGAGATGGTTACGATGGTCGGAGAGTGTTGGAATAAAGAATGTGATGTGATGTCATTATGATTTGTGATGGAATTCCAACTCAAGAATAGAGAAGGGTAAACTGGGTTTCCTGCCAAACTCCGGTTAGCTTGATCCGAGCTCACCAAGTTCCTTGAGGCTGTGGACCAGGTCGATGTTCAAGTTTTTTGGTAAATTGATGATTCGGTTTCAACCGACCCTAGGTTTGAGATTGGGCTCGACTCGCTCACGATATCTAAGATATAGACAACAACTCTATATTATATAAATTCTGTACAATCAAAAATCAATTACAGTTAAGGTGAATAATGGTAAGCATGTTGTAACGTCCTAAACTTAGGTCTCCACCCTGTTATCGAGAAAAACTGGTCATAACAACTTATTGGGTACATACCTAAATGGATCTATTGACAACCACCCAAAATGTTTAAGCCTGAGTTGTCAAGTAGTAATCCCCACCACTTGTAATCTACAGTTACACTTTATGAGTTTTAGATGTGTGACTATATTTGGGGGTTGGGGTATTACAACCTCCTCCACTTATATTCACAATGTCCTTTTTGCGACATGTGCATCACTTATTCCCAGTGACGGTTGCACGCTTCGGGTAGCAATTTCCTCCTATCTCTTTGTAGGGGTGACTCCACCTCTCAGGAAGCCTTTTCCTATCAGAGGAAAATTGACTCTGGTACCATTTGTAACGTTCCAGGCTTAAGTCCCCGATCCGTTATCGAAGAAAACTGGTCCTGACAACTTATTGAGTTCAGATCCAAATGTATCCGTTGACAACCACTCAAAATGCTTAAATCCAAGTTATTAAGCAGTAATCCTACCACTTATAACCCACTCTCACACTTTTTAATTTTAGATGTAGGGTTGGAGTTGAAGTGTTACACATGTGCATGCCCTTGTGCATGCCAAAGCAGTGGCTCAAGGGTCTGGAGGTCTATCACAAAACTCACATAAATCTTGATACATTCTGTTCTTCTTAATGTTGTGATTATCTATTATTTAATTATAGTAAAGATACATTCAGGAACATCTGCAAAATATAATCAAAACAGGCCATTATTTGATTTTCAAATCTTCATCAGAGCACTCATTCCCATCTCGCCATATCAATTTCCTTTGTGTTTTGCTCCAACTCGACGACCACCATCCCATCCTCGATTTGATCTGCTTCTTCATCTTCCAATCCGCATCCTACCCTCTTAGATCTTAGCAGTTCTGAGCCTGATCTCCTTTCCTTCACCCACGGGAGATCTCCACCCATTTCACCTTGTGTTTCTTGTCAATAATCTCTGGCTGAGGTTGAGAAAACCCTTGAGCTTTCGCAATAACCTGCAGGTCTGCGAGAAAATTCATTTGGAGCAATCTGGAGCTTCATCTTCAAACTCAGGCACACCTTCATCCAGATTTCTTCACAACGAGATCCAGGCCTTGCAGTCACACCAGATCGGGCGGAAGCCAATCACAAGCAACTTGAGACATCTGGAGTTTCGATCCGACCCTGATCTAGCGAGTTCTCGTGGTGGCCCATTCATATCTGTTCTTAGAGATCCCGTCAGAGTCGTCCGATCAGACGAAAGCTGCTATAGATTGTATCGCAACCGTTCCTTAGCGCCCAAGCTACACCGTTTGATCAGGTCGATGCAATTGATCAGAACTATTCCCCGCTTCAGCGCATGCGCATGAGCCGCACGCGACTCCCTAGGTAAGTTACGCCGCTTCTCCTAGATTTCCTCTGATTTTGTTTTAGTTTATCATTTGTAAATACCAGTTCTAAATATTTGTTATTCAGTCGTTGAGAGTTATTAATTTCGCGAGATAGTCCTTCATATATGTAATCATCCATGTGTTTGTGTGGTTGATTTGCAAGCTTGCCCTTATAACTTTCATTTGTTAATTTAAATCGAAGATGTTTTGAGAAGTTGCAGTTATACCCATGTGTATGTGCACGTATTTCTGCACATTTTTTCTTGGTTAATTAGATATTGCCCCTCGCATTCTATTAGCTTATTATGGATTGGTCTACAAAGTATAAATAATTGCATTCAAGTCCCTCAATTTTAGATTTAATTTTGTGTCTTGTTTTGCACGAAATAAATATTTTAATTGCTCTAAAAAATTTATAAAATAAGTGTAAGCTCCTGCATTACTGCTTTATCATCTACAATTTTTGTGTTACAAAATAATTTTTTTCTTACGTTTAATAATTCAAAAACCACTAAAACCTGCACCGTTTGCTTTATAAAAATATGAAAAATATTTTAAAAATTCTGAAAAAATTACTGTAGATGTAATTGAGTTGTTTTAACTACTGTATAAATCTTATTTGAAAATTCTTTTAAAAACAAAAAATTGTATAATGCAGAAAAATTAAAAAATTATATACAATCATTAAAAAACCAAAAATATGTTTATGGTATTTTTAAAAGCTTGATAAATCTTTTTTTTCTAAAATTTGTTTTCATCATTTTTTATTTATTTTAAAAATTCAAAAACATCTGCTTCATTTTTTGTTTGCATTATTTCATGTTTTTAATTGATTTGTAAAAAATCTAAAAAATCATTGAAATTAGTAAAAAAATATGAAAAAACAAAAAAATATTTTTATTTAATTTTTTGGACATTTTTACGATATTTGAAAATGCAAAAAGAGTGATTGTTTCTTCCCTTTACATTCCTTTTATTTACTTTGTTTGAAAATTTTTAAATATAAAAATTTACAAAATAAAAAATCACTAAAAATTTGAAAATCAGGTAATATGAAAAATATATTAAAATTAAAATCCCATAAAAATTAAAAAAATCTAAAATCCACAAAAATCGAGAATAGTTTGCCTTCAAATTTTTATTTCTTTGATTTTTCATTAAATTGAGTCACCCTCATTTAATAAAAGTTGCCTCCTTGTGTTCGACTTTGAGAGCTATACCATGTAAATTATAAAATAGCAATCCATATTTCTTTTATTTTTTGTTGGATAAAATTTTTGCTAGTTTCATTTTGGGTCACAACAACACATTCACTTCATTATTTCTTTGATTAAATAAATAATTAATCCAACTGAGAACCTTGATTATCGAAATGATGCCGTTGCTAGGGAGGCACGACGAGGTAGCTAGGTTGCTTTGTTTTCATGTGTTTTCTTGGTGTTTTTTATTTATTTTTTGTCAATTATTTCTGTTTAACCATAATTATGGGCATGCTTTCTCATTGAGGAGTGAGCACTTGTTGAGTACCACGTGTTGTGAGGGGGTTTATATCGCGCTTGCGAGGTATGACGTGTCGACACCGAAAGCCCCCCAAGATCGGAATTTGGTTATTTAGCTGAGATATCTTTTTACTTTCTCTTCTCATTTAGCCATTTATCCACATGTTTGTCTCTTTGTTTGCTTGATTAATTTTCTGCTTTATTTTCTTTCTTTTATTTGTTCATATTTTTCATAATTAGCTATCTGACACATCTCTTGTTCTCACTTTATTGGGAGAGCCTGACGAGCGAGGGCGATATTCTAGGAGCGTCGGTGCACCCGAGTGAAGCACATGCAACTCATTTCTTAATTGAGAGGCAGTAGAGCATACGAGAGAAGAAGTAGGAGGTTTGGAGGATCCTTGGAGCATTTTAGCATTTTATTTTTTATTTTTTTGTAATTAATATGTAATAATTCTTGACGCTTGCCCTTTTTCTATTTTCTAGGTCATTATATAGCCTTTATATGTGCGGGGTCTGTTTCACTAAGTACCGATACACTTGGGATACCTCACCGAATTTTTATTTTCATCGCCTTTCACGGACTTTTGTGCTTTAATACTTAAAAGTACGTTATATTATCTGTTGATCCAGGTGGTCGATTACGTCAACATCCCTTAATAAGAGTATTTGTTCCTATATATTAGAGCGTAGGATTAAACCAGTCAAATAAACTTGTACGTGCCCGCTAATAGAAATTACTGCTTAGGTCGTCTCTTGCATCATTTAGGTAGTTATTTTCATGTCTTTATTTTATGCGAGGATCATTTTGCATGTAGACTGCTAGAGTAAGGTACGCATATTTTAGTCGTACATGCATAATTGATTTGCGTTGCATCATCTTTTCCAACTTCCTTCCTTGATTTCTCTCACTTAGGAAATAAATGAATTCGAAAAATCATTAGATCAATTTATTTGAAAAAGATCCAAAAAAGTGATAACCAAATAAAATCGAGTATACTAAAGAAAACTTGACCTTAAAATAAATGTAAGGACAAATCATTCATTACATTATTTTGGGGAGAGTAACCCCCCATTGTTTACAAGTACTTAACTCCAGACAGAGTGGGTTAGGACACAATAATAAGGTTAGAGCCCAAATCCATGGACTTGTGCCCTATACTCCTATGCATTACTATTTGGTGCATGGTTAAGATGCAAGCACTTGCCTCAGATGTTAGAAAATTATTTTGATGTGCTCATTCTCCTTTCTCCATCTGGGCTTGATATTGAACTCGACAGACCAGGTAGATAGTTCCGTTGATTGGGGAGGAATGAGAATGTATGTTGGGCGATAGCGGTGACTCACCCTGTGTGCTTGGTAGTAAGTACTTCTTGTAAATTCTAAAATAAAATTTAAAAGATAAAAGACCAAACCTTTCTTGTAGACTCTTGCGGGACTGCTATTTAATGATCCTCCCCATTCATCTAAGTCAGTACAAGAGAGCCTAGACCCTCTCTTTGAACCTGAGTTTTCATCCATTCTTTTTCCTATTGATCACTAGTCTTCTTCATCACAATCTTTTATAAAATAATTTTAGCAGTTCTGCATTAATTTGTCAGATCATGATATAGATTCTTTCTCATTTCTAGAGGCAGACACCATGGTTGGGAAAGCACCCCAACAGCCACAGACCACTTCTGTAGTGATCGACCAAGCAACAATCAACAACGGTTTACTTGCATCCCTCAAGTCCATGCAGCATTAGATTAGGGAGAAAAGGAGGGTGATGACTGAGTTAGAGATTAGTTACATAATTGAGGCAGAGGAAAGATGATAGACTTGAGGATGTTCCTGATGATGCTTATAGATAAATAGATACCTGAGGGTGGAGGAACTGGGATTCCACCAAGACCTGCTCGTACGATGAAGGAGTTGTACAACCCTGGTGTAACTGCTACACATCGATGGGATTCGTTTGCCCACCATTCTCAGTGATTTTGAGCTTCGTCTTCAGACCATTCAGCTTTTCCCCAAGTTCCATGGACATTCTACTAAGGAACCTCATTTACATCTTCAAGACTTCGAGTTGATTTGCAGTACTGTTCATGACAGATATGTGGACGGGGACACCATTAAGATGATATCGTTCCCATTCTCCTTGGTAGATAGAGCAACCTATTGGCTGAAGCATCTTGGGAAAATTGTCACTACTTAGGAGAAGTTGAGGACCGAGTACTTGAACAAGTACTATCCACTATATCGGACCAACACAACTAGAGCCATGATCAACAACTTCACTATTATCCCAAGCGAGCAGTTCGATGAGGCTTGGGATTGATTTTGAGAGATCATTGATAGGTGTCCACATCATGATATCCCAATCTAGTACAAAGCTTCTTTTGTGGGCTGACACCTGAGCTGTAGAGGCTAGTGAATGCTTCTTGTGGAGGATCTTACTTCTCTAAGCACGAAGACCATGTCTGGGCTATATATGAGGAGATAGCAGAGAACTATACAGTGATGACCTAGACACACGTCTACACACATGGGAAGCCCCCTCATCATGCACTGCATTTGAGAGTAGCATACATTGAGGTGGGGTCTTCTTCAGCAGTAGCAACAGCACAGATAGAGTCCTCGTTTGTCGATATGGTGTTATTTGCTTGAAGTTAGATCGTATGGAGGTTATAGAGAAGAAGTACTGAAGTCTATATAAGCTCGACAAGATTGATGAGTTGACCTAGTGTTTGAGTGACCTGAAGACACATATCATTTACCTTCAGGAAGTACAGATGGCTTCGATGCCTTCTTCACGATTACTGGCTGATTCAGAGAGCCGTATTACACAATCTCAAATTCACACACAACATGTTCACCATATTCAATCTGAGCCCATACATCAGACTCCTCAATACCAGATACAACATCCACCCTCTTCTGATACTCATATGGTGGTCTACCAAAGCGATTACTTATTTCTACTTTGCCACCATACAATCTAGAGCAGCATGAGCCATTGATTGAGGTCATTTGGTACATCCAGTAATCACAGCAGCCAGAGATCCGTCATGACCACCCCGGTTTCCGTTGGTCTACGGGGGGTGCTTCTTCTTAGTAGTAGCCTCAGGCACATTCAGAGCAGAGAGAAGACCGAACCCGATCCTCGTCCACCATATCATAACACACAGTGAAGGCAAAGTGTACATTATGCTCAACACTCTTATACACAGCATCAGCCTCATTCTAATACTCTACAACAACAACATTATGCCCAACAACCTCATTTCCAGAGAGGAAAATTATCCGGGTCTCATACTCCTTATGAGAACCTAGTTTTAGAGGATCTCCCTGGTTTGATTTCTGAGCAACATACAACATTTAGGCGAGAGATGGATGAGTTTAGACATGAGATGATAGATATCGTCAAGGGCAAGGCTGCCATCTCTGCTCAGATTGAACTGAATCCAAACAACCTGAAGAGGAAGTCCGAGCAGGTACAGTCGACAGAGTCTACCATTCCGAGTGAGGTACATGATGATATTCCTTAATTGCATCTAAAAATAACTAAAGTTGAAATCCAGAATGATAATACAAAGTCTAGGGGCCTTATCCAAATTACCTTGAATATTTAAATCATACATGCAGGGGTGTAAATGTAATTTTCAAAAGGGTCTAGGGCATACGCGCAATTTAACTAGAAAGTTTTGAACTTAATTATAAAATTCATGGACTAAATAATAACAAAACCCTTAAGAGGGTCCTTGCAAAAAGCCCACTCCCTCACATGTATGGGTATGTGAGGTGACATGGCGAAGGACCTAGATGCAAATAAAATAAGTACATGGGTTCTATTACAAATCTTACAAAAATATTATAATGATAAATAAATATTTCTGGGTAAAAAATAAAAGACAAAAAGCGGGGGGTGAAGTGTGAAAAATACCCCACTAAGGTGCTGGCAGACGACTGGATGGCTTCACTTGGACATGCAGTAGCTCCTTGTCCCACGATGCCAGTTCATGCTCAGATGGCTAGGATTAAATCTCAGTGCTTGATTTGACGGTCAAGGGCAGCGTGATCTAACAACACCTACTTGATTTGGAGCACACTCGTGATGTGATGGTAGACAAGCCCGGAGGAAGAACCGAAAATAATCCATGGACTGACGAACTTTGACATGGCCTCCAGAGCAGCTTCGGCCACCAGAGAGGCTCGCAAGTGGCTCAAAAGGATGTTGGGAGGTTTATGCAATTGTTGGGGGTGTCAGATGGCTCCAAGGACCATCGGAGGGGTCCTAAGAGGTCGAAGAAGGACAAGGCTTTAGGAGACCTCTGACTTTGACAAAAACAACATGGATGAGGTCTTTAGCCCTATAGAACCTACATAGAAGCACAAGCATGCAGAAAGAGGGGTTCTAGGGGTCTTATTAGGCAGAGATGCGGAGATGGATGAAGGTGGAGTCGGGTAGAGGATCTCTGGCGAGCGACGGACTTGGAGATCCGATCTCCTGATCCAGATAGGATCAAGATGAATGAGGGTGCGTGAGGCATGGCTAAAGCGATGGGAAAGGAGTTGCGGGGGAAATGGCAGCTAAGAATGATTGGAGCATGGTGGGAACACTAGCCGGAGTGGAGTTCCGGCGAACTACGATATGGAGAATTGATGAAATATAAGACAAAATTAGTAGAAACAAAATGCATCTAAGCTAACCTAAGTTCCTGGCAAGCTTGCAAAAGTCGACCGACTAGTCGGCCTGACTAGTCGAGTCGGAGGGAGGGTGGGGGGGGGGGAGGGGAGGGTAGCCGACTCGACTAGGCCTAGTCGGCCATTAGTCGGTCAGCCCGACTAATCGGTAGACTTTTACAACAAGGGTTTATATTTTTTATTTTTTTACTTTTTTTAAAAAAGCAACCTTATTCTAATATGTTTAATGTTATATTTAAAGTCAAATATTTCTTTTATTTCATTGTGAATGTATAGAAAATGTATAAATCTATGTCAATATATAAGCAGACTTATTCTAATATGTAATAATGTTATATTTAAAGTCAATTACTTCTTTTGTTTCATTATGAA
The DNA here is from genome assembly GCA_037367405.1 of Ottelia alismoides. Taxonomy (NCBI): domain Eukaryota; kingdom Viridiplantae; phylum Streptophyta; class Magnoliopsida; order Alismatales; family Hydrocharitaceae; genus Ottelia; species Ottelia alismoides. Next base: position 54,438 of record JAZKJV010005209.1, on the reverse strand, counting down.
AGTATAGAAAATGTATAAATCTATGTATAAAAATGATTTATATATTTAATAAAATAAACAAAAAAATTCAAAACTGATTAATGGCTGACTAAATCTGATTAATCGTCCGACTGTCGATTAATCCTTACTCTGTGACCCTGTCGACCGAGTATCAACTACCGCTTTCTGCAACCTATTCTAGGAATGAAAATAGAGCATAAACTAGGGCTCACTCTCGGGAATGAAGGAGCCTAAGCGGAGCTACGACAGAGATGACTAACAAGCTCGGATCACACACACATGCGCCTCTTCGTCTATGCCAAACTCTCCGACGAAGAAGCTCCGGTCACCAGCGACCTAACTTAGGAGTGCTTGAGAGAGACCAAATTCAAATGGTAGATACGAAGGTGTTATGTGCACGGCGACATTGAATTGGGAAGGACGTATGATTCAGTTACCCGTCGAACGAGGAGTGAATCTAACGTGAAAGACCATGAAATTAAAATCATGCAAAATGGAGAGCTGGTTGAAAGGTTTTTCAAGTTTGAATCCAGGCACAACCTTATACTAAAACTAATTAAAATATACCAAATCAGTCCGAAATAGGTGCTTAGATGAAATTATTAAAACACGACTGAATACCCTTGTAAATAGTCCAAGTGGCGGGGCCTTTATTGTGAATAGGACTTTGCTCACGGTGAATCACCCAAGTCATGTGCCTCCTGCACGTGACTGAGGTCCTAAGATATTTGGATGGGATGCTGCGTCCTTCGTCTGATTGTGTGGTTATAATGAAACCACGTAGCTCTACCAGATGCTGAGAATATGAATGCGATCCAATGGAAGAGGATTCTCGCCTCTTGGTCGTCAGATGATGCAAGATGGAGCGATCGAATGGGCACGATTCACTTCACCTTCTACGGTTAAGATGTTGAGGTTTCCTGATTCGATGGTAGCCGGTGCATGATACTCATCTTCGTCAATACAGTTGCCGACACAAATCTTGTAGTCTCCTACGGGTAACTGACGATCTTCTGTGAAGAATCCCGGTAGACTCTTGATAGCTGTAGTGCCTGCAAATATAGTTTGGATGCGAAGCTTCGAGCCTCGGCCATATGTGATAATCGCAAGAGAAAAGGGAACAGAAGCTCCTATAGCAGATGGTGGAGGATAAGGAGCCATGCTCCGACTGGGGAAATGGCCAGGGATGGAAAGCTCTGGAAGAAGAGATTAAACGCAAATGGTTAAGGGATTAGGCAAGCCGGTGTCAATCGAAGTCGGAGTGGTTCCAGAACGAGTCCAAGAATAAATAACAGAGAGGAAAGGAAGAGCTAAATTAAGCGGGAGATCGGGGCAATAACAGAGAGGAAAGGAAGGACAACAGATGGAGGAAAGAAAGGGTCGGGGGTGCTAACCTGATGCGATTGGGTCGCCTGGGGCTATGCCGCGCTCGGAGGAGCACGACCATGGATCCTTGCCTCTATCCGGTGGGTGATTTCACTGGAGAAGCTTCGCTGCAACTGTGGGGAATGCTGCTGCTACGTGGAGGGTTCCACGGATCTCACCGGCAGGATGACTGTCGACCTTCGTCACCTTCTACGAAGGGGATCTTGCTGTCGTCAAGATCCTAATCGGATGTTGGGCCTTGATTTCTCCTCACAAATGGTGAATAAAGCTTGAATGGAAGGTTTTAGTTGTCTTTTATGGGTGAGGGGTCGGTGACATGCAAAGTTTGGGGTGACGAGATCGAGGGGATAGGTTGTGCCGGAAGCGAGGTCATTGGAGTTGTTTGGGGGTCTCGATTCGCAGCTAGAGATGGTTGGGGTTAATGGGCTGTGAGACTTCTGGTGATGGGTTGGCATTTAGGGTACGAATGGGTGCAAGCTGGTGATCGATGCTTGGCATGCGTGATTGACGTGCGTGATCTCCGCCAGAGATGGTGATTACGATAGAGTGGGTAGAAGGCGGGTCACCTGGTCTGCTGAAATGGGTACTCCGGGTATGTGGTTGGACTCGGGTGCAGGCTTAAATGGGGAGTTTTCTGGTTTGGGCGGAGAGAGCAGGGAGAGGAGAAAGGAGAAGAAGAGAGGGAAGGAGTGAGTGTTTACAGGAGGATCAAAGACGGGAGATTGTGATTGTAGGAGAGGATCCTTGGTGTCATTGTTGACCGTAGTAAACTGTGCTTGGAAGGAAGGCGAATGACTTGATGCCACTTGGCAACTTGACTTTTTGACCAACCCAAATAAATACAGAAAATACAATAAAAATTAGAAGAATACTCCAACAGAAAAAATGATCAACAAGAAATTTATAGATCTATGTGAGATCTAGTGGAGTGAGATCTACTACTCTACTGAAGTCCTCAATAGCAAATCCCCTCATCTATATAAAGTTAAAAATATTTTTACATTATTATATGATCATGTAATACCGATTATCTGTGTTTTGAATGTTCTTTTTTGTTTTCTCTAAATAATATCTGTGAAGGGAGTCAATTTAAATAAAACTCGTTGGCGCATTATGGAAGCGTGGAGATCGCATCATATGTGATTTAGGTCAAATAATCATATTAGTCGAGGGAGTATCGAAATTTAAAAAGATCGATGAAGCCACATGACATGGGAACCATTCCCATGTTGTTTCATCTTGATTATAAACAAGTATTAAGGTTGCCTCTTGTAGCGTGATCGCGGTCCTCGTATCTATAAACGAAGAGACCTCCTGTCTCAAATCCGATCCGACATAGACCACTTGTAAGCGGGTGGATGAAACGTGTGCTCCCCGCAATCATTCATGACGATCTGAGCCGAGAACCTCCTGATTTCATCACATGCAATCCACCATCTTTCTCACGAGCACGAAGCACTGAAGAAGACGGAGATCCACGAACAATCGATTTGACAGCACAACGACAACGTGACGATGATGACACTTTCCATAAATCCTAGAGTGGTGATGAACCACAAAATCTCCTACTTAATTAGTCATTTTTATCAAGTAGCATAGGCGACGATTTTGGATCTATGTAAAATCGTACTTTTGAATATATGGAGTATTTATAACTTGGTAAGCGTACCAAGGTTGAACACATGAACATAAGCCTCCAAGTCTACTAATCGGATCTTAATTATTAAATTAAGCAATTAAATTATCTGATCTAGGTTGTATGCATTCTCTCTTATATATTATAAATCACATTTACAATATATAGAGGGAGCTGGGAGCCCACACCCAAGGGTGTAGGTAACTACCTACACCCGATCTTTTTTCACGATTTTTGAGTTTTTTTAAAGGAACCTTAGGGAGATTTTTTTTAATATGTTGAGGGAAATATGTGTTTCAAGTTTTATGCAAAACAAACATTCCTAACACGTTCATCTAGTAGGGATCAATTTCAGCAATTTTGAGACCATTAAAACTTGATAGTCTTGATGAAGATGATAAGAGTCTCGAATTAAGATGAATGATATCATAGTGGAATATAGTGATCTAATTCCCCCCAAGGTTTCATTTCAAAAAAATCAAAAATCAAAATGAGCCGAGTGTAGGTAGTTACCTACACCCCTGGATGTAGGCTTCTTTTCCCATATATATGATTAATATGGATAGTGCTATCCACATTATTCATATCCATGATACTCATATGCCCTTGTATGCACACCAGCGTGTCGATGTATAGACCTTGATTATGTCATCAACCTATTGGTCTGCCAAATGTACATACTCAGATATATAATAACATATCTATCTCCGGTCAGAGGATGCATGCCTATATCGTGACAACATACGACATAGGTATTTGATTATCTCGATCTTATTAAATCAACTCTTTGATCTAACTTATCTAACACCTCTGAATCTCTATTCCTATGTAGAGGACCTGCATCAAGAGGTTGGTTAGATATCAAACTTTAGAGAAAGGATTGCCATCTCCTTCTCAGGCTGGAGTTCATCTCTTAATAATCATTTGAAGATCCCTGATAAGTCCTCAATCTAACTCTTTAGATATTCATCCAAGTGCTAGCTCTATGATTCAACAATTGAATCAACAACTCTATGATCATTAAGATGACCGTGGTACATAACCCTAATTGTACTGAGGGACCTATTATGCAAATTAATTATTCTTTATTTCAGATCAGGGAATGATATTTGCAATAACATTTATTGCATAACGACTCACCGTGGGCTCGCATGTCCAGCATCAAGGTCTTTAGTGATAAACTGCTGACCAAGGAACTCCTTAGCCTCCCTAAATGCCTTGTAAGTCATCTCGTGTAATACTGCTGACATCAACGTGGGTTGAAGTTGAAAGAGATATGGCATAGTGCCTTGGAGTGATTCTGCTATGACAAAAGGGGGGAGTGAGTTCTCAATGAGTGTGATAAATTGGAATATGCGGGCCTAGGCAAGCCAGAGAAGAGGATTGGGGTATGAGGGTTGTTAAAGGAGATCAATTCAGATGTTGTTTTCTTGTAAGAAGTGAAGGTTTCACATTATGGTGGTTTAGTTTGGGGGCCAATTGGTGGAATATATATGTCTGAATTTTGATCTATTGATTCCGTTGGTGCTTCAGGTGGGAGGGGGGATAACTATTGGTTGGATTGGCAAGAAATTTGCATTGGACCTGGAAGAGATCAGAGGCATCATGCGCTTCCTGTACTACTGCGAAGGAAGACATCATAGGTACAACTTTCTTGATTACCAACGTGTACGGATCAATTAATGGCACACATATTTCTTCTTTACTTGATGACCTCTATGTTCATCAAATTTTCCCAACATGACTGATTGGCGGTGACTTCAATGTGACATTGCGTCTAGAGGACAGACCGAGACTGTGTGGCAAAGCAGATGTGGGATCATAGGAGTTGTCTGCTTTGGTCTATGAGTTGGATCTAGTTATTATGGACATGTCTAGGTGCTTATATACTTGGAGGAGTTCAAGATCGAGATCACGTATTGATCTATTTCTACTGTTTGTTGAGGTGATGGTTGCTTTCCCTCTTTTGAGGGCATGGGATCTCCCTCGGGCTCATTGAATTATACTCCACTTATCTGATCCTTAGGGAGAGGTTTTAGACCGAAGTCATTCTTTAGATTTGAACATGCATGGTTGAAAGAGGACAATTTTAAAGACACATTGAAGGACTTTTGGGTGAACTTTACTATGGATGAACCGTCTACATTGAGATTTACATCTAAATTGGCGGAGCTACATAAATTTTTAATTTAATATAACAAGAACATATGGGAGTTGCATCAGTCTAGAAGGGTGAAGGCATAAGAAGAAATCTGCAGACTAGACAAGTTAGAGGATGAACACAAACTTGAGGCTACAGAAATGGAGAGGTCTAAGCACCTTCAAGAGGTTCATCTGGAGGACAAGATGACAGAAATTGAGCGGTGATAAAGATCTCAACAACATTGGTTAAAGGAGGGTGACACGGATGCATGATTTTTCCATGCAATGGCTTGGGGTAGACCGAGGAGGAAATTCGTTCATGAGATATCTATGGGGAGTGTACTTGTATGTGGTGATCAAGAGATTGACATGGCGCTTCATAATCATTTCCTTGTGGCGAGTGGAAGGTTGAACCATGCTGGTTGGGAGTGGTGTGGGAGAGGGGTAAGAAGTATTTCTTCGATTCAGACATGTGATTTTGTTGCGCCTTTCATCGAGGCATATGTTTGTCTTTAGGCTAAATGATGATGCTGCACCGAGTCCCGATAGCTTTCCCGTCCCTTTTTTACATGGAATTTCGGGATGTGGTTAAAAATGAATCGATAGAGGTAATACATGAGTTTAGCTATGGAAGCTATGGATTTGAACAAGTGAATAAGGCATTGTTGTTCTTGCTACCGAAGAGAGAGGTGCATGTTCAAGTTGAGGATTACGTACTTATTGCAATCTCCAACACGGTCTACCTTATCATCCCAAAGGTTCTAGCTAACCATCTCCATTGCATCTTGGGTGACATTATTGCTCTTGAGTAAACATCTTTTGTACCTGGAATAGAGAACAGAGATGATGTGTGTCCAAATTGTTTTAGCTAACTTATATATTGGCGTGCCACTTCCTATGTAATTACATTGTGATAATCAGGCAACCTTATTCATTGCAAATAATCATGTTTTTCATGAGAGAACTAAACATATTGAAGTAGATTGCCATTATACTCGGGACATGATTCAGAAAGGTTTTATTTCTACTTCCCATGTAAGCTCAAGTGAACAAACTACAGACATTTTCACCAAGGACTTACTCAGAGGACCCTTTCAAAAGTATACATCCAAGCTGAGCATGATTGACATCTATGCTCAATCTTGAAGGGGGGAGTGTAGTGGTATTATTATGTTTATGTACTGTTTTCAATCTTCCAAATTTACTCGTCGGCTTCTACTCTATATAAGAGAACCATAGGGTTCTTTGGTATAAGACACTTGATATTTTTCCCTACATACCCATTTTTTTGAGAACAATGTTCAGTGCACCCTCCATTTCCCTGATGAGATCATTAACCACTTGTTATATATCAGACAATTGTAGCTGAAGTTCACTAACTTTTGCGCCACACGGGAGGGACAACACTTCATGCTCAAAGCTTCCAAGTTCCTCGTTGCCTATTAAGCATTCTCTAGTAACTTTTAAAGACTCTTTGACCCCTTTATATGTCTAAACCTTCTACTCTCTGCATGGACTATGTGCCATTACCTCCTTAAATTGTACATGTCCCATCTTTTCGATAATTTCCCATAGACCTCCCCCCAATGTATCGAGTGTGATAAAGAACCTATCTTTTGGGCTTGACATGCACCTTATGTTGAGTGCGAATGGATACTTTTGTTGTTTGTGGCGCAATCCCGCTAACAAGCAGGATAACATTCTTTTAACCACGAGTCCCACCAAATTCGAAGCCCGATTGAATCTTAGGAGAGATCTGAAGTAATTACCCTTATGCTGACTTGAGTGTAAAAGCTCCAACGTGGATACTCTGAGACCTACTTCAGCATATCCCTGGGGGTAGGAGAAGTTAAAGAGTACCTACATATGACTTAAGGCTATTATGAGTTGACTCGGCCTTGGAGAACACACCAGTTCAGATACCTTTATTTTCCAAGGATGTAGATTTGAAATAATCCCTAGGCAATAAAATGTCAAGAAAGGCAGATCCTTCTTTCCATGATTGTGTCTTCCTCAGGAATCGGTCTTATAATAGTTGTCGAGAGTCGATTGGATTTCCATCGGCTCAGGGATGGGTCCTCCGCCGCCCCTGCCCAGTTGTGGATTCGTAATGATAATACGGTCCGATTTCTCCTCCATGATCTACAAGCTATAGGTGGATTTGCCGACCTACAAACAAGCACTAATGGAAGCTCACCACTTTGGATGAGACCTCAATGATGACATCTAGTGAATGCCTTTTTGGGAGGTCGTTAGTGACAATGGCTTGAAGTTCTCCCACCTCCTTGAAACCTGCCCCGAAGGGGTCACGATCTCTACATGTAAGAGGAAAGCTATGTACTCGCATTACCTTTTGCACGATAACTTCAAGCTTCCATCATTGATCCTAGGCCTTCTCCATATCACCTTTCCTTCAAGCAACTGATTGGACTCTAACAAATTGGCTAGCTATCTCTCGGACAATCCTCTAACGCAAGTTAGATATGAACCTAGAGTTATACTTCCCCAACAAAAGAGTTGGTGATCACCTCGGTAAGGGATTCGATGGCATCAGAGATGCACTGATATGCATTCATTGATGAAAACATATTTCAACCTCTCCTACATTGCCTTCTGGCTAGACTCGAGCTCTCCAAACCAGACACCCAAGGCATGTTCATTGATGATGGTCATGCCTCCCACATATGAAACGAACCATCGGGTCTCTACAGTCACGATCAAGATGGTTTTTTCCTGCACGTTGAAGACATCTATCATGGAGACCAACTAGAGAGCCTTGAAGTCTCTCCCCCTTGCTTACCTAACTGCATCATAACAACGGTGTCCATGGGCTCCAACTTGAGCCACTAATCTGTCTTCATACTACACTCTAGCTAGGGTTTCTCTAGTCCTCTCATATCTTACACCATCCACACCAACCTTCCCTATTTTTTTCAGCCATGGAAAGAACACCACCACATTAGTAACTTAGATTTGCAGAAAGATGCATTCCCCAACATCGCAAGCACAGAAAAAACCGATGACCAAGACGTGAATGTCTAGATTTGCACATTACAAGAATTGTGGTTGCTTATGAGTGTTCTTTAGGATAACCGGAGCATATATTTCTAACTTGTGATCGAATTAGAGAGATCTAGTTGGTAATTTATATATCTCGGATGGACATTTCTAGTTTTGAGCATCTCTGGACCTCCTTTGTGAAAGCTTAGATCTACGAAGGATTAGTTAAGACTCGTCTGCACACTTTGGGCCATTTGGCTTCCATCCCACCTCTTCCTTATCTCATAATATTCGTGGAGTCATCAATCTCCTTGAGATTCATCGACACACTTTGGGCCATTCGGTTTCTAATTCGCCTCTTTCTTGTCTCATAGAATTCATCAAGACATTGTGTATGAGAAGTAGGGATGGGCATGGGCCGGGCTGGGCCGGGCCTTGAAGGGCCCATGCCCAAGCCCATCTAATTCTTTCGGGCCTTGGACTGGGCCTAGGCTCACAAATCTCGTTGTTGTTCGGCCCAAGTCCATGCCCGACCCATTTCCTTTGGGTCAGGCTTGGGTCGGTCCGGCCCAAGCCTAGACATGTTCTGCGGACCTGTACAAACATATCTTGAGCTCTTCATGATTGTCTGTCACGAATTCCTCCTGACAACACTCAATCCTTTCCTACATCAAGAAATGTGACTACATGGATGATTTCTAGTCTGAAAACCCCCTAAATTGAACATACCATCCTCCTTACATTTAATATAAGACACTAAACATTAACCAACAAAATAGAGAATAATATTATATTACTTATGAAAAAACATTGTAAAAATGTAAATCAATCTCTTCAATTGTAAAAAAGTGACATTCTAGTGACAATACAATATTAAAAATTCTAAAACCACCACATAACTAAATTTCAGTTGCTATCAAAAAAAATAAAAAAAGATTGTTCAACAATGATATACCTTAGCAACTAAGCTTGGAGCATTGGAGGACAATAGAACTTGGGGTTTTGGAATTGGGATTTGGGTTTCTCGTGTATGAGGGGTTAGGAGACTATGGCATGAACCGTGTTTGGTGTGAGGGAGGAGCTAGGAGGGGACATATGTCCCTCACTAAGGCCCGCGGGCCACATTTGAGCTGGGTCTTGGGCTCAATCTCGGGCCATATTGTGGGCCATCACTTGGGCCTATATCGGGTCGGGCCTCGGGTCGTGTTAGGTTGGCCATGCCAAGCTCAAGCTCGGTCCAAAAAAAATTTGCTAGGACTTTAGGCCTATATTTTAGGCCCAGGCTCGGCCCAATGTCCTCTTGGGCTTGGGTTCACCTGAAAGACCATAGGTTGCTAAGATTGTTGTGAATCAACCTCATATTTGCTAGGACTTTAATGAAGTTGCTGCTGCTGTGAAATTATATTAGCACCTCTAATGCTGCCATTTTCTTGTTGCTACTTCTCCTTCTGTTATCGCTCATGTAGCATGGCCTGCTTCATGTCGACGCTCCAACAGTTGTTGTGGCTATAGAGCATTAACCACCAAAAGTCGAAGTGGAATTTGCCGTTATTTTTGTAGAGAACAAGCAACATGCATAGTTGGGGATACTACCACTACCAAAGGTTTTTGCTGCAAATTATCCAGCTGTTGTTGTAGCAGTTGTTTTGAGGGGCTGGAACCAATTTCAAGTGTATTGATCAACCGAGGAAAATCAACATTTTTCATCTTTTTCTGCCAACATGTATCCGTGTCATTTTGCTTTTTTGGATTTATTCATCAAACATTATTCTTTTCTCAGTTTTACAAGACTCCAAATCATGTCCCAAAACTACAGCAGTTAGAACAGAACTTGGGCATCTTTTTATAGACCGTCCTTTGCTTGAAAGTTTGATTGCCATTGCGAATCACCACTTGAATTCTCGATTGAAGTAGAATGATGTCAACGTATACCTGCAAGTAGCTTGGTCTAGAGAACTCCATATCATTTTTGTTCATTCAAATGTACATCCCCAAAACATGATCAATAACCCCAAGTTGGGAAGACGAACATTCAAACTCAGAAGTCTCACCCAAACAACAGCATGGGTTGTCCTCAAATTTGGTCTGAAATAGGGTGACAACTATTTTTGTTGGAACTTGAAATCGCCATATGCATAAAATCTTGTTCATGTGAATCTAATCAGAATGTCTGGAATACAAAGCTCCCATGATAATGTCTCCCTTCTAAATGAGTTGACTTTTCAAGTGTTTTTGAAAGGAGAAGAAATCCATTCTAGAGTGCTGAGATCCGATAACAAGATTTGACGCAAATCGCTTTTGCAATTTTATTACTTCATCTTATGTGAACTCAATCACAAATGGCCATATACCAACTTGACCTCTCTTATGTGAGCGGATTCACCAAAATTAGGAGGGGTTTGGGCACCCACATAGCATCTAAATAAGAAAAGGGCATTGATATCCTTAACAACATGATTCTTCTCCCTCTCATTGACCGTTTTCGTTATCTCTGTCTTTCTTCTCCATGTAAGCATTGGAGAAATCTTGGGGAATTGATTTTTAGAAAATTCAACCTATGTGACCATATCCCATGCAGCTGCAATCCTATAGCTCTCAAGAGCATATCATTGAACACCTCATGCAGTACTTGCCTACCTTTTGCCATTGTTATCAAAGACACCTTCCTTTGCAGCAACATGTTACCTACATCTACTGCAAAGATCTGCAGTAGGTGGAGGTTCCAATAAACCAGCTTGCAACTTCCCTCTCCAGCGGTCTCTTGCAGCAACACTACACATATTTTTCTCTTGCTTTTAACATAACAAACAGTTCAATTCCAATTTATAAATTTTAGGTCTACTTGGAATATATCATAAGTTTCTGGTATCTTTTTAAGAATTTTCTAGCATTTTTGTGTCAATGTTAATTTTTATGTGACTTTCATTTAGAATTATTATATTGCTTTCGTCACATGCAACTGAAGAACAATCCTTCTAGAAAATTAGCAAACAATCCAGGATATATCTTATGTGATTCTTCTTTTAAAATTTATTTCACCATAACATGCAAGCATGTAAGCTTTATAGTGGTTTTATGTATCACTATAGTCACTGGCTTATGTAGAAGATCAAGAGGTTTGGAGAAACCTTATCCTGTATCAGCTCTTCTGAACATTTTCCAGAAATCTTTCAAGGAAACTATGGTGGTAAGGCATATATTTTTAAATTTCAAAGTTTTCAAGTTTTTGTCGAATAAATATTTGAATTATTGCATATTTTAATCTATGTTTTTTTGTGTGACAAGGGTCAAAATCTCAATCTTACGTACGAGGACAATGGGAAAGATAGAAAGATTAGGATCGGAAGTTCAATAAACTTCCATTGACGGTTGTAACTTGTAATGACGCTCATAACATGTTTTTAGATAATGCAATGTTTAGTCATTCAATGACATTACGAACATTCTGGTCTGATGTGAATGAAATGTTGGTAGCATATGAATTACAGACCTATCATTCTTTGATTGGATGGTATACAAGAGTCAACAAGACGTCAATCCTCTACAGTTCGTGAATGTTCTCGTCCATTATGGTGGCACTAAAAATTTGCTCCGCGTATCCATTCCTTATTGGGAGATAATAAGGTGATTCTTTTATCTGTGTTATATTATTTCATAATAGAATATGTTATTACTGTTTCTTCGTAATATATTTTTTTAAAAAAATACGAAGCACATCCTTTTTAATAGCACATCTTTCGAAGATGTAGTGAATTTATTTATCCTTATGATATGATATGTAGAATCTTTATTAAATTATTTATTACAACGATGAGAAATAATATAAATTCTTCATTAAATTATTTATCGTAGCAATTTTGTGCGCGCGTGTGTGTGTAGGGTTAAATGAGACTACTCCCTGGGTGTAGCCAATTGGCTACTCCCACCCCTATTTTTCTCCTATTTTTTATTCTTTTAGAAAATAAAAATATGTATATTCATCACTATATCCCCCTTAAATGTCATTCCAACTTCGTAAAAAACAGAGACTTCTATGCCCTCCATCTGAAGGGGGTCAATTTCAGCAATTCTGAGATCATTAAAATTTGACAGTCTTGATGGAGGGGATAGAAGTCTCGAATTAAGTTGAATTTTAATGATACCATGGTGACATATTGTGATCTAAATTCCAATAGGTTTCATTTAAGAAAAATAAAAAAAATTACAGGGGAAAATGGGTGGGAGCATGTAACTTAGCTACACCCAGGGAGCATACTCTTTTTTCCCACATATATATGTATATATATGTACGTATGCTTTCATTCACTAATATTATAACGCTTCTTGCAAGTCGTTGACAAAATTTATACATGACATACACATGCATAATAAATGTTTGGAAGATTTTGATGTGAAAAATCTTTTCATGCATCGGGAAGAGATAAAGTTATGTAATGTGAGGTTTGCACAATTCCTTCCCGTCAATCAAATAAGAGATTACACAAATCTAGCAACGATAATCATGCACAACATATTCGGTCAGAAGACTCTTCCCTATGACATGGAATACTTACTAAGGATAATGGAAAAATCCAACGTTGTAAGATACTTTTTAAAAGCATTTACGATTTAATTGTTATTTATTTTGATATAAATATGTTTATACTTTTTTATAACATTTACTAAATCAAGAGATAGCTATCTCATTAGCTCTCATGTTGCCACAATGATTCCAAAAAGACGATTGGAATTCAGTAGAGATCTATATGCATTGCCTCGCCACTTGGACCCGAATGAACGTAGAAAAATTGAGACATGCTTTAGAAGGACTTGTATCGATTGTTGAGGGCAACGCATTCCCAAAAATAGATATTTGTACCAAGTTATTATCCACGACACTGCTGGTCGCTATGAGAGAAGACAAGATTGCGAAAGCCATATCACGTTTTTACGCCATGCAGACACACATATGGGTGAACACGTAATAGAAGTAAGTGTGAAAAAAATATTGTTTTGACAAATAAAAGTTAACGGAAGTAGAAAGTGATATTTTCTTTTTCAGGATACAATTTTGGAGAATGCGGAGGAACATATAATTTGAGATATTTTCCCCAAAAGCGTGCCTCTGATTCAAACATCCTTAAGTGACTACGGTGCTTTGAAATATTTCAGGTATTAATCGTTTTCTTAAATAATCATACATTGAATATATGTGATTGACATTAAATTTATAATATTTACGCTAATTTTATAAACAACTTTATTTTATCTTTACACTTGTCATCTATAATGTACCAAATGTTATTATCTAATGCTAAATGTAAAGTTTTTGTCATTTATATTTTAATTAGAGTTTCACTTTCGAAAGAAATGCGGAAGATGTTAAGGAATAAGAGAAATTAGGTATACCATATTATTTTATTGTTATTACATACTATTATGTAGGATGTTGGACACCTTTGACTTTAATACCTCTTTGACTATTTTTTTTCTTCAAAAAAAAATGGAGGTTGTGTTTTTTTCTTGTTAAGTATAACCTTATTTTTAAAAAATAGATAAGAAACTTCCAGATTTACGAAACTATATATAGGAGGTTTTCTTTCAGAAACAGAATTGATTTAATAATTTGTGGTCTTTTCGTGTATACCTTGTAAACCTTAAATCCGTTTGTTTAACAAGAAATGTGTTTAGCCATGCAAAACCAAATACACCCCCGTATAAAATCTCCATGTCGTGACATATACTATTGTAAATATCTTCATTTTCTATTCACATATATAATGTAGAAAAATTAAGACATGCTTTAGAAGGACTTCTATCGATTGTTGGGGGCAACACATTCTCAAAAATAGCTATTTGTACCAAGTATTTATTCACGGCATCGTTGGTCGTTATGGGAGAAGATAAGATTGCGAAAGTCATATCGTTTTTTTACGCTAGCAGGCATACATATGGGTGAACACGTAGTAGAAGTAAGTGGGAAAAAATGTTGTTTCGATAAATGAAAGTTTACGGAAGTAAAAAGTGATATTTTCTTTTTAAGGATATAATTTTGGAGAATGCGAAGGAACATATCATTTAAGATATCTTCCCCAAAAGCTTGGCTCTGATTCAAAAATCCTTAAGTGACTTCGGTGCTTTGAAATATTTCAGGTATTTAATCATTTTCTTAAATAATCATACATGGAATATATTTGATTGATATTAAATTTATAATATGTACGCTAAATTTATAAACAACTTTACTTTATCTTCAGACTTATGATATATAATATACCAAAATGTTATTATCTTATTCTAAATGTGAATCTTTTGTCATTATATTTAAATTAGAGTTTCCCTTTCGAAAGAAATGCGGAAAATGTTAAGGAATAAGAGAAACTATATATACCATATTGTTTATTATTATGATCACTTGTTATTACATAGGATGTTGCACACCTTTGACTTCAATACCTCTTTAACTATTATTTTTTCTTCAACAAAAAATGGGAGTTTTGTTTTTTTTCTTGGTAAGTATGACCTTATTTTTAAAAAATAGAAAAGAAATTTCCATATTTACGAAAATCTATATAGGAGGTTTTCTTACAGAAGCAGAATTGGTTTAATACTTTGTTGTCTTTTCATGTATACCTTCCGACCTTGAATCCGTTTATTAACAAGAAAATTGTTTGCACATGTAAAACCAAATATACCTCTGCACAATATCTCTATGTCGTGACATATACTATTGTAAATATCTTCATTTTCTATTTACATATATAACGTAGAAAAATTAAGACATGCTTTAGAAGGACTTCTATCGATTGTTGGATGCAACATATTCCCAAAAATAACTATTTTTACCAAGTATTTATTCACGGCTTTGATGGTCGCTATGGGAGAAGATAAGATTGCGAAAACCATATCGCTTTTTTACGCCATGCAGACACACATATGGGTGAACACGTATTAGAAATAAGTGGGAAAAAATTTGTTTTGAGAAATAAAAGTTTACGGAATTAAAAAGTGATATTTACTTTTTCAGGATACAATTTTGGAGAATGCGAAAGAACATATCATTTGAGATATTTTCCAAAAAAGCGTGGTTCTAATTCAAAAATCCTTAAGTAACTACGGTTCTTTAAAATATTTCAGGTATGTAATTATTTTCTTAAATAATCATAAATGGAATATATCTGATTGACATTAAATTTATAATATTTACGCTAAATTTATAAATAACTTTATTTTATCTTCAGACTTGTCATCTATAATATACCAAAATGTTATTATCTTATGCTAAATGTGAAACTTTTGTCATTTATATTTTAATTAGAGTCTCACTTTCGAAAGAAATGTAGAAGATGTTAAGGAATAAGAGAAACCATGTATACCATATTGTTTATTATTGTTATTACATGTTATTATGTAGGATGTTTGACAACTTTGATTTTGATACTTCTTTGACTATTATTTTTTCTTCAACAAAAAAATGGAGATTTTGTTTTTTTTTCTTGTTAAGTATAACCTTATTTTAAAAAATAGACAAGAAACTTCCACATTTACGAAAATTTATATAAGAGGTTTTTTTTACAGAAACAGAATTGGTTTAATACTTTTTGGTCTTTTCATTTATACCTTGCAGACCTTGAATCCATTTGTTTAATAAGAAAAGTGTTTGCACAATCAAAACCAAATACACCCCCGCATAAAATCTCCATGTCGTGACATATACTATTGTAAATATCTTCATTTTATATTCACATATATAACGTAGAAAAATTGAGACATGCTTTAGAAGGACTTCTATCGATTGTTGGGGGCAATACATTCCAAAAAATATCTATTTGTACCAAGTATTTATCCACGGCACCGTTTGTCACTATGGGAGAAGACAAGATTGCGAAGCCATATCGCTTTTTTTACACCATGCAGATACACATATTGGTAAACACGTAGTAAAAGTAAGTGGGAAAAATTATTTTTTGACAAACGAAAGTTTAAAGAAGTAAAAAGTGATATTTTCTTTTTTAGGATACAATTTTAAAGAATGCGAAGGAAAATATCATTTGAGATATCTTCTTCAAAAGCGTGGCTCTGATTCAAAAATCCTTAAGTGACTACGGTGCTTTGAAATATTTTAGGTATGTAATCGTTTTCTTAAATAATCATACATGAAATATATCTAATTGATATTAAATTTATAATATGTACGCTAAATTTATAAACAACTTTATTTTATCTTCAGACTTGTAATCGATAGTGTACCAAAATGTTATTATCTAATGCTAAATGTGAAGCTTTTGTCATTTATATTTTAATTAGAGTTTCACTTTCAAAAGAAATGCGGAAGATGTTAAGGAATAAGAGAAACTAGGTATACCATATTGGTTGTTATTGTTATTACATGTTTTTATGTAGGATATTGGACACCTTTGACTTTGATACCTCTTTAACTATTATTTTTTCTTCAACAAAAAATTGGAGGTTGTATTTTTTTCTTAATAAGTATAACCTTATTTTTAAAAATAGAAATAACTTTTAGATTTACGAAAATCTATATAAAGGTTTTCTTACAGAAACAGAATTGTTTAATACTTGGTGGTTTTTTCATTATACCATGTAGACCTTGAATCCGTTTGTTTAACAAGAAAATTGTTTGCATATGCAAAATCAAATACACCCCCGCACTAAATCTCCATGTCGTGACATATATTATTGTAAATATCTTCATTTTCTATAATATATATAACGTAGAAAAATTGAGACGTTCTTTATAAGGACTTCTATCGATTGTTGGAGGTAACACATTTCCAAAAATATCTATTTGTACCAAGTATTTATCCACGACACCACTGTTCGCTATGGGATAAGATAAGATTACGAAAGCTATATAATTTTTTTACGTCATGTAGACACACATATTGGTGAACATGTAGTAGAAGTAAGTGGGAAAAAATGTTGTTTTGACAAATTAAAAGTTTACGGAAGTAAAAAGTGATATTTTCCTGTTTAGGATACAAATTTGGAGAATGCGAAGAAATATATCATTTGAGATATCTTTCCCAAAAATGTGGCTCTGATTCAAAAATCCTTAAGTGACAACGGTGCTTTGAAATATTTCAGGTATATAATCGTTTTCTTAAATAATAAAAAATGGAATATATCTGATTGATATTAAATTTATAATATATACGCTAAATTTATAAATAACTTTATTTTATCTTCAGACTTGTCATGTATAATGTACCAAAGTATTATTATCTAATGCTAAATGTGAAGCTTTTGCCATTTATATTTTAATTAGAGTTCCACTTTCGAAAGAAATGCGGAAGATGTTAAGGAATTACAGAAACTAGGTATAACGTATTGTTTATTATTGTTATTACATGTTATTATGTAGGATGTTGGATACCTTTGACTTTGATACCTCTTTGACTATTATTAAGTATGACCTTATTTTTAAAAAATAGAGAAGAAACTTACAGATTTACGAAAATCTATATATGAGGTTTTCTTACAGAAACAGAATTGGTTTAATACTTTGTGGTCTTTTCATGTATACCTTTGATAAGCGATCCGAACGACTAAGGTAAAAGTACAAAAATGGTCGTTGCGACCTCGGTCGCTCAGATGCGCTAAATCAAGAAAAATGAACCACTCGAAACAAATAAAATCAATCGAAGCAAGGAAGCGGTCCTGCTATGTGTTTAACCTGGTATAGCACCCAGGGTCGAACTCAAGGAGCACGGGTTGGCCAAGAGGCATACGAAGTAGTCAAAACAAATACAAGAAAAGAGGAAAATATTTTTAGTGGTTTTTAATTATTTTTATATTTTTTTTGGATTTTTAATATGTAAAGAAAATAAGAAAGACAAAAACAATCACACTTCAACAAATTATTTAATACATCAAAAATCAAGCAAAAATTCAAACAAAAATATTTTATATGTTTTATAATTTTTTATGTTTTTGGTGAATTTTTGGAATTTTTCTGATATTTATTTTAATTTCTAAAAATCAAACAGTAGCAAAAAGCAATGGCACTGTCCAGCCAGGCCTAAAGTCCCTAGATAAAATACCTAAGGACATCAAAAAGGCCTGGAGGTAATTTTCCTATAAAATAGATGAAATAAGGAAAATTTAGGTACCAGATTTATTATTTTTGGATTTTTAATGTACTTATTAGAATTTTTATGGGTTTTTTGGGGTTTTTAAGTTTTTAGTGGTTTCCAGTGATGAAAAGTAGCCAAAATTGGCTAGAAAATCAAACACACTAAACTAAACAGTACCTAATTTTTATAGAATTTTTAGGGGAGTTTTTATATTTTTTTGGGGTTTTTAAATCTAGACAATAGCAAAAATGTAGGTTTTTGAATTTTTAAAAATAACAAACGAAATAAAAAATGTCCTCAAAAATTCACAAAAATTCTACACCATGGCAGGAGCCATGTGTCAGATTTTTGTCGAATTTGGAGGTGATTTGATATTTTATTCAAAAATGACAAGAGGGTACTGTGCACAAGGACTGAAATGCAAATACCCTAAGTTCTGGGGGTCCCGGTGCAAAATACCTAGCAAAACACGCGCCAAGCGCGTGCCTGGGGCACTTAGGGACCTATCTGTAATAAAAAGAAGTCCCAAGGACCAATTGGTAACACGTACCAAAAGTCCGAGGGCCTCAGCTGCAAATAACCCAAGAAATCACGCACATGCGGAATTAAACCATTCACAGGGGCATAAATGAAAATATTAAAAAGATTTCATTCATTTCATAACAGCCAGAACAACAAGGGCATAGACTGCAAATATCCCAAAAATACACGTGACGAAGCACGTGGCTCACACATGCAGGGGTATAAATGCAAATAAACTAAGCTCGAGGTCCTCTATGCAATTTACCCTAAAACTAAACAACGTATTTAAATATTTACAGGACTAATGCGAAATAAAATAAAGATAAGGGCCTAAGGGTAAATTACCCTTTATTAAGCGGAGCTGATGGATGGCCGCCACGTGGCGATCGGACGGTCAGGATGGGGCGGCTCTCGACGCTGCTGCTGCTCTGCACGATCCAACGGTCCAGGCCAGGACATGTGTGGATCTGACGGCCTGGATCTTTCGCCTCAGATCTGACGTCAAAGGGGGGGCTCCAGCCACCAACGGTCAGGATGGCACCTGGAGCGGGAGGCTAATCCGACGGCTCGGGAGGGTCCTGGAAGAACAAGAGGCCGACGAACTTTGCCGGCCCAGTACGTGCGCTCCGGTCCTCCGCGGGGGCTTCTGGTGACTGAGGAAGCTTCGCCTTGGCCTCCCGCGTCTGTGGGACGTCTCCGATGAATCAGCGGAGCTCCGGAGAGCTCTGTCGACTCCGGCGGAGAAGAAGCTCCGGTCCTCAAGTAGGAGGGCCTCAGATAGCCCTCGATTGACCTGCAAAACGCAACCAAAGAGCTCCTGGGTCGAGGGCAAACTGCCTCGACCCCGTTAGAGGTGGTGCAAGTGGACGGTGCGGTGGTGCGGGCGAACCCCGGCGATGCGACGGCGAAGGGGTTCGAACCCCAGCTCCTGTGCGAGCTGGGTTGAACGGAGGGGCGGAGAAGGTGCGCGGGGGAAAGGCGAACGTGATGAGGGACTCGGATGATCGAACGGAAGGGGGTGATGGTCGGAATCGATGATGGTCGGTGACGGCGAGATTTGGGGCTAATCGAAAATTAGAGAACTAGGGACAAAATCTGAGCTACTTGGGTGGATGGGTGGGCTGTGGTCGAGCTTGCGCAGCTCTGGGTCTTCGCCTCAAGCACCGCCGACGTCCGAGGCTCGAGCTCCACCTCGGGGCGGAGCACGGCGGTGAAGAATCGCCGGATCGATGGCTTTCACCTCCTCTCCTCGCTGCAATAGGTCGAGGCGCGAGCTGTCACCTCTCTCTCTCTGGAGCTCACTGGAGAACGAAGCAAATGGCCAAAGACAGAGAAAATGGGTGGCGGAGCTGGGTATTTAAGTGGGTGCAGGTCCGGCTAGGGCTGGTCGGGTAGGGCTGTGAGAAGCGCGGATCCCGATGTGGATACCCCGGCGAGGGTCTCGGATGCACGAAGAAGAGATAGGACCCGGGGTTTTCGGAGATGGCGAGCGGATCGAGCGCAGAAAAAGAGGAGAAGTCGGGTTGGGCGCGAGATCCGCTGGAGAAGGAGGTCCGCGGAGGGAGTTGACTGGAGGTCAACATCTCCGTGGGCCAATGAGAAGCTGCCACGTGGAAAAGATTTGAAGCTCAAAAATAAGGCAGCAAATGGCCGATGTTGCAAAAACTTAAAACACGAATTATTTTTATTTTATTTTTTGTATTTTTTTGGTGATTTTTAATTAATTTTTGGAAATAAAAATAAGGTATATACATTATATATCTATATATAGGTATATATACAATATGTAGGCTTTTGATTTTTGATTTTTAATTATTATTTTTGTACAATTTTATTCCTATTTTATATTTTATTCATTTATAGTATAAAATAAGGAATAAAAGAGTATTTTTATTTTGTTTTTATTATTTATATACATAGGTAAAATAAATAGATATATACATCTATATACATGGTATATATACAATGAATTTTTTTATATTTTGAATTTTGTAATTTTTATTTGATTTTTGTTTTGATTCTTTTTATTTTATTTATTTACAATATATAACCTAGAATATTTACAAAAAGTTTTGAAAATAACTTTATTTATTTACAAGGTTAAATAAATATAGAGGCATGGTCTATGTACATGATGAAAGGGTACTTTTAATCTTTTTGGTTTTTACCTTTTTGTTTTGTTTTTATCTTTTATAACTATATACAAATATTTACAACTGTATTTTTGGTGAGGAAAATATTTTTATTTTATTTACATAATTATTTACACAAGAGCGCCTATCTCCCTCTACTTTGGCTTTTATGCGGTCAGGCCTATGCTGAGCCCTCCCTTGGGTTAGGTTGCTCAATATTTATTCTAAATATTTCCCTCTTTTTCTTTTTAATCTTTATTCTTTTATTTTTGCACAAAAACATGCTAATTATAGGTTTTTACACAATGCATGATTTTGGTAATTATTTATATTTACATATATCTACATGCATTTGCAAAGGTTTTTGTAGCTAAAATATAAGAATAAAGAGTCATGAATGGGTATTCATCACCCCCCTATACTAAATTTGCTAGTCCCTTAGAAAACACTTATTTGAAAAAGAAGTGAAAAAGAAAGGAAAAAAAGAAAAAAAGAAAAAGTGGATGTACATGGATCAAGGTTGATTATTAAACTTGCCTTCATTAAATTGGGATATGGAGCTCGATCAGATCTTTGGATTATTAATGTGTCGGAACCTTATTTGGACTTAAGCTTAAAACCCAACAGCCTCTAAGTTCCACCAATCTATGGGCAAGACTCCTCAATAAACCAGGTCAGAACGAGTCTACATACACAAACTCTAATGACCATGAATCTTTCCATGCAGTGTAAGTGATATGTGGCTCCCCACCTCAGAAGTAACAAAGAAACGACCTCCCTCAACCTGGTAACTCTAATGCCTCGGTCTAGCAACTCTTTCCTCGAGAAGCAGGGTATTCCCTTCTAAGTTCAAGTGCAACCGGCTCAAGAAGAGGAGGAAGAAGTATAGACTTTTGGAAGCTTAGCCAGTGTAGCTAAGTCTCCCGCTGCAAGCTTCATGAGATGTAACATGGATACCATAAGCTTTTGCTTTATTTGACTATATACACTCCGGTGGGGTTATTAAATTTTCAATCCGACCCACCACTTCTTTGGAGTTCTTTTTGCATTTTGCATATTTTTTTTCAAGGACTTCTATACAACATATCTACATGGTGCAGCATATATACAAGAAATTTTCCTCTTGAGCCAGTAGACTATCCCTCTTTTGAAGCTTTATTGCAACCCACAGCTTCTGTCTTTAGCCTTCATCACCACTAGACCAAGTTGAGACGTACTTCCTTCATTAGAAGAAGAAGAGAGGTTCCGCCTAGAAGTACTACCCTCATATGCTACCCCAAGCCAAAGGAAACTGCCTCCTCACCACCTCATCCGTGGAGAGCCATGTGTAAAGTGCTGGTGCAAGTCAAGCCATTGTCTCTAAGAGTCATGCGTGTGTTGTTAAGTGCTCTACTTAGGCTTCATCAAGATGACATATGCTCATAGCCTAGCGGACTCAAAGAATTAAGTCCTTATGGACCTGAAGAGCCTTAACCCTAAGCCCTATAAGGTTCCTCTTAAAGTTAGGTGGATTAAGATCTTATTCAAGCTCCATTTCTCAATTTAATTCTAGGCTTAGTTTAAATGTCAACTCTCATCCAGGAAAACTATATACATATGTACACAAGATGCTTATTTACATAAATTTTACAATCATGCAAAATTTTTGAAAAATGTTTTGAAATCATGGATAAATGATGCATGAGGTGCAAGTTTTGCAAAAAGATATTTACAAACATTTACACAAGATTTTTGCAATCTTTTGATTTTCAAAACATTTTGGAAAAATTTTGTACTATATACATAATTTTGATACAAAAATATTTACACAAGCTTTACACAAAAGATTTTTGAAATCTTTGTTACAAAAATACTTTGTACACTAGCTATGTATGTGCAAATAAAAGAAGTTTATGTACATGAAAATTTTTTATTTTTTGTGATTTTTAGCCATTTTATTTATTAACACACTCACACAAAGTACGAGTTATGGCTAAAGTATATATGAAATATATACACACCCCCCTCTACTTAGCTCGAACGATGTCCTCAGAGTGATCAAGAGCGATGACGAAGACATAACTCGTGCTTTAGTAAAAGGGAAGTGAAAAGGAATGGCTAAGTACAGGAACGAATAAATGAATAGAATGAGAGGGACTCGGTGGTTTCCCCCTATACTTAGGATTAACTAATCCTAAGTATAGCAAGCTGTACATGAAGGGAAATCCGAGTGAAGAAGATACAGAGTCTGCCCCCCCTATACTTAGGGTAAAATATCCCTAAGTATAGGCAGCAAAATAGGAGCAGAAAGAATGAAAAGTATACCCGCAGGTCCTACATCCCCCCTATACTTAGGGTAAAGTACACCCTAAGTATATCATAATCATACGATGAGAAAAGGGATGTGGGACTAAAGAATAGAATGATATGGACAACCGGATCTATACAAGGCGGAGGAACAGTGAAAATCAGGCGTGAGACGCAAAAGATGTGAGTCAAGAGACCACATCTCACGCAAAATGAATAGGGGCAACAATAACGTCCCGCAGCTCATGATCTAAAAATGGCTTGAGCCGCTGGCCGTTCACTCGAAAGGTACTCTCAGAAGACAACTCGGATATATCAATGCTACCATTGTCGTGTACCTTTCTGACCAAGTAGGGTCCCTTCCATTTGCTCTGCAGCTTCCCTGGAAACAAACGAAGCCTCGCATCAAACAGCCATACTCTCTGTCCAATCTCAAAATGCTTGTGGCTGATGTGAGAATCATTCCACTCCTTGACTTTCTCCTTATAATGTAGGCTGCTTGAGAAAGCTGCATCTCTAAGCTCCTCCAGGGCAGCTAACTCTGCCCTCCTCTGGTCTCCCATACCATCTGGATCCATCAAAATATCTGTAACTGCCCAAAGTGACTTGTGCCTCAGCTCAACAGGTAAATGGCATGGCTTGCCATACACGAGGCAAAAGGGAGATGTGCCCAAAGGTGTCTTGAAAGACGTTCTATATGCCCACAAGACCGAGTCCAAAAGCTGTGACCAATCCTTTCGGTCAGGGCGGACGACTTTCTGCAGAATAGTCTTGATCTCCCTATTCGACACCTCAGCTAGACCATTCGTCTGTGGATGGTAAGGTGTGGCAACACGATGGTCTATACTGAACTCGCTAGCAAGGGCCTTCACCTGGTCGTTGATGAAGTGAGATCCCCCATCAGAAATCAGAACTCGTGGAACCCCGAACCGCGTGATGATATGCTTCCTCAAAAATCTGCAAACTGTCCTCGCATCAGTGGCTCGGGCGGGGATAGCCTCCACCCAACGACTCACATAATCAACGGCCAACAAAATGTACTCAAATCCCTGACTCTTAGGGAATGGACCCATGAAATCGATGCCCCATGCGTCAAAAACCTCACAGAAGTGAATGAGCTGCATCAGCATCATATCACGCTGTCCACAAGTGCCCATCCTCTGAAAGTCAGTACACCTCTTCACGAACTCATCAGAGTCCTTGAATAGGGTAGGCCACCACAAGCCGGATTGGAGCACTTTCTGTGCCGTTCTCCTCCCAGAATGATGTCCTCCTGCCTCAAGCTTGTGGCAGTAAGTGAGGACGCTATGGTGTTCCTCCTGAGGAATACACCGACGCCAGATGCTATCCCCTCCTTCGTGGTAAAGGATGGGATCCTCCCAATGGTAGGACTTGGCCCTCGCAAGGAAGGTCTCAAGCCTCTGCCTGGGCCAATCCTGTGGGACTTTCCCAGCAACGAGAAAGTTCACAATATCGGCATACCACGGGAGTGAGGCGATAGCAAGGATCGCCTCATCTGGGAAGGTATCTCGAATAGGATCAATCTGCTCAGACTCCTCAGGCTGCTCTAAAAGGGAGAGGTGATCCGCCACCACATTCTTGACTCCAGGCTTATCCTTGATCTCAATGTCGAACTCCTGGAGTAGAAGGATCCATCTAGTCAGTCTGGCCTTGGCATCCTTCTTTGCCATGAGGTACCTGATGGCGGTGTGATCTGTAAACAAAGTCACTCTAGATCCAATGATATACGATCTGAACTTATCCAGGGCAAACACTACGGCTAGCATCTCCTTCTCTGTGACCGTATAATTCCGCTGGGCGGAATCCAATGTGCGGCTAGCGTAGTGTATGGCAAACGGAACTCCATCCCTCCTCTGTCCCAGCACTGCCCCTACGGCAAAATCGGAGGCGTCCGTCATGATCTCGAATGGGAGAGACCAATCAGGCGGCTGGAGAACAGGAGCCTCAATAACACACTGCTGGAGAGTCGCAAAGGACGAGAGACACTTGTCATCGACAAGGAACTCGGTGTCTTTCGTCAAGAGGTCAGTCAACGGTCGGGCAATCTTGCTGAAATCCTGAATAAATCTCCTATAAAATCCAACGTGCCCCAGGAATGACCGTAGCTGCCTCAAATTGGACGGCGGTGTGAGTTTCCTAATGACATCAACCTTGGCCGGATCAACCTCCATGCCCCTGTTGGAGATGATGTGGCCAAGCACCGTCCCTTGAGTCACCATGAAGTGACTCTTCTCCCAAGATAGAACCAAATGATACTCAATACATCGCTGGAGTACTCGGTCTAGGCAGTCAAGACAGGAGTCGAATCCGTCGCCGTAGACCGAGAAATCGTCCATGAAGACCTCCAAACACTCCCCTACCATGTCCGAAAAGATCGACAGCATGCACCTATGAAAAGTCGCAGGGGCGTTGCATAGCCCAAATGGCATGCGTCGAAAAGCATATGTGCCGAAGGGACAGGTAAAGGTGGTCTTCTCCTGATCCTCAGGAGCGATGGCCACTTGGTTGTAGCCCGAGTACCCATCCAGGAAGCAATAATGGCTCTTCCCTGCCAGTCTCTCAATGATCTGGTCAATAAAAGGCAGGGGAAAATGGTCCTTCTTGGTGGCCTGGTTGAGTCTCCTGTAGTCAACACAGACCCTCCAAGAGGTGGGTACTCGTGTAGCAATCTCCTCTCCCGACTCACTGATCACAATCGTGATGCCCGTCTTCTTGGGCACCACATGCAAGGGGCTGACCCACTTGGAGTCGGAAATGGGATAAATAAAATCTGCACTCCACCATTTTGATATTTCCTTCATCACGACCTCTCTCAGGTTGGGGTTCAGTTGCCGCTGGAACTCACGCGACGGCTTCGCCCCCTCCTCGAGATAGATATGGTGGGAGCACACCGATGGACTAATCCCATGGAGATCTGCTACGCTCCATCCGATCGCCTTGCGGTTCTTTTCAAGAACCCCCATCAAACGGGATTCTTGCTCTCCAGTCAACTCGGCGGAGATGATGACTGGGTACATCTCTGGCTTGCCCGCAAGGAATCGATACTTCAGCGAAGTAGGGAGCGGCTTCAGCTCTGGAATGCTAGCTGCTGGCAAATCTGGCTGCGGAAGAAACTGAGTGAAAGCTGCTAAGTCTGCCAAATCTGCCTGGGAAAGTGAAAGCGTACTCTCTCAAACTGGATCGGGAGAAGGCTGCTCAACTGCACTGTCTCTGCTCGGCTCTGCATCTACCTCATCCTCATCTATAGGCTCCGGTGGACTCAGGTCTGACATCTGATCATAGCAATCGGCCCAATCAGACTCTGAATCCGAGGGATCTGTATCAATTGCGGTGGCATCAGTACCACCATCACCAAACATCGTGTCGCGATCAAGGACCGGCTCTGCTGCCTCTATGGTATCCTGAACCAGGGCTGTGCTCTCCAGACTCTCCTCTGCTATCATCTCGGCATCAGCTGTATCTGAATATGAGAGGATGGTCTATGCTGCAGGATCTGCCCAAGCTGCCTCATCGTCTGTGATCACAAAATCACAGTCCTGGTGGATGTCTGGCTCTGTGTCTGTCAGCTGCTCTGAATCTGTACTCGCATCTGAGCGGGATCTCTCTAGCTCTGTAGTCCTCGACCGTCTCTATTTGTATACTCTCGCCCTCGACGTGAAAGTACACCTTCCCGCTATCATGATCAGTCACCGCCTTGGCTGTGGCCAAAAATGGACGACCAAGGATGATGGGGGTATCGGCCACTGACTCAGGGATCTCCATGTCCAACACTACGAAGTCCACGGGGAATTTCAGGCCCTGAATCATGACGATAACATCTCGTAATAACCCCTTCAGCCTCTTGACAGATCGATCAACGAACTGAAGGACTGTCCTGCTCTGTCGAAGAGTGCCCAACTCGAAGCGGTCGAGAAGGGCTGCCGGAAGAAGGTTGATCGACGATCCGCTATCTAGTAGAGTACGGTCGAACCTCTGCTCACTGATCTGGCATCTGACATACGGGGCCCCTGAATCTGGCCTCTTGGCTGGCAGTTGGTTCTGGATCGCAAAACACATGGCTTTCGTCAGCACATGGATCTCTGAAGTGTGGTTCCTCCTCCTCCTCCTGACTGTAGTCCTATCTCTCAAAGAACGCTGGAGAAGGGAGATGTGCTGCAAAGCCTCCTGGAGGGTCAGCTGGATGTGGAATCGATCGATCATGCTCTGGCTGAACTCCTCAAGCTCTCTCTTTTTCGGATTTTCTTTCTTCTTCCCCTTCCTCATCTGAAGGGCTCTAGGGAAGGGGATCACAGGGTCCTTCGCAGATGAAGGACTAGGAAAAGGCCTAGACGGTTCGACGACCGGATCCACACATACATCATGCACCACAGTGGGACCAGAAGAAACTAAACCTTTTCCTTTATTTGAACTAAAGTTCTGAGGTACATCAAAGCGAGGAAAGACAACATCTCTCTCAATACAAACACCGGTGGCCTCAGTACCACCACTGGCTAGCTCTGCTGCTGCTGGTAGACGTCTCGCGGCGTCAGTACCACGGGCTGGCTCGGCTGAACGGGTGGCATCAGTACCACCTCCTCGAACTGGTGAAGCGGCGGCCTCAGTACCGTCGGTGGGATCAGCATCCTTGGTGGCTTCAGTGCCACCGTCATCATCTGGAGCGGCCTCAGTACCGCTCTCCTCCTCCTCATGTGGCGCCTCTGACGTATCCTCGTGGTGAAGCTCAGATGAGGCGCCGCCGCCTGCTGGGGTCCTACCGCTCCTAAGTGTGACAAAATCAGCATCAAATAGATCCGAAGATGTATCAACAAATGGATCACTAGGAGTGGCAGACTCAGTGTGTACTACCTGCTCTGATTTCCTCTTGAGGTTGTTCGCGTTCGGCTCGATCTGGGCAGGAATGGCGGCCTTCCCTCTCACCAAGTCCCGCATCTCCTGGCGGAACTTGTCCATCTCCCGTCTGAATGTGGCCTGCTGGTCCGTGAGGAGGCGGGCGATGTCATCCAAAGCGGGGCTCTCGTGGGAGCCCGACGGGTAGCCTCTCTGGTGCTGAGGCTGCTGGAGCTGCTGCTGGTGGTGAGAGGGATATGAGGAAGGGTGCTGCTGCTGAACTGGGTGAGCCTGCTGCTCACGTCTCCACGACTGTCCCTGCTGCTGATAGGGACGCGAACCGAAGGATGATGGCTGGTGCTGCTGGTATGTTGGGGGCTGCTGCTGCGGCTGCTGGTGATCTCTCTGCTGGGAGTACTGCCCTCCCTGACCTGACGGCTGCTGCTGGGGCTGGGCACCACCACTCCCCCACCTGAATCTGGGATGATCTCGTCGGATTCCAGGCTGGGGGCGGTCATACCAAATCCCGTTGACATTCGTCAATGGCTCTGCATCAAAGGGGGCTGGCGGGAGTACTGCCAGAGGCTGATCCGGCTGGTAGACCACCATCTGCATGTCTGGAGATGGTGGGGACTGGTAGGTAGGCTGCGGCTGCTGGTACGGCTCCACCTGTACAAGGTGAACCTGTCTAGGCTGCTGTGAGGAGATTGAGCGTTGGGACGAGCTGCTGCTGCCGCCGGTATCGCCTCGCGACAAAAGACGGGGCTGTGAAGCCGTCTGTGCCTTCTGGAGACACATGAGCTGGGTCTTCATGTCGCTCAGAACCTGTGCCATCTGTTCCATCTGAGTGATGCTCTGGCACTGCTTCTTCTCAATCAGCTCCATGCGGTCCAACTTCTCGCTGATAATACCCATGTCCGCAGCGGATGACTCTGCCTGTGCTGCTGCGACTGCGGACGAACTGGATGGACCTGCATCTACCCGTGCTATCCGCTGGTACTGCACGGGTCCTGGCTGCTGTGGCTGGGATCTCTGAGTATACAACCTGGTCTGGGACATCACCATGTAGTTTTCGGCCATCTCCTTGTAGATGGCCCAGACCTGGTCATGGTCCTTGGCAAAGTAGGACCCGCCGCAAGAAGCGTTCACCAGACCCTAAAGCTCTGGCGTCAACCCGCTGAAAAAACTCTGAACTAGGTTCGGCTTGGAGATATCGTGGTGCGGGCATCTGTCTAGGAGCTCTCGAAACCTCTCCCATGCCTCGTGAAACTGCTCGTTGGGGAACATGGAGAAGTTGCTGATCAGGGCCCTCGCTGCATTCGTCCGCCCGAGTGGATAGTACTTGTTCAAGTACTCGGTGCGGAGCTGCTCCCAGGTGTAGACAAACTTCCCCAAGTGTTTCAGCCAGGTGGCTGCTCTATCTGCCAGTGAAAAGGCGAAGGCTATCATCCGAATCGTGTCCTGATCCACATGGCGATCATGGACAGTGCTGCAGATCATCAGGAACTCCTGGAGGTGGAGGTGGGGCTCCTCAGTGGCAAGTCCGTGGAAACGGGGCAGCAACTGCAAGGTGTTCGGGGGGAACTTGAAGTCCCCCACGATCGCTGGCACTACTACCCAATGATGCATGAGTGTCGATCCGGGGTTGTGCAACTCCCGCATCGGTCGTGGTGGTCCTCCTGCCGCGGCGGCTGCCGCTACGACGGCGGCGGCTGCTGCTGCTGCGCTGCTGCGGCTCGTGCCTCTGCATCAGGTATCTCCTCAGGCTCGCTCTGCTGGTCTCGCTCTGCTCTGAGCCTCTCCAACTCTCGCCTCATCTCTATCATGAATGCCCCCTGATCACGTAACTGCTGCTGAACTGTCTCGAGTGATGCGATCAGGGTGGAGTTGATCGCCCCCTGGTCTAGTACAAAATGCTCGGGCTGACGGGGGTGATCATCTGAACTGCCGGCCATGGCGATGTCTGCAAAATCAAACGAGCCCAACTCAGGTGCTGTCAAATCTGCTAATCTCTCCTCGGGCTCATGTCTCTCAGTACCAAAAGAAAGGGGGTCGAGGGGGAACAAGGCGGAGTCGTACTCGGGCTCGGAGAGCTAGTCTCGGCTCTCGCGGGCCAACCTAGATGATCGGGTAGACGTGCCCGAAAGCGGTGCAGCCAGAGGCTGCCTAAGAGACCGTCTACCCATCATCTTGATCTGGCGAGTAAAGCGGATGAGATCTGGAGCAACTATGATCACAAACAAACCCCCGGTTCACCAACGCAACGCGAGCTGAAGACCGTGAAAGTTCGGTCAAATTATCTTGTCTATTTTATTTTGGTGAACACACAAAATATCAGAGCGCTTACGTGACCTGTTAGGATATCCGATGCTATCCCAACCGACTGGCCCGCACGGAAGAGTCGGTAATCAGTCGGGACTAGCACCGGGAGGCTCTACCTAGGGTGCGGGTCACTCTCTCGCGCATCCAAACCATACAATGAGGGGGTTGCTCTCCCCAAGACAAAATTTTTAGGGTGAGCGGTTTTTAAGATCAATAGTGTTAACCAGTCCCAATTTTATGGTTTCTCTTTTTAATCTTTTTCAAATATCAAGCAAAAGGCCTAACGAATTTTTCAGTTCTCCTGGTTATTAAGTCTGAAAACAGGGGGGAGAAGTCGAAAAAGCCGATGCACGATAAAATCAATGATGCATGCAAAGTAAGGAAGGCGTACCTGACTCTAGCACTCTACATGCAATATGATCCGCGCATAAATGTAAAGACAGAAAGGAAACTACCTAAATGATGCAACGAGAAAGCCGAGTCCTAAACGAGCAATTTCTAGCGAAGAACCGTCTAACTTAGTCACTCGCCCTCGATCCAAAGAGTCCGGTCTAGACCCACCCCTCCTCTTCTCGACAAGTCGAGTTCAGGAGTAGCGCTTGACGGGGCAGGCTCGCGGCGCGTAGGCTCTCAGGAAAGCGACTAAGTTATTTTTATTATTGATTTATTAGTAGGTTCAATTAACGTTCTATGGGAACAGATAATCAATTAGGTGTGTGGATCCTACTAACTACGGCACAATCACCAGAAATTCCTAAGTCTAGGGGCTCGAGCAAAAACCGCGTAAACACCGGAAAAGGCAGAAAGAAAATAAAATAAAACCGCGAAAAACCGCGAAAAACCGTGCGAGTCCTAAGGGTCCCCCGAGCACACCGGTGCTCGGCAAAACAGACCCGCTACGGCAAGTCCACAATGGTCCAAGTCTAAGTCCCTGTATTATTACAACAGTAATCAAATAGTCCTCACCCACTCAACTCTCTCTCGCTCTCTCCTGCGGCTCCGTGCAGAAGGGAACCGCCTCCGAGTCTCGCGGTTGCTTCGGCTTCTCGAAATCGGCCGCCTCGATCCTCGGGCCCTCGCAAGAAAAAGAGACAAGTGGTCAGTCCAAATTATTGTCAGAAACTATCAGAAAAATGTATCTACAAAAATCTATACAAAAAGCCGTGAAAGTCAAAAAGCCGCGGAAAAGCTAAAAAAATGACTACTAAGCCGTGCTCCCCGGCAACGGCGCCATTCTGATAAACGATCCGAACGACTAAGGTAAAAGTACAAAAATGGTCGTTGCGACCTCGATCGCTCAGATGCGCTAAATCAAGAAAAATGAACCACTCGAAACAAATAAAATCAATCGAAGCAAGGAAGCGGTCCTGCTATGTGTTTAACCTGGTATAGCACCCAGGGTCGAACTCAAGGAGCACGGGTTGGCCAAGAGGCCTACGAAGTAGTCAAAACAAATACAAGAAAAGAGGAAAATATTTTTAGTGGTTTCTAATTATTTTTATATTTTTTGGATTTTTAATATGTAAAGAAAATAAGAAAGACAAAAACAATCACACTTCAACAAATTATTTAATGCATCAAAAATCAAGCAAAAATTCAAACAAAAATATTTTTGTATGTTTTATAATTTTTTATGTTTTTGGTGAATTTTTGGAATTTTTCTGATATTTATTTTAATTTCTAAAAATCAAATAGTAGCAAAAAGCAATGGCACTGTCCAGCCAGGCCTAAAGTCCCTAGATAAAATACCTAAGGACCTCAAAAAGGCCTGGAGGTAATTTTCCTATAAAATAGATGAAATAAGGAAAATTTAGGTACCAGATTTATTGTTTTTGGATTTTTAATGTATTTATTAGAATTTTTATGGGTTTTTTGGGGTTTTTAAGTTTTTAGTGGTTTCCAGTGATGAAAAGTAGCCAAAATTGGCTAGAAAATCAAACACACTAAACTAAACAGTACCTAATTTTTATAGAATTTTTAGGGGAGTTTTTATATTTTTTTGGGGTTTTTAAATCTAGACAATAGCAAATATGTAGGTTTTTGAATTTTTAAAAATAACAAACGAAATAAAAAATGTCCTCAAAAATTCACAAAAATTCTACAACATGGCAGGAGCCATTTGTCAAATTTTTGTCGAATTTGGAGGTGATTTGATATTTTATTCAAAAATAACAAGAGGGTACTGTGCACAAGGACTGAAATGCAAATACCCTAAGTTCTGGGGGTCCCGGTGCAAAATACCCAGCAAAACACGCGCCAAGCACGTGCCTGGGGCTCTCAGGGACCTATCTGTAATAAAAAGAAGTCCCAAGGACCAATTGGTAACACGTACCAAAAGTCCGAGGGCCTCAGCTGCAAATAACCCAAGAAATCACGCACATGCGGAATTAAACCATTCACAGGGGCATAAATGCAAATATTAGAAAGATTTCATTCATTTCATAACAACCAGAACAACAAGGGCATAGACTGCAAATATCCCAAAAATACACGTGACGAAGCACGTGGCTCACACAGGCAGGGGTATAAATGCAAATAAACTAAGCTCGAGGTCCTCTATGCAATTTACCCTAAAACTAAACAACGTATTTAAATATTTACAGGACTAATGCGAAATAAAATAAAGATAAGGGCCTAAGGGTAAATTACCCTTTATTAAGCGGAGCTGATGGATGGCCGCCACGTGGCGATCGGACGGTCAGGATGGGGCGGCTCTCGACGCTGCTGCTGCTCTGCACGATCCAACAGTCCAGGCCAGGACACGTGTGGATCTGACGGCCTGGATCTTTCGCCTCAGATCTGACGTCAAAGGGGGGGGCTCCGGCCACCAACGGTCAGGATGACACCTGGAGCGGGAGGCTAATCCGACGGCTCTGGAGGGTCCTGGAAGAACAAGAGGCCGGCGAACTTCGCCGGCCCAGTACGCGCGCTCCGGTCCTCCGCGGGGGCTTCTGGTGACCGAGGAAGCTTCGCCTTGGCCTCCCGCGTCTGTGGGACGTCTTCGATGAATCAGCGGAGCTCCGGAGAGCTCTGTCGACTCCGGCGGAGAAGAAGCTCCGGTCCTCAAGTAGGAGGGCCTCAGACAGCCCTCGATTGACCTGCAAAACGCAACCAAAGAGCTCCTGGGTCGAGGGCAAACTGCCTCGACCCCGTTAGAGGTGGTGCAAGTGGACGGTGCGGTGGTGCGGGCGAACCCCGGCGATGCGACGGCGAAGGGGTTCGAACCCCAGCTCCTGTGCGAGCTGGGTTGAACGGAGGGGCGGAGAAGGTGCGCGGGGGAAAGGCGAACGTGATGAGGGACTCAGATGATCGAACGGAAGGGGGTGATGGTCGGAATCGATGATGGTCGGTGACGACGAGATTTGGGGCTAATCGAAAATTAGAGAACTAGGGACAAAATCTGAGCTACCTGGGTGGATGGGTGGGCTGTGGTCGAGCTTGCGCAGCTCTGGGTCTTCGCCTCAAGGACCGCCGACGTCCAAGGCTCGAGCTCCAACTCGGGGCGGAGCACGGCGGTGAAGAATCGCCGGATCGATGGCTTTCACCTCCTCTCCTCGCTGCAACAGGTCGAGGCGCGAGCTGTCACCTCTTTCTCTCTCTCTGGAGCTCACTGGAGAACGAAGCAAATGGCCAAAGACAGAGAAAATGGGTGGCGGAGCTGGGTATTTAAGTGGGTGCATGTCCGGCTAGGGCTGGTCGGGTAGGGCTGTGAGAAGCGCGGATCCCGATGTGGATACCCTGGCGAGGGTCTCGGATGCACGAAGAAGAGATAGGACCCGGGGTTTTCGGAGATGGCGAGCGGATCGAGCGCGGAAAAAGAGGAGAAGTCGGGTCGGGCGCGAGATCCGCTGGAGAAGGAGGTCCGCGGAGGGAGTTGACTGGAGGTCAACATCTCCGTGGGCCAATGAGAAGCTGCCACGTGGAAAAGATTTGAAGCTCAAAAATAAGGCAGCAAATGGCCGATTTTGCAAAAACTTAAAACACGAATTATTTTTATTTTATTTTTTTCTATTTTTTGGTGATTTTTAATTAATTTTTGGAAATAAAAATAAGGTATATACATTATATATCTATATATAGGTATATATACAATATGTAGGCTTTTGATTTTTGATTTTTAATTATTATTTTTGTACAATTTTATTCCTATTTTATATTTTATTCATTTATAGTATAAAATAAGGAATAAAAGAGTATTTTTATTTTGTTTTTATTATTTATATACATAGGTAAAATAAATAGATATATACATCTATATACATGGTATATATACAATGAATTTTTTTATATTTTGAATTTTGTAATTTTTATTTGATTTTTGTTTTGATTCTTTTTATTTTATTTATTTACAATATATAACCTAGAATATTTACAAAAAGTTTTGAAAATAACTTTATTTATTTACAAGGTTAAATAAATATAGAGGCATGGTCTATGTACATGATGAAAGGGTACTTTTAATCTTTTTGGTTTTTACCTTTTTGTTTTGTTTTTATCTTTTATAACTATATACAAATATTTACAACTGTATTTTTGGTGAGGAAAATATTTTTATTTTATTTACATAATTATTTACACAAGAGCGCCTATCTCCCTCTACTTTGGCTTTTATGCGGTCAGGCCTATGCTGAGCCCTCCCTTGGGTTAGGTTGCTCAATATTTATTCTAAATATTTCCCTCTTTTTCTTTTTAATCTTTATTCTTTTATTTTTGCACAAAAACATGCTAATTATAGGTTTTTACACAATGCATGCTTTTGGTAATTATTTATATTTACATATATCTACATGCATTTGCAAATGATGACGCGAAAGTCGACGGTCGAGATATGTAAAAATAATGTCAAAAATGTCGTCGTTCTCAACCGCGTGATTCGGTCAACGAGAAAAATAAATGAAACCACTTAAAACAGATAGAAATCAATGAAAACAATGTAAGCGGTCTTTCGCTATTCTTTTTACCTGGTATAGCGACCAGGGTCGAACACAAGGAGCACGATTTAAAAACTATGCAGTCAAATTTCAGAAAAGCTAATTTTTAGTGGTTTTTGAATTATATATATTTTTTTGTATTTTAAAAACAAGCACAATGTTCACAAGGGATAAAAGCACAAAAATTGGATAGAAATTAAAACAAATCAAAACACATCTACAGGAATTTTTATGGAATTTTTAAACAATTTTTCAATTTTTTATGGATTTTCGAATTGTGGGCAAGCAAAAAGGCATTATTTTTGAATTTTTTAAATGTATCAAAAAGCAATAAAATGCTATAAAAAAATTACACAATGGAAAGCTCTTTAGCAGGAGTATACAATAATTTCCACAAAATTTTTAGACTCATAAAAACCTTTATTCCGTTAAAAAGATCATGCAAAGTTAAAGTTCAGATGTCTGAAAAACAGGGGCTGAAATGTAAATATTTAAAGTTTTTGCACTAAATAAGCAACATAGATAAAATGAGAGGGAAAATCGTGCAAGTTACCCAGTGGCACATGCCCAACACATGATCTTGATTTGGAACCAGAGGCTTCTTGCAATTGTCAGAACTTCAGAGGGTATGTGTGCAATATTTCCCTTTTTTTAAATGACCCAAGCCCTAGGGTTCATCTCTCTGCTTCGTTTCTTTTCACACACATGGAACAAAGGGTGCCGCCGCCGCCCTCTCTTCCACGCGTCAGCGGGTGGTGTTGGCGGAGGGGATCGCGCCGCAGGTCGCCGGCGATGACGGGGATCGAGGGCTTGGAGGAGGCTCGCGTGGGCGGAAGAGGGGGCCGCGCCACGGTGGCGCAGCGGCGCAGCGGCGTCGCTGATCTGGAGAGGCGGGGCTGCCGCGGCCACGCGCGGTGGCAGAGAAGGTGCGGGGCCGCTGGCGGAGATGGCGCTGGTCGGCGGGTGAGAGCAGCGACCTGGAGGTTCGCGGAGGGCACCGCCGCGGGATGGGGGTCAGATCTGCGGGGGTGCGGACGCGATCCCGAGGCGGTTCCGCAGGAGAACAGGTCGCGGGGGAGGACACGGCTTGTCGGCTGAGGGCGCGGGTCCAGCGGAGTACGGGCACGCAGGACGGCGGCGCCGCCAGGGGGCGGAGCCGGTGGCTGTGGCTGCTTGGGGGAATGTTGGCCGTGATGATGGGCGATGGCCGCCGCGGCGTTGGAGGAGGGGTGCGGGGGTGACGACCCGCCCCTGTTGCTTCCCTTTTTTTATATTTTTTATATTTTTTTATTTTTTTATAACCTGCAACAGATGTTAGTTAAAAAAATGTAATTTTTATTATTTTTTTGTATATTTTTTTAATCCTGCAAAATAGATGTTAGAGTTAGAGGACAAACAAAAAATGTTTTTCTTTTGTTTTTCTTTTTGTTTTTATTTTCCTTTATTCCTGCAAAACAATGGTTAGAGAAAAAGGAAAACAATTTTATATTTTTTTTTATTTTTTTTATTTCTGCAACACAAAGATTAGAGCAAAATGACCAAATAGTTTTTTTTATTTTTTTATTTATACACAAAATCAGAGGTGTGGATGGGGATGG
Source organism: Ottelia alismoides (assembly GCA_037367405.1). NCBI lineage: Eukaryota > Viridiplantae > Streptophyta > Magnoliopsida > Alismatales > Hydrocharitaceae > Ottelia > Ottelia alismoides. Next base: position 17,559 of record JAZKJV010005209.1, on the reverse strand, counting down.
ATCTCGGCGAGATGTGGGGGATAGATCCGAAGGCTCCGGTCACCGTGCGTGACCGGAGGTGGAAGATTGCGCGAGGTAGAAAAAGAAATGCGATGGTCCAGATGTGAGATGAAAAATCGGTGTCGGAGGCGAATTATGTGGAGAAATGTTTTGGAATTTTTAATCTAAAAATTACTTCCTACTCCTACGCTAAGATCTAACTCTACGATTACCTAGGAAAAACAAGTAAAAGTGGATCTCACCTCGGGGATCGGACAAGCCATGATGGCCTCGACGAAGCTCACGCCGCTGTCACCGACGGGATCGGAGGCTAGGACCCTCTTCAACAAGAAATCTCTCGGAAACTGGGCTCCTCTCCGCCAAAGATTGATCAAGTGTGAATGAGGGAGGAGGAGCCCATTAAAAAGAGAAGAAAATCAAAAATGGAAGATCTTCACAAATGAGGAAAGTGTTTATTTGTTAATTAAATAAAATAATTGAATAAATAAAATAAATAATTAATTAAAAACGAATTTCGTAATTAATTAAAATAAATAAATTAAATAATTCCCAAAAATCAATTAACCACCTTAATGGTGGCTATTTAAGGCACAAAATCAAATCTTTACATAAAAGGTAAGTTATCAAATCAAATGAATTCAAATAAATCAATAAATTAAATAATTACATATGATTTTCGTAATTAAATAAATTAAATTAATTAATGTGAGACAATTAATTTTTTTGGTAATTTTTATTTAGGGAAATTAATTGTATACATATATTATACACATATAATACAATATACATAGTTACATATAAGGAAATATTTTTATAAAAGATTTTTTTTTTAAATTTTTATTTTTTTTAATTTTTTATTTTTAATGAAAGTAGTATTTACAAATATATACATTATAAAAATAAATATGAATAAAATATATACAACAAGTATATGGGAAAACTGTACAAAACACCCCAGAAAATTGAATTTTTAACCGTAACTCCAAAAAGTACGAAACCACAGCCATTTGAAAGATAATTTAATTTATAGTATGATGGAAGTGAGTTTGGTTCAATTTGAGCTTGTATGGAGCCGGAATTGATGTTTCAATTATCACTTTGTGGCTTTTTCTGGGTGTAATTATTTGCAATATATACAATATTTTATTTACAAATATTTTTATTATTTACAACACAATTTTATTTACAACTTTTATTTACAAAAATAATTAGTTTGAGGTCACATTATGTACAGATAAAATAATGTAAGTTTTGTATAAATATACATCAAAAATATTTACAAGATATTTTTGATTTTTCTGACAAACGACCCTATCTCCCCCTACTTTATTCCTGGTCGATCAGGTCAAGTCTTGACCTTCTCTCGGGGTTTGGGTCAGTCTGTATTTATTGCATAACTACATCCTTTATTTTTCTTTTATTTTTCTTTTCTTCTTTATTCTTTTATTTATGTACAAAAAGTGTTAAAAATGCAATTTTAACAAATGCATGCAAAATGGTAAAATTATGAAATTAATGGGTATTTACATGTGTTTGACTAAGAAAATGAAGCTAAAATAAAAGAATAAAGGCGATGAATCGTGGATTCATCAGCAAAGGTTTTTGTAGCTAAAATATAAGAATAAAGAGTGAGGAATGGGTATTCATCAACCTTGCAGACCTTGAATCCGTTTGTTTAACAAGAAATATATTTGCACATACAAAACCAAATACACCTCCGTATAAAATCTCAATGTCGTGACATATACTATTATAAATATCTTCATTTTTTATTCACATATATAACGTAGAAAAATTGAGACATGCTTTAGAAAAACTTCTATCGATTGTTGGAGGCAATACAATCCCAAAATAGCTATTTGTACCAAGTATTTATCCACGGCACCGCTGGTCGCTATGCGAGAAGACAAGACTGCGAAAGCCATATCGTTTTTTACGCCATGCAGACACATATATGGGTGAACACGTAGTAGAAGTAAGTGGGAAAAAATGTTATTTTGACAAATGAAAGTTTATGGAAGTAAAAAATAATATTTTCTTTTACAGGATATAATTTTGGAGAATGGAAAGGAATATATCATTTGAGATATCTCCCCCAAAAGCGTGGCTCTTATTCAAAAATCATTAAGTGACTACGGTGCTTTGAAATATTTCAAGTATTTAATCGTTTTCTTAAATAATCATACATTGAGTATATCTGATTAATATTAAATTTATAATATATCGCTAACTTTATAAATAACTTTATTTGATCTTTAAACTTGTTATATATAATGTACCAAAATATTATTATATAATGCTAAATGTAAAGCTTTTGTCATTTATATTTTAATTAGAGTTTCACTTTCGATAGAAATGCAGAAGATGCTATGTAATTAGAGAAACTAGGTATAACATATTGTTTATTATTGTTATTACATATTATTATGTAGGATGTTGGACACCTTTGACTTTGATACTTCTTTGACTATCATTTTTTCTTCAATAAAAAATTGGAACTTTCTTGGTAAGTATGACCTTATTTTTAAAAAATAGAGAAGAAACATTCAGATTTACGAAAATCTATATAGAGGTTTTTTTTGTAGAAATAGAATTGGTTTAATATTTTGTGGTCTTTTCATGTATACCTTGCATACCTTGAATCCGTTTGTTTGATAAGAAAAGTGTTTATAAACCAAAACCAAATACACCCCCGTATAAAATCTCCATGTCGTGACATATACTATTGTAAATATCTTCATTTTCTATTCACATATATAATGTAGAAAAATTAAGACATGTTTTAGAAGTACTTCTATCGATTGTTGGGGGCAATACAACCCCAAAAATAACTATTTGTATCAAGTATTTATCCACGGCACCGTTGGTCGCTATGGGAGAACACAAGATTGCAAAAGCAATATCGCTTTTTTACGCCATGTAAACACATATGGGTGAACACGTAATAGAAGTAAGTGGGAAATATGTTGTTTTGACAAACGAAAGTTTACGGAAGTAAAAAGTGATATTTTCTTTTTCAGTATAAAATTTTGGAGAATGCAAAGGAACATATCATTTGAGATATCTTCCACAAAAGCGTGGATATATTTCAAAAATTCTTGAATAACTACGGTGCTTTAAATATTTTAGATATGTAATCGTTTTCTTAAATAATCATACATGAAATATATCTGATTGACATTAAATTTATAAAATGTACGCTAAATTTATAAACAACTTTCTTTTATCTTCAGACTTGTCATTTATAATGTATTAAAATGTTATTATCTCAAGCTAAATACAAAGCTTTTGTCATTTATATTTTAATTAGAGTTTGACTTTCGAAAGAAATGCGGAAGATGTTAAGGAATAAGAGAAATTAGGTATATAATATTATTTATTATTGTTATTACATGTTATTATGTAGGATGTTGGACACCTTTAACTTTGATACCTCTTTAACTACTATTTTTTCTTCAAAAAAATTAGAGGTTGTGTTTTTTTCTTGATAAGTATGACCTTATTTTTAAAAAAACGATAAGAAACATCCAGATTTACGAATATATATATATATATATATATATATATTATATATATGAGGTAAATGGGGCTGCCCCGTGGGAGTAGCCAACTTGGCTACTCCCACCCCTATTTTTCCCTCATTTTTTTTATTTTTTTTGGAAAATAAAAATTTGTATATTCATCATTATATCCCTCTCACATTCTATTAAAATTTCGTCAGAAACAGAGACTCTTACGGCCTCCATCCAAACATGGTCGATTTAAAAAATCCTGCGACCGTTAAAAAATGATGTCTGGATGGAGGGCTTAGGAGTCTTTGTTTCTGACGAAATTTTAATAGAATGTGAGAGGAATATAATGATGAATATACAAATTTTTATTTTCCAAAAAAATAAGAAAATGAGGGGAAAATAGGGGCCCTGGGGGCAGCCCCATTTTACCCTATATATATATATATGAGGTTTTCTTACAGAAACAGAATTGCTTTAATACTTTGTAGTCTTTTCATGTATACCTTGTAACCTTGAATCTGTTTGTTTAACAAGAAAAGTTTTTGCATATGCAAAACCAAAGACAGCCCCGTACAAAATCTCAATGTCGTTACTATTGTATATATCATCATTTTTTATTCACATATTTAACGTAGAAAAATTGAGACATGCTTTAGAAGGACTTATATTGATTGTTGGGGGCAACACATTCACAAATATAGTTATTTCTAGCAAGTATTTATCCACGGAACCGTTGGTCGCTATTGGAGAAGACAAGATTGCGAAAAATATATCACTTTTTTACGCCAAGCAGACACATATATTGGTGAACACGTAGTAGAAGTAAGTGGAAAAAATTTGTTTTAACAAATGAAAGTTCACGGTAGTAAAAAGTGATATTTTTTTCAGAATACAATTTTGGAAAATGCGAAGGAAAATATCATTTGAGATATCTTCTTCAAAAACGTGGCTCTAATTCAAAAATCCTTAAGTGACTACGGTGCTTTGAAATATTTTAGGTATGTATCGCTTTCTTAAATAATCATAAATGAAATATATCTAATTGATATTAAATTTATAATATGTACGCTAAATTTATAAACAACTTTATTTTATCTTCAGACTTGTCATCTATAATATACCAAAATATTATTATCTAATGCTAAATGTGAAGCTTTTGTCATTTATATTTTAATTAGAATTTCACTTTCAAAAGAAAATGCGGAAGATATTAAGGAATAAGAGAAACTAGATATACCATATTGTTTGTTATTGTTATTAAATGTTATTATGTAGGATATTGGAAACCTTTGACTTTGATACCTCTTTAACTATTATTTTTTCTTCAACAAAAAATTTGAGGTTGTGTTTTTTCTTGTTAAGTATTACCTTATTTTTAAAAAATAGATAAGAAACTTCCAGATTTACGAAAATATATATATAAAGTTTTCCTACAGAAACAGAATTAGTTTAATACTTTTTGTTCTTTTTATGTATAACTTGTAGACCTTTAATCCGTTTGTTTAACAAGAAAAGCATTCGCACATGCAAAATCAAATATACCCCTGCACAAAATCTCAATGTCGTTAGTATTGTAAATATCTTCATTTTCTATTCACATATATAACGTAGAAAAATTGAGACATACTTTAAGGGGACTTTTATCGATTAATGGGGGCAACAAATTCCCAAAAATAGATATTTGTACCAAATTTTTTATCCACGACACCGCTGGTCGCTATGGGAGAAGACAAGATTGCGAAAGCTATATCGCTTTTTTACGCCAAGCAGACACACATATAGGTGAACACGTAGAAGAAGTAAGTGGGAAAAATGTTATTTCACAAATGAAAGTTTATAGAAGTAAAAAGTGATATATTCTTTTTCAGGATACAATTTTGAAAAATGCGAAAAAACATATCATTTGAGATATCTTCTCCAAAAGCGTGGCTCTGATTCAAAAATCCTTAAGTACTACGGTGATTTGAAATATTTTAGGTATGCAATCGTTTCCTTAAATAATTATACATGTAATATATCTGATTGACTTTAAATTTATAATATGTAAGCTAAATTTATAAACAACTTCATTTTATATTCAGACTTGTCATCTATAATGTACCAAAATGTAATTATCTAATGCTAAATGTGAAGCTTTGTCATTTATAATTTAGTTAGAGTTCCACTTTCGAAAGAAATGGTGAAGATGTTAAGGAATAAGAGAAACTAGGTATACCATATTGTTTATTATTATTATTACATGTTATTATGTAGGATGTTGGATACCTTTGATTTTGATACCTCTTTGACTATTATTTTTCTTCAACAAAAAATTAAAGATTGTATTTTTTGATAAGTATGACCTTATTTTTAAAAAATAGACAAGAAACTTACAGATTTACGATAATCCATATAGGAGGTTTTCTTACAGAAATAGTTTTGGTTTAATACTTTTTGATCTTTTCATATATACCTTGCATACCTTAATCCGTTTGTTTAACAAGAAAAGTGTTTGCAAATGCAAAACCAAATACAACCCCGCACAAAATTTCCATGTCGTGACATATAATATGTAAATATCTTTATTTTATACTCACATATATAATGTATAAAAATTGAGACATGCTTTAGAAGGACTTCTATCGATTGCTGGGGCAAAAACATTCCTAAAAATAGCTATTTGTACCAAGTATTTATCCACGGCACCGCTAGTCGCTATTGGAGAAGACAAGATTGCGAAAGTCATATCGCTTTTTTACACCATGCAGACACACATATGGGTGAACACGTATTAGAAGTAAGTGAGAAAAATGTTGTTTTGACAAATGAAATTTTACAGGAGTAAAAAGTGATATTCTCTTTTCCAGGATTTAATTTTGGAGAATGCGAAAGAACATATCATTTGAGATATCTTCCCCAAAAGCGTGGCTCTAATTCAAAAATCCTTAAGTGACTACGGTGTTTTGAAATATTTCAGGTATGTAATCATTTTATTAAATAATCATATATGAAATATATCTGATTAACATTAAACTTATAATATGTATGCTAAATTTATAAACAACTTTATTTTATGTTCAGACTTGTCATCTATAATGTAACAAAATGTTATTATTTCATGCTAAATGTGAAGCTTTTGTCATTTATATTTTAATTAAAGTTTCACTTTCGAAAGAAATAAGGAAAATGTTAAGGAATAAGAGAAATTAGGTATACCATATTTTTTATTATTGTTATCACATGTTATTATATAGGATGTTGGACACTTTTGACTTTGATATCTCTTTGACTATTATTTTTTCTTTAACAAAAAATTAGAGGTTGTGTTTTTTTCTCGGTAAGTATGACCTTATTTTTAAAAAATAGATAAGAAACTTCCAGATTTACGAAAATCCATAAAGGAGATTTTCTTACAGAAATAGAATTGGTTTAATACTTTCTGATTTTTTCATGTATACCTTGCAGACCTTTAATCCGTTTGTTTAACAAAGAAAAGTGCTTACACATGCAAACCAAATACACCCCTGCATAAAATCTTAATGTCGTGACATATACTATTGTAAATATCTTCATTTTCTATTCACATATAATAACGTAGAAAAATTAATTGAGACATGCTTTAAAAGGATTTCTATTGATTGCTGAGGTAACACATTCCTAAAAATACCTATTTGTACCAAGTATTTATCCACGGCACCGCTGGTCGCTATGGGAGAAGAAAAGATTGCGTAAGCAATATCGCTTTTTTATACCATGCAGACACACATATTGGTGAACACGTAGTAGATGTAAGTGGGAAAAATATTGTTTTGACAAATGAAAGTTTACGGAAGTAAAAAGTGATATTTTACTTTTTAGGATACAATTTTGGAGAATACGAAGGAACATATCATTTGAGATATCTTCCCCAAAAGCGTGGCTCTGATTCAAAAATCCTTGAGTGACTACGGTGATTTGAAATATTTCAGGTATATAATTGTTTTTTTAAATAATAAAAAATGGAATATATCTGATTGATATTAAATTTATAATATGTACCTCAAATTTATAAACAACTTTATTTTATCTTCAGACTTGTCATCTAAAATATACCAAAATATTATTACCTCATGCTAAATGTGAAACTTTTGTCATTTATATTTTAATTAGAGTTCCACTTTCGAAAGAAATGCGGAAGATATTAAGGAATTTGAGAAACTAAGTATATGTATTGTTTATTATTGTTATTACATGTTATTATGTAGGATGTTGGACACCTTTGACTTTGATACCTCTTTGACTATTATTTTTCTTTAACAAAAAATTGAAGATTGTGTTTTTTCTTGGTAAGTATGACCTTATTTTTATAAAATAGACAAGAAACTTCCAGATTTACGAAAATCTAAATAGGAGATTTTCTTACAGAAATAGAATTGGTTTAATACTTTGTGGTCTTTTCATGTATACCTTGCAGACCTTGAATCCGTTTGTTTAACAAGAAAAATATTTGCAAATGCAAAATCAAATATACCCCCGCACAAAATCTCCATGTCGTGACATATAATATTGTAAATATCTTCATTTTCTATTCACATATATAACATGCACATAAACTTGGAAGGAAAATTGGTTGACTTAGATCTTGAAGACGGCTTTAGTTTTTTTTAAATTGTGGAAATGAAGACTATACGAAGGGATATTAGTTTTTTTGATATAAGTCCGAGATTGACCCAAGATAGATTTGAATGGATGCGAAGAATCTATGTAGTTGACCATATTTAATTGTGGAAAAAGGTTTTGTCGTTGTATGGAAATGTAAGACTATTGAAGAATGATGCTAAACTGCTGAACATTGAAAGAATGATGTTGAACTGTGTAATTGCAAGAAGGCTTTGTTTTGTTTTAATACTGTGGAACTTTAATTATTGTATGCCTAAGATATACATTGTTACTATCCATTCTTTTAAGCTTCTTTGGAAAATTCTACTACCGTAGAGATTCTAATTCTATTACATGTTGATAGCCATAGAATGAATGTGGAAAGGTTCTTCATCATCATTTTCTTCCTTTGTACTTGCACACATTCTTGTATATTACTTTAAATTGAATGTTCATGCATCAAAAATATAGGATGATTATTGTGCTGAGCCTGAATGTTCATGTAGGATCAATAATGAATGTTTTGCCATAATGTTCTATGGAAAGTATATGGTCGATATTGGGAATCTCAGCTTCTTTTATTGAAGAATTCTATTCTATTATTCGATTATCATAGAAGTCAATTTTCTTTATTTATCAGTGCCATTGTTGTTGGGAACAGATTCCCCGTATAACTTGAATTACGGAAAATAACCAAAGTTGATATGCGGATCCTACACGATATATGAACTACGTATAAGTATCTCAATCAAAAACAAAAATCAACCACATATGCACAGAGAAATTTAACGTGGAAAACCCTCAATGTGAGGGAAAAACCATGAGGTTGATCATAACCCAAAATCAAGCACTATAATCGAAGTAATCTCCTGTGAGGGGCTTACAACAGGCCGACCCTCAATACGGTGCTACAAATCACCAAACAATGGAGAATAGTAGAGAGGAGAAATATCACCAAATGGATAAATCCGTCGCCATACTATAAGAAAGAATGCTGGAGAAGAACTGCTCCAAAGGTTACTCCCTTCAAACTTCGCGGCAACCATGGACCTTCTTTTTCTCCCTCTCTCTCTTATTTCTTTCGCATGCTAGAAGAGCTTGTGTTGACATGATCTTGGTATGCACCCCATACCCCTATTTATACTCAATGGACATGAGTAAATAAGGAAACCTAAACTCCTACTTCCAATAGAATTAGGAAAAGATAACTCATAATCCTAAAAGGTAATTGATCCCCTTCTCCAATCAATAATATATTTTTCCTTTTCCAAATAGGACTACCAATGTCCTATATATATGGAATAGATTCCCACAAGGACGAGAACCCATCCAACAAATCTCTCCCTCACTGAAGATGTGGGAACATCTCTCAAACTTTCCATATTGCAAAGTCTCTGTCAACATATCGGGACTTTTGTTATCTGTGTGGATCTTATCAAGTACAAGTTGCTTCGATTCTAACACATCACGTATCCAATGATATCTAACATCAATGTGCTTCGATCTTGCATGGAATGCAGAGTTCTTGCTGAGGTGAATAGTACTCTGACTGTCACCGTAAAGAACATACTTGTCCTGATGAACATCAAGTTCCTGTATGAACTTCTTCATCCACAACAACTTCTTGCATGCCTCTGTAGATGCAATGAAATCATCATCTATAGTAGATAAAGCAACATACTTATGGAGATGAGACAACTAAGAAACTGTGCTAGTTGCAAAGGACATCATGTAGTCAGATATGGATCTTCTCCCATCAATGTGACCTGCCATATCTGAATCTGTGTATCCAAGAAGAATGAGCTTCTCTACTTCAAAGTAAAGAGAGTAACTTCTAGTACCTTGAATATATCTCAAGATCCATTTAACTGCTTTCCAATGTTGTTTTACTGGATTTGAGATGAATCCACTAACAACTCTAGCTGCATGAGCAATATATGGCCTCGTACAAATCATGTCATACATAAGACTACCTGTAGTTGATGCATAGGAAACTCTTTCCATATCTTTCTTCTCTGCATTGTTCTGTGGGCTATCTTTGGAACTTAACTTGAAATGCTCTCCAAGAGGGGTGCTAGCTGGCTTTGCCTTCTCCATACAAAATCTTTGAAGTACCTTCTCAATGTACTTTTCTTGTGAAAGTTGAAGTTTCCTTATTCCCCTGTCTCGAGAGATCTTCATGCCCAGTATCTGACTTTCATGCCTCAAGTCCATCATAGCAAAGGACTTACTCAACTCTTTCTTCAAGTCGGAAATTCTCTCTCCATTGTTACATACAATCAGCATGTTGTCAACATAAAGCAACAATATGATGAGATCATCATCTGAGAATTTCTTCACCAACACACAATGGTCTGAAGTAGTCTTGGAGTAACCATGCTCCCCCATGAATGAGTCAAACTTTTGTACCACTATTGCCTGGGTGCTTGCTTTCAGTATGCAGACATAGTCTTCCTTGCCTTTGACCGTAAATCCTTTTGGTTGCAACATGTAAATTTCCTCCTCAAGGTCACCATGAAGGAAAGTTTTTTTCACACCCATTTATTCAACCTCCAATTCAAGACTAGCTGCCAAGCTGAGAACTACCATGGTAGAAGACATCTTTACTACATGAGAAAAGATCTCCTCAAAGTCAACTCCATTCCTTTCGTTAAAATATTTCACAACCAACCTAGCTTTGTACCTTAGATTTGTAGAGTATTCATCATGTTTCACTCTATAAACCCACTTGTTTCTCAATGCCCGCTTGCCTTTAGGCAACTTGATAAACTCAAAGGTATGATTGTCTTGATGTGACTCCATTTCCTCTTTCATAGCTTCTACCCATTTTTCCTTGTTTGCATCTCGCAAGGCTTCTTCATAGTATTCAGGCCTGCCATTTTCTATCAACAAAATGTACTCATATGCAGAATATCTGATGGAAGGCCATCTCTCCCTCACAGGTCTCTGTGGTGGGAGAGCCTCGAAAGAAGGAGAGTCCTCATCATCCTGCCCACCATCATCACTACCATCATCTGCATCATCATCGGGAGTAGAGATCTGTGGCACATCCTCCTCATACCTCTGGTATCTGTCCATATGCATCATCTGAAACCAATGTGGATCCCTCTACAAAGGGATTGGCTCCATATCATCTTGCTGATAGCTGCTCGAAGCAGAGTTCTTAGCAACCTTCTTGATGTCTTCAATGATTTGATATTAAGAGAATATCACATCCTTACTCCTCACCAGCTTCTTATCAACTGGATCATACAATCTATAGCCAAGCTCATCTTGTCCATATCCCAAGAAGATGCACTGCTTTGTCTTTGCGTCCAACTTGGACCTTTCATCCTTGGGAACATGCATAAATATGCGACATCCAAAGACCCGCAAATGGTTGTATGAGACATTCTTTCCATACCAAACCCTGTCAGCAATATCACCATCTAAGGGTACATGTGGAGATAGATTAATAACTTGAACAACAGTATAAAGTGCTTCACACCAAAAGAGTTAGGCAACTTAGCTTCAGAAAGGAGACATCTGACTCTCTCCATCAAGTTCCTGTTCATTCTCTGTGCAATGTCATTCAATTGTGGCATCTTGGGTGGAGTCTTCCGGTGCCTGATACCATGATACCTACAATACTCATCAAACGACCCAATATACTCACCGTCATTATCATTGCGGATGCACTTAAGTTTTTTCCCAGATTGTTGCTCAAATAGCGCATGGAAGTCTCTGAAAAACTAAGGACTTTGTCCTTCCTCTTTAAGGCATAGACCCCAAATTTTTTTGGAGAAATCATCAATGAATGTAATAAAATAAAGTGCACCATCAAGAGAACTTATCTTCAATGGACCGTAAACATCTGTGTGAATAAGATCTAATGGTTGTATCTTCCTAGAAGGTGGATGGCTCTTGAAGGAGACTCTCGTCTGCTTCCCAGCCAAGCAGTCTGTGCATCTCTCCAGCTTCTCTTTCTTGACATCTGTCAGATATTCTTCCTCATCAAATACTGCAACCCTTCTCGCTCATGTGCCCCAATCGTCGATGCCACAACTCAATAGATTTTGCATCTCCAGTCACATGTGCAACATCATGAGAGATGAATGCATTCATGATATAAAGATTGTTGCTATACTTTTTACCACGAGCAACAACTAAGGATCCTCGAGTAAGCTTCCATTGACCGCCATCAAAAGTGTTAAGGTATCCTTCATCATCAAGCTTGATTGCATAGATGAAATTTAAGTGCATGTTTTGTGCATGCCTTACATCTTTGAGCATCAAAATAGCTCCATTGGCATTCTTCAATGCAATATTGCCACGCCACAACATGGGACAAATAACCATTCCCCATCTTCAATGTGACAAAATCACCAGTTGTATATGAAGAGAAAAACTCTCTCGAAGATGTGATGAATACCCATTCATCACTCTTTATTCTTATATTTTAGCTACAAAACCTTTGCAAATGCATGTAGATATATGTAAATATAAATAATTACCAAAAGCATGCATTGTGTAAAAACCTATAATTAGCATGTTTTTGTGCAAAAATAAAAGAATAAAGATCAAAAAGAAAAAGAGGGAAATATTTAGAATAAATATTGAGCAACCTAACCCAAGGGAGGGCTCAGCATGGGGCCTGACCGCATAAAAGCCAAAGTAGAGGGAGATAGGAGCTCATGTGTAAATATTTGTGTAAATACATAAAACTATATTTTCCTCACTCAAAAATATGCTTGTAAATATTTTTACATATTTATAAAAGATAAAAACAAAAAAAAAGTTAAAAATCAAAACAAAACAAAAATAGAAAAATTAAAAATACAAAAATACCTTGTACATATGCCATGTATATAGATGTACATATCTATTTATTTTACCTATGTACATAAATAATAAAAATAAAATAAAAATACCCTTTTCTTCCTTATTTTATTCTATAAATAAATAAAATATAAAAAAAGGATAAAATTGTATAAAAATAATAATTAAAAATCAAAAATCAAAAACCCTAATTATGTACATATACCCATATGGTACATATTATGTAAATACCCTATTTTTATTTCCAAAAATTAATTAAAAATCCCCAAAAAATAGAAAAAAAATAAAATAAAAATATTTCATGTTTTAAGTTTTTGAAAATTCGGTCATTTTCTAGCCTAAAATAAATAAACAAAAAAATAAAATACGTGGCGGCTTCTGATTGGTCCACGGGGGTTTGTTGACCCCGGTCAACTTCCCCCGCGGACCTTCTTCTTTCGCGGGTCAGGCAACCGACCCGTTTTCTCGATCTTTTGCCCGCCTGACCCGACCGCCATCGACCCAAACCCCGGGCTCCGATTGCACTCCGATCATCCAGGACCCTCGCCCGGGGTGGGTTTGGTGGATCCGAACCGCATGCAGCTCGCCCGACCTCCTTCTTCTCGGATCACCCACCATACTTATAGTCGTCTCCGGCAACCTAATTCTTTCATCTTTGATCTTCCCCTCGGCGCCTATGAGCTCCTCCAGCGTCCCTGAGTGACAGCCGTGCCCCCCTGGAGTTGCAGCGAGGCCCGTGCAGCTGGGAGTCACTGATCCGGTGGAGAACACCACCGTGCGCCGCCGCAAGCGCGCTGAGCCTCGGGGAACTCGACGGCCCCTTGAGGCAACGACCGGGAGCTTCATCGGCTCCAGCCCAGTCGAATGCGCCCATCAGGTAGTTTCTTTAGCCCGTAGAGTAGCGTAGAATAGGACTTTTCGATTCGCAGTAGCTTAGCTCCGCCGCCTCCGCCAACCGTTTCCGTCTACCCATTTGGTCATCCGATACCGCCATCACCTCCGCCAGACTTCTATCCACCTGCTCCGCCCCTTCGTTCCCCTGTCTCGCCTCGGAGCAGGGTTTCGACTCTCCTCCCTCCGCCGCTCGTCGGAGAGCCATCGCATCGCCGCACCAGTCACCTTCCGCCCGCTCTGACGGGTCGAGGCACTTTGCCCTCGACCCAGCTTCTTGTCTGTGCAGGTTTCAGGGCTAATCGACCTCATCTGGAGGTCGGAACTTCTGGGCACAGCAGCTCCAGGTTGTTCAAGTCGCCGGAGCTCTCTGGAGCTCATCGCCTCCGTCGGAGCAGAGCATCGGGTGCGGGGCTTCACGGCGAAGCTTCCCCGCACCTCAGGAGCATCAGACGAGGACCCCCGCGCGCACAGAGGGCCAGCGAAAGTCGCCGGCGAGCAGTTCTTCCAGGATCCTCACCGACCGTCAGATCGACCTCGACGCTCCAGATTCGATCGTGTTCGTTCGTTCTCGGAGCAGCCCTGTCCGCCAGATCTTTGAGGTTGGATCTCCACCGTCCGATGGCTGAGGTTTAACCACGACGTCTTCGACCGTCAGATCCAGAACGTGGCCAAACCTCATCCGTCCGATCCGAGCGAGCCCTCCTTCGCAGACCCACGTTGCAGCACCACTGTCCGATCTTCCACGTGGATGCGTTCCCGCCGTCGGATCGATTCGAGGGTTCCCCTTTGGTGTGCGGCGCGTCATCTCAACCGTTTGATCTGCCACGCGTCGTGCATCCGTCCCTCGACATTAATAAACGGGGTAATTTGCTCTTAGGCCCCCTTTCGTTTCTGCATTTTGCTTCTAGTCCTGTAAATATCTCAGTACGCTGTTTAGTTTTAGGTTTATTTGCACAATGGACCCTGCGCTTTAGTTTATTTGCATTTATACCCCTGCCTGTGTGAGCCACGTGCTTCGTCACGTGTATTTTTGGGTAATTTGCATCCGATGCCCTTGTAGTTCTGATTGTTAAATAATGAATGAAACTTTTTGAGTAATTGCATTTATACCCCTGTGCGTTGTGGTTTTACGTATGTGCGTTTATTTTTGGGTTATTTGCAGCTGAGGTCCTCGGACTTTTGGTACGTGTTACCAATTAGTCCCCGAACCTTAGTTTTATTACATATAGGTCCCTGAGTGCCCCAGGCACGCGCCTCACGCGTGTTTTGCTGGGTATTTTGCACCGGGTCCCCCAGAACGTTGGGTATTTGCACTTTGGTCCCTGTGCACAGTGACCTCTTGTCATTTTTGAACAAAATATCAAATCACCTCCAAATCCAACGAAAATTTGACACATGGCTCCTGCCATGGTGTAGGATTTTTTTAGATTTTTGAGGACATTTCTGATCTTGTTTGCTATTTTTAAAAATCCAAAACCCTCTATTTTTGGCACTGTTTAACTTGAAAAATCACAAAAATATAAAAACCACCTTAAAAATTCTATAAAAATTAGGTACTGTTTATTTTGTATTCCTTGATTTTCTAGCCAATTTTGGCTATTTTTCACTACTGGAAAACCTTAAAACTTAAAAACCCTCAAAAACCCATAAAAGTTCTAATAAATACATTAAAAACCCAAAAACAATAATTTTGGTACTCCAATTTTCCTTGTTTTACCTAGTTTACAGGAAAAATACCTCCAGGCCATTTTGAGGTCCTTAGATATTTTATCTAGGGATTTTGGTCCTGGCTGGACAGTACCTTGCATTTTCGCCACTGTTTGATTTTTAGAAATTAAAATAAATATCAGAAAAACCTCAAACATTCACCAAAAACATAAAAAAACATAAAAATATTTTTGTCTGAATTTTTGCTTGATTTTTGATGCATTAAATAAATTGTCAAAGTTCGCTTGTGTTTGCTTTCCTTATTTTCTTCACATATTAAAAATCCCAAAAAAATTTAAAAACAATTAAAAACCGCTAAAAATGTTTTCCCTTTTTTTCTGATTATTTTTGACTACTTCGTAGGCCTCGCGGCCAAACCGTGCTCCTTGAGTTCGACCCTGGGTGCTATACCAGGTTAAACACATAGCAGGACCGCTTGCTTCATGCTTGATTGATTTTATTTGTTTCGAGTGGTTCGATTTTTCTTGATTGACACGTCTGAGTGACTGAGGTCGCAACGACCTATTTTCTATACCTTATACCTTAGTCGCTCGGGTTTTCGTGTCATCAGAATGGCGCCGTTGCCGGGCAGCACGGCTTAGTAGTCGCTTTTTGAGTTTTCCGCGGCTTTTTGATTTTCGCGGCTTTTTGTATAGATTTATGTATACATATTTTTCTCATATTTCTGACAATATTTTGGACTGACCACTTCTCTCTGTTTCTTGCAAGGGCCCGAGGATCGAGGCGGCCGATTTCGAGAAGCCGACGCAACCGCGAGACTCGGAGGCGGCTTCCTTCTGCACGGAGCTGCAGGAGAGAGAGAGAGTTGAGTGGGTGAGATTAGATTAGGATTTATTTGATCATTATTGTTGTAATAATACAGGGACTCTGAGACTTGAACTGTGCTTGACACTTAGCGGGTCTGTTTCGCCGAGCACCGGTGTGCTCGGGGGACCCTTAGGAGTTTTTCGCGGTTTTTCGCGGTTTTCTTCTACCTTTTCACTGCCTTTTCCGTGTATTACGCGGTTTTTGCTCGAGCCCCTAGACTTAGGAATTTCTGGTGCTTGTGACGTAATTAGTAGGATCCACACACCTAATTGATTATCTGTTCCCATAGAACGTTAATTGGACCTACTAATAAATAAATAATAAAAATAACTTAGTCACTTTCCTGAGAGCCTACGCACCGCGAGCCTGCCGCCCCGTCAAGCGCTACTCCTGAACTCGACCTGTCGAGAAGAGGAGGGGTGGGTCTAGATCGGACTCTTTGGATCGAGGGCGAGTGACTGAGTTAGACGGTTCTGCGCTAGAAATTGCTCGTTTAGGACTCGGCTTTCCCGTTGCATCATATAGGTAGTTTCCTTCCTGTATTTAAATTCTGCGCGGATCACTTGCATGTAGAGTGCTGGAGACAAGGTACGCATTTCTATCTCAGCATGCATCATTGATTTCTCGCGCATCGGCTTTTTCGTCTTCTCCCCCCTGTTTTCGGATTAAATAATCAGGGAGAACCGAAAAATTCGTTAGGCGTTTCTTTTTATTGAAAAATATCTAAAAACAAAAACAATAAAATCGGGACTGCTAATCATACTTGACCTAAAAGACACTTCACGAAAAATCTGTCTTGGGGAGAGTAACCCCCTCCTTGTCTGGTTTGGATGAGCGAGAGAGTGATCCGCACATTAGGATAGAGCCTCCGATCTTTTCTTGACTGATTACCGTCTTTCAGTACGGGACAGTCGGTTAAGAAAGATTTGGATACCTATTTACCTCACGTAATCGCTCTGATAGACTGGATGATCACCTAAAATAAAATCGACAAGATAATTGACCGATCCCTTCGGTCTTCAGCTTTGTGTGCGTAGGTGAATTGGGAGTTTGTGTGTTCATCTTGTTTGGTTGTCAGATCCCTTCGATCCTTTCTCATCTATTCCCCTCCCTCACCTCCCTTCATTTCTCTCTCCCTGATCCTGGATGATGGATTCCGACCACTTTTGAGCCGACTATTACA